>ML790814.1:274710-328294 GCA_009831015.1 Picea engelmannii | reverse complement strand
CTATTCAAAACATTGTTTAAATTGGAGTGAAACAATACTCATTGATCAAGATTAGAGAAATGATCTTGATTGATCGTTAATAAACTAGGTGCATAACCTGTGACATAACTAGGCCATCGAGCCACTGGGGCTTGAAAGATACAATCCTTTACATTTCTCTCCCTAGTTTCCTATGCCTAGATGGGAAAGTTTCATAGAAGGGTTATGAACTGTCTCTTTTTTTGTGAGTCAATTGAAAGGGGCATGTGTCGGTGACATCATAATGATGTAATCAAGTCAGGTGTTGTTTAGTTTACAATAGAAAGTGGGAAAGTGTCAACACCTGATTGGGTAGACCAAGGAATCGGTGGTGGTATTTACATTCCCTTAATCCGAGGGATGTATCGTAGCCCACATATATGAGACGATGAGAGATCTTGGTTGTAGATATACTAGAATGAGCTTAAGAGGGATTTTTCACACGAGAGAATCAGACCATCATATGAGTTGGAGTCGTACTTGCAAGGAACTTGGTTAAGTTCGACGTCCTGATGTTCTGTGGGGTGAGGTACGAATTCTAGTTGGGGTATGGTTCTATGGATCAGACCATCGAATAACCAAAAATAAGGAGGGCCTTGGTTATGTCTAGGACTTCTGGTTTACCCCAAGGTCCTAGTGCCAAGTGGCATGAGTTTATTGGTTGGGTAAGGATCTGGTTAGGTGAAGTTTCAAGGACTAGATAACTAGCCAACCAAAAAATGGAATTTGCTAATTTGTTTCATTGTTGGGGATCCACAGGGTCCCTATGCCAAGTTGGGCATGGATCCACCTTCAAGTTTCACCTACTGATGTCCAAGGTATGTCAGGCATATTTTGGCTCAAGATATTGCAAGTCAAAGAAACACATGTCCAAACAAGTCAGCACCATGTGGTGCCACATGGGATTATGCGAGTGACATAGAGAAAAGTGGATATGGAAGAGGCATGCCTAAAAATTTGAAAATTCCATAGATTTTGATACCAAAATCAGTTTTGAACATGATTATTGTTGTTGGAAATCTCTCGATGAGAATAATTTGATTTAGAAGGGTGATTAAAAAACCAAGTTTAGCAATTAGAAAGATGAAATTTGTACATCCCTCTAGCCTTAGAGCGATTAGGGGTCAAGTGTGTTACACTGTGATAAGGTCTCCTTTGTGTGTGTGTGTGTGTGTGTGTGTGTGTGTGTGTGTATGATACAAAGGGGTCCATTATAATGAAAGGGTACAATGAATATTTCTAGCCTAATTACAAATATAATAATAGAAATGTAATCATTCAATATGTAGGTCTTAATAAGGGGTTTTATACTTAACATGGGGATTTTTCTAGGACTTAACAATGCAAGGCTATAAATAAATATGATCCAATATAGGTTTATAGATCACAAAACCAAGAAGTAATGCTGCTATGAATTAAAATATTATAACAATAATAAGGGATGTTGAATTTTAGCCTCTTTAATTCTATTTATTATCTCCCCAAACCCTCTTCTCTTGGAATAGAAATAATAATAATACCACTTCTTTATCCTTGGTTGCAATTGATGCTATCCTAGGTCTTACTCTGACCACTTCATAAGGGGAATAAGTCACTGAAGAAAGAATATGATTTAACTAAATAAGATGGATGGGTATTAATTAGGATCGCACATTGTTGAAGGGAAACTATTCTAATGAAACATTGCTAAAGGGAAACAATTATATAAGAGAATTGCATAAAGGAAATTAATCTAATTGCGTAAAGAAAATTAATCTAAGAAACATAATTGTTTTTCCTAAATGAAATTATGCTAATAGATGTAAATATTTGTTCCTACCTATCCCCATAATGTGATATCAATTCCTTAATAAAAATGGACCAAGAGATTATATAATTTTGTTTTCTTTCACAAAAAAATTGATGCCAAACAAATTGATTATTTTCGAAATACAAGGATGCAATAGGTGTTGGGTATGTGTTATATTCTTTGCTTGTGTGGGGGGGGGGTGGGGGGCATCAGATTTGATGAAACCCTCTAATGATACGATCACATTTTGGTGTATGCTTGTGTTGGGAATTGGTTGAGAAGGTCTTATGGGAGCCAGGCTTGCCCCACGTGACCTTAAGAGAATCCTTTGGTTCCACGACAGTGCCCCAAATTTCTTTTGGCATTTTTTTCTATTTTCTAAATTAATCTCGGAATAAGGATTTAGGTTTTTGGTAGCTACAAAATACCTAAAATATTGTATATATTGTATTGTGAATGGTGAAATTAATACAATGAAGAGTCGAGAGGTGCGACACCAAGAAATGATGGTTTTCTCTCGGTTAAGGGTTTCCAATGTAAGTCCCTATGTATTATGTGTATGAGGAATCGATTAATTTATTTTTTACTTAAGAATATGTATGCATTTCTTTAGTTCACAGGATTAAAATTTACATTTGGTACAACCTATTGGTACATAAACCAGTGTTACAAAATATACTAGTACATAAACTACTAGTACTCAATATACTAGTATGTCTAAAAAAGATCAGGAGAAACTAGATGGAAGAGAACGGAGTACGATTCGACTATTCCTAGAAGACTTAATGTTACTAAATGTGTTGGGAGAATCTACAACCAAAGAACTATTGGAATTTTTTTGTAATTTGTATGATTCAATGTCCATGGTAAACATGTTGTTTCTTCAAAAGAAGCTCTGTCATATTAGGCTTGAAGATGGAGATTTTGTGATAGAGCATCTAAATGCATTCAATACTCTGGTAAGTCAACATTTCTTCGTTAATATTACGATTGTAGAAGAAGATAAATGTATTAATTTTGTATTTTTTTATGATACTTCTGCAATAATATGGTTATAAAAAATTGTACTACCACCCAATATGCATTGAAGTATGTGTATGTAGTTTCATCCTTGTTATAGGAAGAGATAAGGAGGAAAATAATGAATAGTAATAGTATAGATGCTTTATCTGTAAGAGTTCTTCAAAAAGATATGAATAAAAATAATTCTTTGAGATGGAAATCTAAATCTCTAGGAATATCTTTGAGAAAATGTTGTAAATGTGGTAAAGTTGGGTATTATAAGAAATATTGCATGTATAAGAATGTTGATAAAGAAAAGGGATATGATGATGACTCTTCCACAAATGAGAAAACCTCCACAGAAGAAGGGGGTGATTTTTAATTGGAATATATAGGTACACATGCAAATCATGATGTATGGTTGATCAACTGAGGCACATCATTTCATACGACTCCTCACAGGCACTAGTTTAGTGAATCTTAAAAGTATGATGGTGGTGATATATTCCTAGGAGATGACTCCAGTGCCAAAACCATGGGATGTGGAAGGGTTAAGTTGTTGCTAAACTATTGAAATATTATAACTCTCCCTCAAGTTTTTTATATTCCATATCTACCTAAGATATTAATATATGCAAGTAAGTTGGATGATGCAAGTGTGGATACTTTATTAGTAAATGGAAATTGCAATATGGTATGAGGAGAAATGGTTTTGATGAGGGGAGTTTAGTTTGGAAGTATTTATAAGCTATTGGGAAGAACATACAATGATGGGTGTAATCGCTATAATTTTCTTGAGCAGAGAAATAAAGAAGATATGATACATACTATCCCTTGAAAGAAGACCATCACAAGACATCAAAGACTGGGACATATCAGAGAAAAGGGCCTACAAACAAAAAATGGTAAAGGTATGGTTGAAGGTATGTCTAATTGCACCCCAGATTTTTATTTGTGTGAACATTGCATATATGGTAAATAAAATCAAGTAAGATTCCCATCTAGTTCTACAAGAGAAAAGGGGATCTTAGAGTTGATACACATTCATTTGTTTGGACATGTGCTTGTTCCATCACTAGGTAAATATCTATATTATGTTTCATTCATATATGATTTCTCAAGGAACACATGGATTTAATTTGTTAAAAAGAACTCTGAGGTATTTGATAAATTTAATTAGTTTAAGGATCTAGTAAAAACTGAGATACAAAAGAAAATAAAGGTGTTGAGGATAGATAATGTGATGCAGGAGCATCACCAACAAAGCGCGAGTGGAGGAAAATTGGATATGCCAATGTGCATTTTGAAAACCTTTTTGAATTTCAAAAGAAGAACCATTTATGTAATAGCTGGAAGGATGTATTTTCTTTTAATGTTTTGGGGAATTGTGATGCAGGAGGATCGTTGGCAAGTGCACAGAAGTAGGACCACTCAACACATGTGAGTTCTTCCAGAAATTCAACGTTGATAGTTGTAGCTTATTTTGAAATCCTCCTTCACTGAGCACCAGAATTCACCTTTGGAGGCATGGTTGAACCGATGCTGAATTTTACCCTTTGAGGCATGTTTTGAAAACTGTAAAAAGAGCAGGAGTTTCCACTTTGGCTCTAGAATGCGACTAAAATAAGATAGTGTAGGATGAATATTAGAGTAGGAAAGTAGCCAGGGGAAACCCTAGAAACATATTTGAGTTATGTAGGAGTTTACACACCCAGTTAGGAGAGCTGGAATAGAGAGAAAAATTAGTTGTAAGAGAGAACTGCGAGTTAGCAGGAGGAAAATGTTTTGAGTTACTATAATTTTGAATGTAATATGTAGCCATTGGGCACTGGTGAATATAAAAGAATGGAAAATTGATCCAAATGTGTGGTCTTTGGACTGTGTGCATTTTCCTGTTGTTTTCTATTTTCATGATCAAGTAGATGGAATTGGGAATTTTCCCATTTTCAATTGTTTCTCTTCATTGAAGCTCTGCAAGGTGTGCATTGAGCAAAGAGAGAGAACACCAAGAGATCAGGAGGAATTTCTTTGTGAGAAACCCCTTGGAGCTGAATGATCAAATCCCTTGGACGCAAGGAGTGCATGGGAATTTGAGGCCTACAGGAGGTAAAGATCAGAAGGAATAGAGAGTTTCAGAGAAGCGTTATTGAGACCCAAAAAAACCCATATCCCTAGAAGAAGTGAAGACCGTGTATTCAACGAATTAGAAATTCTTCTATGTCTAAAGTGAGCAGAAGCTCAAGAGGAAGAATGCTGTCAAGAATTTGATTGTGATGGAAAATCCCGCAGGATGTCCGATTTGAGGGAGAAGCACAAGTTTTAACGCTGCGTAGATCCAGGATGGGAGATCTCGGAGATCTGAACGAACGATGGAGAACTCTCAAGGAGAGTCGTGAAATACCACCAATCATTGGATCAAGTGGATTTGTGAGGAGGTCAATGACGAGGAAGAGATCTGAGCCATAAATCTCAGGGACCATCATGAGTCATCGATCGAACACCAAGGCATTTTGGTGTTTCGACACTTCAGCATTTCGGCAACCGGGAGTTCCAAGGAACAAGGATACGATAGACGTCCTTGTCTCCAGAAACCCCGAATTGCGAAATAGAGAAATAACGAGATTGAACGTGGGTCGTAGATATCAGGAACTATTGTGAGCTATGGATCGAACATCATGATATTCTGGCATTTCGGCGTTTCAGAAACCGGGGGCTTGAAGAGTGAAGGGACGAGACACCTAACTTGTGAAGTCTCGATCCCTAGTATTTCGACATTTCGATTTTCAGGGATTGAAGAGTCGAATAACTTGCATCAGGATCTATGAAGTTGCGAAATCCAAAATTCATTTTCGGTAAAATTCCCAATCATCCCTTTTAGCATTTCGACATTTTGGCCACTGGGGGTTCCAAGGGGCAGAGATATCCCTTGTAATCGGATTTCTCAAAATTGTGAAACCCGAAGTTGTGATTCACAAAAACCCAGAGAATAAGGCGTTGGGACATTTTGACTTTTCGGTAACCGGAGACTCCAAGGAACAAGGATAATCCTTGTGCCCTAATTTCACGAAACACGAAATTCCGAAGGAACAAGCACCGATACTTTTCGACATTTTTCCATTTCGGCATTTCCACCACTGGGGTTTGAAAGGGGAAAGGAGGGACACTTGCATCATGATTCCTTGAATCAAGAAAGTCGATAGTTATTTGGTGTTAAGTGCTTAGACATAGAGTTGTGGTCACGTGGATAGAGGCTAAGGGAGGAGCCAAAGTTGTTAAGTGTTTTTCAGCATTTTAGTACTCGGTCGGTTGAAGGGCCAAGAACCATCTACCGTCGGAATCGAGAAATCACGAATTCCTAAATATCAAAAGGCAGAACGTGGTCACGGGTAGATTTCAACATTTTGTGGTTCGAGTGTTCGAGAGACCAGGAAGAAGAAGTGGAGTCTCGGCTCGCAAAATGGTGAAACCCTGAAACATGAAAAGGAGGAACGTACAGGTTTCCCTCAAGGCCTGTACCAGAGGACAAAGGGAGCTATGAATCCATCCAAAGGATTCCAGCAGGAGCCTGAAGGGCCATTTTGGCTCAGGGAAGAGAATGATCTAGAGACTGGGAGGTTGCAGAACCCTGCTGAAGTAGGGGGACTTCATCAAGTAGTATCAGAACCTCAATTTTTTGTCTGTATACTTTAGGCGAAGGAGGAAAAGAAGGAGATAGAGAACTCAGAGATGTAATCTATGTGATAGACATTCGACATAATGCCACCATGAAGATGAGAGCCTCCTTTAGCCAACCATGTTGTAGAGAGGGAGATGCGAGAGCTTCGCACCTGATTGGAAACAACGAAAGCAACATAGAGAAGAGCACCTGACCTTGGGGATGTCAGTGATGAAAAAAGTGAAGATGTTGAGGTTGAATAAGCTGCAGGAAAGGATGCTGCAAAAGAGCGTTTGTTGAGAGTAGTTTCCAGGTTGGGAGGTAGAGCTAAGATAGAGGTCCCCATGTATGAGGGAAATCTAGATACTAAAGAACTATTGGACTGGATAAGGTCCATGGACAAACACTTAGACTATGAAGATTTTGACTAGGAGAAGAAGGTGAAGCAGACAGTCACCCAGCTAAAAGGGCATGCAACACTGTGGTGGGATGAACTACAGGCTGACAGGAGAAGTAAAGGAAAACAAAGGATAAAGAGTTGGGATAGGATGGTAGCCAAACTGAAGGCTAAGTTCATACCCAAAGACTACCAGATCAATCTGTTCAGGAAGCTATAGAACCTAAGGAAGAAAGGGATGACAGTCAAGGAGTACACCAAGGAGTTCTATCGGTTGAACATCAGAACTAGACAACATGAGAGAGATGAAGAAAGAGTTGCTAGATATATAAATGGCTTGAGATATTAAATCTATGATGAACTTAGCATGATGTTAGCGAGGACAGTGGAAGATGCTTATCAATTTGCATTGAAGGCAGAGGAGAAGTTGGTCAAAAAAAAAAAAACTAGTGAGGAAGAGGTAAAGGCTTGATCCCAAGAAAAAGTAAGGGGTTTAATCATGACATAGCACATTAGTCTAAGGATGAGGCTGAGAAACCACACAATCACTCAGAATGAGGAGGAAGTTCACGAGGAAGACAGAGTGGTGGAAGAAACTCTTCTAGAGGAAGAGGCAGAGGAGGAGTAAGGTGCTATAACTGTGGAAAGGTAGGGAACATGTCTTGGGAATGTCCCGAGAAGAAGAAGGAAGGAGGAGAATCCCACATTTCATAAGCACAACAAAGAGATGTTGAGGCAGAAGGAGAAGAGGATGGAGCATCCCTGATGTTGAGAAAAGTTCTCTTAAAACTAGAGGTAGAGATTGAAAAGCCAGTGCAGGGAAACTGTCTCTTCAGGACAACTTGAAAGACTAAGGATAAAGTATGGAAGGTAATCATTGATAGTGTGAGTACTAACAGCCTAGTATCCACAGAGATGGTGGAGAAATTGGAGTTGAAGACAACTACACATCCGAGGCCATACAAAGTCTCATGGATGAAAAAAGGACACTAGGTAACGATCGCTAAACAATGTCTGGTTGAAATTAAAATAGGAGGATATAAAGATGAAATCCTATGTGATTTAATTCCCATGGTTGTATGCCACATTTTATTGGGAAGACCATGGCAGTTTGACAGAAATGTCATTCATGATGGAAGGAAGAATACATATACATTGGAGAAGAATGGTAGGATGCATATGTTACTACCAATGGAGGAGAAGAGAGTGAAGGAGGAAGCTATCACAAGCATACTTCTCATGAGCAGGAAGGAACTCCTGAAAGAAGTCAAGGAAGAAGAGGAGATGCAACTCACTATGGTGAGGAAGCCCAGAGTCATCCTTACAAGTACATTAGTGAATGATCTACCTGAAGAAGTTCAAGAGCTGCTGGATAATTTTGTTGATATAGTGGTGGATGAGCTGCCAAACTCATTGCCACCCATTAGGAGTATCAGTCATCATATCAACTTGATACTAGGAGAAAGCCTACCAAACAAGGTAGTGTATAGATTAACACCTCAAGAAAATGAGGAGGTGAAGAACCAAACCCAAGAGTTGCTGGATAAGGGTTTAGTCAGAGAAAGTTTTAGCCCATGCATAGTACCAACTGTGCTAAGCCCAAAGAAAGATGGAGGATGGAGAATGTGCACAGACTCGAGATCCATCAACAAGATCACCATCAGGTACAGATTCCCTTTACCAAGAATGGATGATTTAATGGATTATTTAAGTGGAGAAAATTTCTTTTCTAAGATAGATCTGAAAAGTGGATATCACCAGATCAGGATGAGAGAAGGTGATGAATGGAAAACAACCTTTAATATGAATGAAGGCCTATATAAGTGGCTAGTTATGCCATTTGTCTTAACGAATGCCCTGAGCAATTTTATGAGGATGATGAATGAAATTCTAAAAGATTTCATTGGAAAGTTCGTGGTTGTATATCTGGACGATATACTGATTTTTAGCAAGACGAAAGAGGAGCATTTGAGGCACCTAACGGTAGTAATGAGGAGGCTACAACAGGAGAAGCTGCTTATCAATGTGAAGAAATCCTCTTTTATGAAGACATAACTCATTTATTTGGGTTTCTTGATCTCTTTGAATGAACTGAAGATGGATCCAGAGAAGGTGAAAGCGATTAGAGAATGGTCATTGCCAAGGAGCATGTTCAAGGAATTCCAGGTGAAGAACCTAGGGTTTGAACACCTTAAGGATATGTATTGTGATGATATAGATTTCAAGGAGGCCTACGAAGCATTTAGAAGCCCTATACTGAGAGATAGAAGTCAGTGGACAAAGTATATGGTTTAGGAAGGATTGTTGTTCAATGGAAATCAATTGTGCATACTAAGATGCTCAATGAGGGACAATCTTCTGAAGGAGAAGCATAGTGGAGGATTGGATGGACACTTTGGCCATGATAAAAATTTTGCACATTTAAAGATCTCGTACTATTGGCAGGTATGAGAACGTATGTGATAAAGTTGGTGAACATATGTAGAATCTGCCAACATGCAAAGGGGAAAAGATAGAACACTGGATTGTATCAACCATTGCCAATACTAGAGAGGCCTTGGGATGCAATAAGCATGGATTTCATGTTGGGATTTCCAAGAACACAAAGGGGATTCGATGCCATATTTGTGGTGGTGGATAGGTTTTCAAGGATGACACATTTCATCCCATGCCAGAAGACCAGTGATGCAACATGTGTTTCAAATCTATTTTTCAGAGAAGTTGTGACACTTCACGGCCTACCCAGGAGCTTTGTCTCAGACATAGACACAAAATTTGTTGGTCACTTTTGGAGGAAGTTGTGGAAGAATATGGGGACAAAAATTTCCTTCATCTCAACTTATCACCCTTAGACCGATGGGTAGACTGAGGTGGTAAATAGAATATTGGGAAAATTATTGAGAAGCCTGGTTACTAAACACCATAACCAGTAGGATCAGATTCTGCCACAAGAAAAATTTACATACAATGACTCACCAAACAAAATCACTGGAAGGAGACCATTCCAAATACTCTATGGAATGAAACCCAGGGGAGTTTCTGAGTTAAGAGACTTGGAACAGGGAGAGATCATAAGCGCTGGAGCAGAGGATTTTTCTACTGAAATGCAGAGACTCCATAGTCGGATCAAGGAACAATTACATAGTTCTAACCATAAATACAAGCATAGGGTTGATCAACATCACAGGGAACTTCAATTTGAAGTGGGAGATCAGGTTTTAGCACATCTCAGGAAGGAAAGGTTGCCTAGGGGAACATATAACAAATTGAAGATGAAGAAGATAGGACCCTGTAATATCTTGAGGAAGTTTAATGCAAATGCCTATGAGATCGAGCTGCCAGATGGTGTGGGCATTTCACCCATATTCAATGTCTCAAACCTGTACCCTTATAGGAAAGATGACACAGAAGGGCCAGAAGATCAAGGAAAGATTCAGTGGGAGAAACGGATGCCTCTGGAAGAAAAGTCATAGATGGAGAAAATTGTTGACCAGAGGATTGGGAAGAAGACTAGGAGGAAGACTTATTTTGAATATCTATTCAAATGGAAAGGACACCTAATAGAAGATTTCAGTTGGGAAAACAAAGCTGCTATCCAGAAGCAGGGTAAATCAGTAGAGGAGCTCATGGACAAGAGTCCATGAATTTTTGTCAAGGGGAGTATGATGCAACAACATCATTAGCAAGCATGCAGACGTAGGACCACTCAACACGTGTGAGGTCTTCTAGAAATTCAATGTTGACAGTTGTAGCCAATTTTGAAATCTGCCTTCACTTAGCGTCGGAATTCACCTTTAGAGGCATGCTTGAACTGATGCCGAATTTTACCCTTTGAGGCATGTTTTGAAAATTGTAAATAGAGCAGGAGTTTCCACTTTAGCTCTGGAATGTGACTGAACTAAGATTGTGTAGGATGAATCTTAGAGTAGGCAAGTAGTCAGGGGAAACCCTAAAAACATCTTTGAGTTATGTCGGAGTTTACACACCCAGTTAGGAGAGATGGAATACAGAGAAAAATTAGTTGTAAGAGAGAACTACGAGTTAGCAGAAGGAAAATGTTTTGAGTTACTGTAATTTTGAATGTAATCTATAGCCATTGGGCACTGGTGAATATAACAAAATTGAAAATTGATCCAAATGTGTGGTGTTTCGGCTGTGTGCATTTTCCTGTTGTTTTCTGTTTTCATGAACAAGTAGATGGAACTGGGAATTTTCCTAGTTTCAATTGTTTCTCCTCATTGAAGCTTTGCAAGGTGTGCATTGAGCAAAGAGAGAGAACACCAAGAGATTAGGAGGAATTTCTTTGTGAGAAACCCCTTGGATCTGAATCATCCAATCCCTTGGATGCAAGGGGTGCATAGGAATTCAAGGCCTACACGAGGTAAAGATCAGGAGGAATAATGTTTCAGATAAGTGTTATCGAGGCCCAGAAAAACCCATCTCCCTGGAAGAAGAGATGATCGAGTCTTCGAGGACTTAGAAATTCTTCTAAGTCTGAAGCGAGTAGAAGCTCAGGAGGAAGAACGTCTTCGAGTGTTGGATCGTGATGAAAAATTCTGTAGGCTGTCCGATTTGAGGGAGAAGCACAAGTTTTAATGCTGCGTGGATCCAGGAGGGGAGATCTCGTAGATCTGAATGGATGGTGGAGAACTCTAGAGGATATTCGCGAAATACCGCCAATCGTGGGATCAAGTGGAGTTGCATGGAGGTTAGTGACGAGGAAAAGATTTGAGTTGTAGATCTTAGGGACCATTGTGAGTCATCGATCAAACGCCAAGGCATTTCGAAATTTCGACACTTCAACATTTTGACAACCGAGAGTTCCAAGGAACAGGGATACGATAGAGGTCCTTGTCTCCCGAAACCCCGAATCGTGAAATAGAAAGATCAACCATGGGCCATAGGTCTCAGAAAGTATTGTGAGCCATGGATCAAATGCCAATATATTTCGGCATTTTGATGTTTTGGCAACCACGGGCTCGAAGAGTGAAGGGACAGAATGCCTAACTTGTGAAGTCTCGGTCCTCGGTATTTCGAAATTTCGAGTTTCAGGGATTGCATCAGTATCCGCAAAGTCGTGAAATCCAAAATTCATTTTCGGTAAAATTCCCAATTAGCCCTTTCAATATTTCGGCATTTCGACCATTGCGGGTTCCAAGGGGTAGAGATATCCCTTACAATCAGATTTCTTGAAATCGCAAAACCCAAAGTTACAATTCACAAAAACCTGGAGGATAAGGTGCTGGGACATTTTGGCTTTTCAGTGACCGGAGACTCTAAGGAACACAGATACTCCTTGTGCCCTGATTTCATGAAACACAAAATCCTAAAGGAACAAGCGCTAGGACATTTCGACATTTTTCCATTTCGGCATTTTGGCCACCGGGGTTCCAAAGGAGAAAGGAGGGACCCTTGCATCACGATTCCCTGAATCATGAAAGTCGATAGTGATTTGGCGTTAAGTGCATGGACACAGAGTTGTGGTCACGTGGATGGAGGCTAAGGGAGGAGCCAAATCCGTTAAGACCTTTTCGGCATTTCGGTACCCAAGAGGTTGAAAGGCCAAGAACTGTCTACCACCGTAATCGCGAAATCATGAATTCTGAAATATCGAAAGGAGGAACATGGCCACGGGTAGATTTCGACATTTCGGGGTTCAGGTGTTCAAGAGACCAGGAGTCAGGAGACATGGAGTCCCAGCTCGTGAAACCCTGAAACATGAAAAGGAGGCGTGTGTAGGTTTCCCTCAAGACCTGTACTAGAGGATGAAGGGACCTGTGGATCCATCCACAGGATTCTAGTAGGAGCTCGAAGGGCCATTTTGACTCAGGGAAGAGAACGATCCAGAGACCGGGGGGTCACAGAACCTTGCTAAAGTAGGGGGACTGCATCAAATTGTAATACAGATCTTTAGCATTGCTCTCATATGTTGGTTGTGGAAATTTAGTGTAATAAATGTAAAGTATATGGTAGTATTTAATTCAATAAGATGGCTTAGAGTAGTAGGAGGGAAAATTCAATAATACTCCCTCGTATGTATGGTGTTATCATTGTCATTGTAATGCTAGAGAGCAAGAGGGTAGAAATAGAGAAAAATATCATAGGAGAGTAAAGAAGAACATAGATTGTAGAATTTGTATGACAAGATAGTTGTTGTTATTGAGACCATGTACAAAATCAATTGAATTAATATATGAAGACTTTGATCCAATTTCATGGTGTACTATGGTTGTTGTGCATATCTATTGAGTGATATGTTTACAACTTGCTTATATTCTCTATTATGCATTTTTTCAATGTTGTGTGTGCATGTGATTTCATGTTGAATGTATGAAGTCCATGAGAAGAGTATAAGCTTCAATTGTTTCTCTTCCTAAGAATTCCTGCAAGGAGTGAAGTGAAAGTCCACAAAGAATGCGTTGACGAGATTTTGAGGTTTACCTCAGAAAAGCTCAGGAGAGATAGCATTAACTTATACTAGTAGGAGTGCAAGTATAGAACAGAGTTGTCCAAGGTGTGCCCAGGATGAGGAGAGTCTTATAATTTTCAACCCAAGTGAGTGGTTGAAGAACTTATGTCGCAAAGAGTGCGTAGATTTGGATTTGTTAGATAATCAGAGATTATTGTGAATTCTGTAAGGAGTGCGGGCATGATTCTTTAGAATCCCAGAAATTGTAGCAAGAATCAAGATTAGGAAGGATAGAGACATGGAAGAGTTCGAAGGAAGGACGAGGGTTGAATTCACCTCATGGAAACAAGCTTAGAAGGGTTGACATCGATTTATTTGGCTAGGATCCATTGAGATCCTAGATGGATGGTAGAAATTCTTGGAGGGAGAAGTGTCGATATTTGTCAACCATTGGATCCAGTGGATTTGTAGGAAGGATAAGAACTGGGAGTCATTTGACACTTTGAAGCTCAGGAGAGATAGTGTGGATCGTCGATCTGAGGAGAGATCTGATCGTTGATTCCTTTCATTGGGAAGGAGAGTTCGAAGATCGGGGGGTCAGGAGGATAGAAGGAAGCCATCATCCAAAGTTTCGAGATGCAAAGTATCGATTTTCGAAGAAACGATATAGAGCATCGGATCATGGGGAGTCGTAAATCATCGATCTGGCATAGTGAAGTTCAGATTTCAGACTTCAGAGAAAAGGAGATGAGTTAACATTCAGGTTCATGAAGCGCAAAGTCCCGAAGTACTTAGGAGTTGGGCCCCAGGCTAGAAATGGAGGTCACCTTAGTGGAAGTAAAGGAAAGGAACTAGTGATTGCTAAGCTATAGTTCATATTTTGAGGATTAGAAGAGTCAGGGTGACTCGCAGCAGAATAACCGAAGTCCCGAAGTCATGAAGCACCTTTTTGGGTTAGTGTGTGGTCACGGATAGTGGTCACGTGGAGAGAACTTTGTGCCTGGTTCTATTTCACATGGGTAAAGTTCACAAGGACCTGTGGATTTTTTTGTAGAGCTTCCAACAAGGACCCAAATAACTACTCTAGCTCATGGGAAGAAGAAGATCCATTGAACGGGAGGTCAGTAGACCCTACCGAGGTAGGGGTAGTGCGTCATAATTGTGGATAATTATGTGGGAATGTATTTGAAGAAAAATTTTAAGAAGTTTAATATGGAAGGAATAATATTTCTCCATACACACCTCAACAAAATCGTGTTACAAAAAGAATGAATATAACGTTGATGTAAAAGGAAAGGAGCTTGATCAATGGTGACAACTTACGACAAGAGTTTTGGGTAGAGGAAGTGGGTACTAGAGGTTACTTGGTAAATAAATTACCCTCATCAGCATTGGCATAAAAAACTCTGCATGAGGTATGGATTGGTAGGAAAATCTCTCTTGAACATCTCATAGTGTTTAGTTGTGGGACTTATGTACATGTTCCAAAGGAAAATAGGAGTAAGTTGAATAATAAAGCTAAAAAGTGTATATTTATTAGTGATAAAGATGATATGAAAGGTTATAATATTTGGAAACCAAAAACTAAGAAGACAATTTACAGTTGGGATGTTATTTTTAGAGAGCTTAAAGATGTTTCGAAACAAGAATTCCTACAAGGGAAAGAAGAACCCGAGAAAGTAGATTTTTTGTTGGATGAAAAAAAATCTGAATCAACAAAAGAAGATGAATCAGAATAAGAAGAACCTCATACTCTAGTATTGAGGAGATCAATTAGGCAAAGAAGGAAATGAGAAAGGTATAGTCCACCTTATTTTCATGCTAATTTTTCTTTATCTCTTAATGATGATGATCCGATAACTATCACTGAAGAAATGAATTTATAGGATAGTAAGTATAGAAGAATACCATGGTTGAAGAGATGGATTCCTTGGATAAGAATGAGGCATGGGATCTGGTTGAGTTTCCAATTAGAAGAAAGGTCATTCAGAGAAAATGGGATATGGAAGAAGAAATCTATATGAATGTGCTAGAAGGAACTGTAGTGAAGGGAAAGAATGAGTTGGTCTGTAAGCTAAATAAGTCACTATTTGGCTTATGTGGTACCAAAATTTTAACACGTACATCATTGGGCTGGGTTTTGTGAGAAGGAGGGATAATCACTATGTATAATACAAGTCAGTTGGTAATCATTTCATTTAAGTAGTTTTGTATGTCAATGACATGTTTCTATTAGGAAATAACATGGATTTTATCAAGGATGTTGCATCACATATATCCTCCAAATTTTACATGAAGGATCTTGGTGCTACTAACTTCATCCTTGGAATGGAGAGTAAAAGACAATGTGCAAACATGAAACTGTGATTTAATCAGAAAAAAAATATGTTGAGACAATATTTCAGAGGTTAATATGCAATAAAGTAAACCGATCAAGGTTCTTATTCTTGTAGGTGTAAATTTATTTTCAAATGAGTGTCCCAAGACACAAGAGAGGAAGGGGGCATATCTCATGTTTTTTATTCTAGTGTGTTTGGCATTTTGATGTATGAAATGTTTTTTAATAGACCATACATTGAACATGCAATCGGAGTTTTGAGTAGGTATATGTGAAAATTAGGGAAGGAGCATGGGACAATAGTAAAGAGGGTTTTCAGGTATTTTCATGGTACTTCTAGTTATAGATTGTGCTACCAAGGAAGAGAGAGAATGGATAGATTGTTTGACATACATGGGTTTGTTGATGTAGATTGGGTTGGATATTTGGATTGCAAAATATCTACAACTAGGTATGTGTTTAACTTATTTGGAGGATAAATTAGTTGGATGAGAAAAAGACAAGTTGTAGTGCCAGTCTCATCTACAAAAGTTGAATACATGGAAATAACTCATGATTGCAAGGAAGCAGTATGGTTACGTATATTCTGTTTAGCTATTGGGATGGTACAACAGGGAATGAGATTAGATTGTGACAGTTAGAGTGAAATATTCCTAGCAAATAACCCAACTTATCATTCAAAGAAAAATCATATTGATGTTCAATATCACTTTGTGAGAGACATGGTTGAAGACAAGAAGGTGTTGCTTGAGAAGTTGACACTTTGAATAATGTTGCAGATTCATTGACAAAGTCTATGAGCACCAAGACGTAGCACTAGTGAAGAGAAACAATGGGATTTCTTTCCTAAATTATTGACCATGTAATCATGTGACCCCTACATGCAAAGTAAACAAGTAAGATAATGTTGGGTATGTGTTATATTCTTTGCATGTGTGTGGGGGGGTGCCTCAGATTTGATGATAGTCTATGGTGATCCCATCACCTATTAGTGTACACCTACGACAAGCACTAATTAAGGGGGTTTGAGGGGTTTTAGGCTTGGCCCCTTAAACTTAGTGGAATTTTCTATGGGGGAGAGCTCTAATTTTTTTTTTGCCCGCTTTTTTTAGTGTTTTCACTATTTTTAGTGGTTTTCTAAATTAATCCCCGATTAATGGATTAGGGTTTTGGTACTTTTATAGTACCTAAAATATTGGATATATTGTATAGTAAATGATGAAATTAATACAATGAAGATTTGTGAGGTGCGGGACCAAGGAAGGATGGTTTTCTCCAACATTTGTTTTGCATAATAATATGTATGCATTGCCTTCCTTCATACATTTAAAACTTATAATTGGTACCAATTGTAAGATTAGAGTTTGGTATAGATCAAAGAATGGGTCCATATCAAATATCCATGTTATAAGATCTTTACCATCAAGCTTCCTCATATCAATCTTTGGAATGAAGTAGTTTTTTGGTTCTACAATGAAACCTCGATGATGTAGATCATGAAGTGATGATATTGGGACTCCATATTTATTTCTCTGACATTTTCATGATTTCCTTGCATCTCCATATCCTTTAGGCAATATCTCATCTACGGTACGTAATAACACATCATACATGTAATTTTTCAATTATTCCATCCTCTTTCACATATGTTCTATATTTTCATTCATTTTATTTTCAATTTGATACATATTTTCATCGATTTTATTATCCATATTTTCACAATTTTCATTCAATTACTTTTCCATCTTTCTAATTTGGTGAAAAATTTCATCTCTTTCTTCTTGAGTGATGGTTGAAGTCTCTATAGATCTATTTGTTAAAGTAAATTTGGAGGATCTTTTGGAGCCATATGAGAAAATAATAATTCTCATATTTATCCTATTTTTCACAAATTTTGAATCACCAAAAAATGATCTCTCAATCAAAGGTTACGCCAATTGCAAGTTAAGTACCTTTCAAACACTAATTTGGAGTATGTTTGGATGGATAAATTTTTTATCTCTATTAAATTTTCATGTTTCTAATTAGGGACTTTTGGCCTATAGTACTATGTTATGATTTTTTAAACTCCTAAAAATTTCACTAGTACAAAGCGAGAACTTTCACAAAATATTTCTCATAAATTATAATGATCCAATTTCTGAAAAATTTTCCACAAGTAATTCACTATGTCTCTTCATGATTCTAAACATTTTCACTAAAAAATGTTCTTAACAAAAAATCAAGATGACTCACAAACCCCAACTTCCATAGAATATATCTTTGAAACTTTAACGAGACAAAACCCGAAAAGTCTCATAAAAAATGTTATATTAAATATATCAAGACAACTCCTTTAAAATGATTTGGGGTGAGTCAAAAACACTATATTTTATAGGCTATATATCTTAGCTTATAACAAATTTTGTATACATAATAAATAATAAATAAGGATATAATAATAATAAAATAGAATAGAATAAATAATAGTAATAAATGTAAAGTCATAGCTCTTGGTACAAAGGGAACATTGACTATATTTAAGTGGAGACATCTTGAATGTAAAGATCACTAAATGAATAATTAATTAATTAATTAGTTATATATATATATATATATATATAGAGAGAGAGAGAGAGAGAGAGAGAGAGAGAGAGAGAGAGAGAGAGAGAGATGTCCAAGTTTGGGGTTTTCTATTGATATATAAATAAAATTGATTATCTTCAATAAAGTGAATATATAAAGAAATAGTCTTACGGGATAGTAAGAAATAGGGGAGGTTAGTAAATCAATGCTAAGCTCCCTTAATAAGGAATTTATAAAAAAAAAAACTAACTAAATAAAGCTAAATGAATAATTAAATGAATAGCAAGACCTTACATGTGTAGAGAGTTATGAAACCCATTCCTTTACCCCTTTTATTATTATTAGTCATTATTTTTAAGTGTCTTTCACCTAGATGCTTGTGAAGAATGGGTGTCTTAGGATTTGATTCATGTTTAAGGGTATGCCTTGTGCCCCTTGCTAAGATCTAGACAACTAATAATACTAATACCTTTGTTATGATGTATACAAGGATATCACCAATGCTACCAATTAATAGCTTACCAAGAGGATAGACCCATCACTTCTAGCACTTATTATATACTTGTATTAATGCATATTTCTTAAATCATTTCATGGAATGAGGAAGTAATGGTTGGATCATTTGACTAGTCTCTAACCATTTATGTAGACATCCTAATTTTTGTGGGGACTCATTTTCATTAGATTTTACTTAATTCTTATATATAATTTTTATATTGTATTGGGCATTTTCCAAAAGGAACATTTGGAATTGTAATCATATTATTGTATTATTTTATTATTACTTCCATTTAGCCAAAGGTTTTTGAGCCCGTGGGTTTAAGATAAAAAATGGTTTTACTTTGAAATAGAGGAGAAGTCTCACCTATAAAAGGAGAGGTATCTCATTCTTGTGCCTTGACCTTGAGTATATCGTCCTTTCATATTCCTAGCTAACCATATTATGGTTATTACCTGACTGAGTTGATGTCATAGGAAAACCCTATTGGGATCATAAACGCTTAGATGTCTGATTGAGTTGATGTTATAGGAACCCTAAATTAGAAGCTGAGATGCAAGGTTGATGAGGTGACAATGGGTAGCTTGAAATGGCATGAAGGAATATGAGGAACAAAATATCACACTTCTGATAAGTTCTTCAGGTAAATACTTACTGTAATTAATTTAGGGATTAGATATTGTTTTTCTTTTAGTCATAACTTCATCTCTGAATTGATTTGTATAGACTTCCCCCAACCTTTGCATACCAATGATTCACTGCAGTCTTTTGTAGATAGGGCAAAGGCATTTATGTTGCAAGAATGGGGTGATATTGAAAAGTAAGTTTATAACTTCTTGAATGGTATAGATATTATAATATAATTGGCATATTTAGGTATTCAATCCGTGGCTTTTTCATTGCAGAGTACATTTCCTTGATGATACACAATAATTTGGTCATGCGTACTTGCTAGGAAACCTCATAGTCAACATGACTAGGGATAAATGTTTGGTTGGTAGGAAATCATGAACATGTGTTAGAAACAATTATTAATAAAATAGGGAGAATAAGTAAATGTTAAGGAGATTAATTAATTGTTAATGGATTGGTAGATTGATGTATGTAATTCAGAACATAAATTATGGATGTATTAATGAAGTAATGATTGGTGGAGTGTTCATTTGTAATTTTGATTTCAAAAACTCTATACATAGTTTACTCCCAGAATTACAATTATAACTATTTGTTTTAGATTAAATAACATTTAAAAATATATGTGATAACGTGTAAATCTTTACATAATTGATTTTCAGGTTTGAAGAGGATCTTACCAATCTTCCTTTATCAGTGGTTGAGGCGTTGTTGTCAAGTGATCAATTGCAAGTTGAATCAGAAGATGCGCTATTTGATTTTGTTATAAAATGGGCCAGAACACATTATACCAATAAGGAAGAAAGGAGAGAATATTTGAGCAATAAACTATTCCAGTTAATACGTTTTCCAAATATGGGTCATCACAAACTCAAAGATGTGACTTGGTATGTGACTTGGAATGTGTATGTGCGTTTAAGGTAGTATCAGAGGCACTTTAATTGAAAGTCGTAAATACTGCTTTTAAGGCAGTATTTACCTTGGCACCAAGGAATTTGTTAATGGAATGTATACCAAGTGGTTCGAATAGTTATAACTGAATTCATAATTGGTACTTGGAGAAGAAAAGGGTTGGCTGTAGTGTTAGCCATAAGTATGTAGCAAAGATTCCTCTTGGAATCAATATCTTGAACTTCAGAGCCTGATTATGACATAAGAGAGTGGGGATCATGAGGAAGGAGGATGAAGAGGAAAAAATAACTAGAAGATATGTGGAGGAAACAAAAACAAGCAACACATAGAGAAGAGAACAAGAGAGTGCACAAGATGTGTATGGAGACAAAGAACATCACGTAGACACAAACATGGGAACATAGTGTATGGAAAAAGGAATGAGTTGAAGGAGCTCCAATATAGATATTGGAGAAAATAATAACTAAGAAGCATTTTGAGGACATGAATGGTTACCATGTAAAATACAAGGCCCATATCAAGACTATAGAAAAATAGGGTCGTGAATTGTTGTTGAATGGAGAGAAACTGACACTAATAAGGGAAGGCCACTGAGGGAATATATAGAAGAGAAGGGAATCCCTTGTGTATAGGAAATATATTTGGGAGGAAACATAATAAACATGTGGAGGTCCCGAGATCAATGGGAAGAGATAAAAGTTTACTCTTTCTAGTGGAGTGAAGGAGAGTAACCTTGTTAATACATTCCTTGACTTGTTGAGTTGAATGTGAGAGTCCCCTAGTGGTATCATGGCATGGAATGAGGTTGGTAGGCTACCAAAGTGACAAATAAACATATCATATGGTTGGGTGGAAAGGTTTTTCCCCTTAATCAATTGGCTAGTCGAAAGAGATTATCAAACAAATACATTTTTTTACCTCTAATGTCTATTGAATTAATTTAATGATCATATATTCTATTTTTTTTATGTGAGTGGTTAAAATGTGATGAATGAATTCTGAATTCTGAATTAAATGAGTTCATTTTTTCAATGACATGAGGGAGTCCATTATTGATTGGTAATTTTTGTAATTTCTCCTTCCTCTGAAATGAAAATCTTGCAAGATAGAAAGTTAGGACCCTACAATGTACCTTTTTGCTCACACTTTTTGCTACCATTACATCCGTTTTCCATTCACATTTAAACTTATATTATCACCTTACCCTATCTCTCCAAAGGTATATAACATCTCTTCTCTTTACTATATGTTTAATCTGTTTTGCATATAATTTTACATTACTCTCATACTTAACCGTTGATTAAAAATATATAAGTGCTGAAACAGTTCGAAGTGCAGATTAGCATTGTTGTTTAAAGGTCCATTGCTGAAACAGTCAAAGCACGCAAACCCCATGGCTGAAACAGTCTGTGGTCTACGATGCTGAAACAAAAACTCACACAAGAAGAAGTTGTTACACTCTCTGTGGTCTGCGATGTTGAAACAACAACTCACACAAGAAGAAGTTGTTACACTCTCCGTGGTCTACGATGCTAAAACAACAACTCACACAAGAGAAATATGTTACACTCTTCATGGTCTACGATGCTGAAACAACAACACAAAGTTGTTACAATGACCACAACAGCCGCACCTTGAGCCAAAATTAACCATTGCTTCTGCGTGAGACCATGTTGTTGAAACAGTCAGAACACAAATCCCATTGCTAAAACAACCCGCGATTGGCAATTCTAAAACAACATACAACAACTGTAAAGAAGATAAATAAAGAAGTTGTTACTCCAGCCGCAACAACAACACCTCACTCATCACCTTTTCAACTATTGTAATAGCATTATGTTACGGGAGACTAGGATATCTTATTCCAGTATAGAGATTTGATCTGACTAAGAATAGGATTCAGATGGCACATGTAATTTGATGATCAAATTGTATCGAGGGGATTCTCCTCTTTAAATAAGAGGAAATCATCATTAGAAAGGACCTTCTTTTTGGCTAAGAAAGGATTTAGAGAGAAGGACGTGCTTTACTTCAGACATTGTAATATGACACAGTTGACAGATGACTAAAAGATTGTTCTGAGCATTTCTCTCTAGTTCCTTTCGTTTCAGGGGAATCTTGTGAGAAGGGAGGGCCCACCTTCTTCACAAGATTCACCCGTTAGCTTTGTAGTGTGTTAGTGTTATTTCTATTCATGCCTTTATTAAATTATGTTTTGTTGAAACTCTACTTTACTGAACTC
The DNA here is from genome assembly GCA_009831015.1 of Picea engelmannii. Classification (NCBI taxonomy): domain Eukaryota; kingdom Viridiplantae; phylum Streptophyta; class Pinopsida; order Pinales; family Pinaceae; genus Picea; species Picea engelmannii. Next base: position 305,835 of record ML790814.1, on the reverse strand, counting down.
TGTTTTGCTGAAACTCTACTTTACTGAACTTTGTTTTGTTGAAAATCTATTTTACTGAACTCTGTTTTGCTGAAACTCTGCTTTGCTGATTGTTACATTGTTTTCATATGATTCATGCTTGGGTAACTGTTAATCATTCTAGTTAGCAATCCTGTTTGGTGAATTTATGAAAGTGTGATAATTAGGGACAGGTGCTGAAGATTTCTTCTTGGGGAATAGGGTCATGTTATCTGTTAAGAGATAGTTATCCTTTAGTGTGTGTCAATCATTTCAACTAGCAATGAGTTCATGAAAGTGTGATGATCAGAAACAGGTGCTGAAGATTCCTGCTTGGGGAATAGGGTCCTGTTATCTGTTACAGAATAATTGGTCTTTCCTTTTGCAACATCTTGTTTTTATTTTCTTAATGTAATCCAAGATTCTTTGGGCAATTATTTCTTTAAACTTTGAACTCTACAATAGGTAGGTTGCTTTCGTGTAATTCAAAGTAGAACTTCAGTTTGTTCAAGGCAAGGTGTGATTAATGTATTTTTACTACAACTCTAGATTGCTTTTGAGATTGAGCATATACAATGTGTGATTACCTTTGAAATAAACAAACTTCCCTGGGTTGACAATTTATTTAGCACTTGATTGTTTAGCTAAATAAGCAATTATAGTGACCAACATTTTGGCATCGTTGTTGGGGAAGGTAATTATAGATTTCAAAAGAACTTATGTTATTTCAGATATAAAGATTGCATGAGAGGACGCAGAGACCCCAAAGAAACTGACCCTATAGGTGACAGGGGTAGAGGAAGAGGAGGAAGAAAGACTTATATTGACGAGATTATATCAAAATCTGAATTTGCTGCTCCTCAATGACCAAACTCTCGGAAATGAAAGTCCCAACCTTCCTTTCAAGCAAAATTTGAAACAGGTAAAGAGGTTTGGAGTCCTGAGACAGTTGAGAAACTAGAAAGAAACATTGAGGACAGAGTAAGCGTAGCAAGGGAGCAAACAAAAGAAAACATGGATGAGTACAATGAAGAATTGCATCTAGAAGAACAGGTAGGTCCTGAAAGAGAGGTAAATGATGACAAATCTTTTTCCACATTAGGATTTCCTATCGGTGATCTTCCTAGAGGGGTAGCTCCCATGAAGAACATTCCACTCTCAGAACTACCTAACGTTCATGGTTTATCTTCAGAGGATCCTGATTAATTCCTTTTTGAGTTTGACATATTATGCAAAAGTTATGATTACATTTCCAATGCTAAAAAAATAAATCTATTTCCAGCAACATTGAAAGGAAATGCACTAAGATGGTTCATGAGTCTTGGAGGCCATGTAATCAAAACATGGGACCAAATGAAACAAAAATTCTTGCATAAATACCAGGACTATTGCCGAACAAGGGAAAAAATGGAAGAAATATTTAAGATGATACAGAAAGAGGATGAAAATCTGGAGGACTTTGTAGAAAGGCTACAATACAATCTACAAAGATCCAGTCACCCTGATGTAATTAAATATATTCTTAAAACGATATTACTAAGAGTAAGGTATGACTGTTTAGATATGCTGAATATGCTTGGAAAAGGGGACATATCTAAAGAATCATACGATGAAATTGTTAACCTATGTAAAAGATGTTCAAGAGGAGCTTCAAGAAATAGATCAAATAGTAGGGATACCACAATTTCAAAAGTTCAAAAATCAGCCAGTGGGGGAGAAACAAGAGCCGAAATAGGTAATTTACTTGAAGGTTTTAAAACTGAAATGTTAAGCTCTTTTGCCTCACAAATTGACACCTTGCAGATTCAAAAGAAACAAGCCGAAGCAGAAGCAACTCTGTCCATCTTTTGTTCTAAATGCAGAGACAAGCACCCACAAAGGGAATTCCCATTGGATAAAAGGCTAATCTGCACCATCTGTGATAAAGATCACGAAACTCAATAATGCCCTTCTCTACCAGGAATCAAGGAAGCATTACAACCAAGTGATGAATAAGTTGAAGATGTCTATCTGTTGACACAGAGAAGGCAATGACAACCGCAGGGACAAGGTATGAATCCTAACATGCCATTTACATCTTCTAATCATTGGAATAACTATTCTTCTTTTAATCAAGCGAGTTACCCTCCCTATAATCAAATGCAATACCTAGATCAAATGAATTACCCACCCATGCAACAAACTAACCCACCCTTTGTTGATCCATCAATGTGGACTCCTTAGCCTCCAAAACAACAACAACCATATCTGAGCCAATGGAATCCAAATTGGAGAGGACAACAACCCCCCTTCCCAAATCAATTACCTCAATTATAATTTCTGCAACCACTCTCCTTACCATCAGGTACTCCACCAAACAATCAAATAATGAGGCCCCAACTACTTGTAAAACCTAACCCTAACCCCAATAACAAATTTGTGCAGTGCATTGATATTCATAACTAGCCTACATTTTCTCTTCTCCCTGCACAATGCAATGATATTCATTTACGATCTGGGAGAATAATAGAGCCTATCATTATTGATGTTACCTCTTCTGATAAAGTGGACACAAAAGAGCATGATGTACCTGAAGAGGTACAATCATCCTCTAACACTGCTACTGAAACAACAAAACCACCATTTCCTGAGTGTTTAGCCTTGACTAAAACACTTGAGCCACCTTCTTTCAATATTCTAGGGGAATTACAAAATCTTTACGTCAAAATTCTTCTATTACAAGCACTCTGAGACGTACCAATTCATGTCAGGACTATGCGAGACATTTGTGTTAAGAAACCTGGTAGGAAAATTAAGGATCCCCTTATAGTCCATGTCATGGGTGACTTGTCTGCACTAATGTTAGGTAAAGTTCCCCCAGTTAAATATGGTGATCCCGACCACCCTACCGTCTCAGTACAAATTTGAAAAACGATAATCCCTCGAGTCCTGGTAGATTTAGGTGCCGCTATCAATATTATGACTCTGGAAACTTCACAACTGTTACAATTGTAGAATGAAATTAGAGACACCCTAACTATCCTAGAATTAGCTGACCGTTCTACAATCAAACCGGAGGGAGTCGTTGAAGACCTAATTATCTCAGTGGAATCCTGTAATTATCCAGCTGACTTTGTGGTATTACAACCTAAAACAAAGTTGGGGGGCCACCAACTAATTTTGGGCAGGCCTTGGCTAGCCACATCAGATGCTTTTACCAGTTGTAGATCAGGTTCAATGACAATTTCCAATGGTTATGAAACTAAACAACTTACCCTCTACCCTCATGCTACACCCTTGATTAATAATGATAATTCTATATGGGCAGACTTTGATGATCAACTTACTCAACCCATCTTGACTATCGGACAAGCCTTAAGCCTTAAAGATGCCACTGAGGATGAAGTAATTAATAATTTTATTTGTGAACCCTCCTCTGTGACTCCAGAAACTCATAACCAACTAGCTGGACTTTTGGAGTCAGATAATCAGGAAAACCTACTTTAAAAACCCACCTCAAACATCTTCCACCATCTCCTCTAAAAGCATACCAATAGAAATTGAACCTGACAAAACACTAAACATAAATCCTAACCTGACAGATGTTGAAACACAACAATTAATGAAGTTACTTCTTGAACATAAAGAAGCATTCACATGGGACTATACAGATATGAAAGAAATCTCTCCTGAATTATATACTCATCGTATATATATCAGGGAAGATTGTTAACCGATCTGCCAATCTCAACAATGAATGAACCCTAATTTAAGAGAAATCCTTAAAGAAGAACTTCAAAAATTGCTCAATGCAGGGTTTATATATCCTATATCAAACAGTGAATGGGTTTCCCCGCTGGTAATAGTTCCTAAGAAAAACGGGAAATGGAGAGTATGTGTGGACTATAGAGCCTTAAATAAAGCTACTCAAAAAGATCACTTTCCATTACCATTCATTGATCAGGTGTTAGACAGTTTGTTAGGGAAGAAATTTTTCTCCTTTTTAGATGGTTTCAGTGGGTATAATCAAATCAAAATTGCACCCCAGGAACAAGATAAAACCACTTTTACTATCCCTTGGGGAACTTTTTCTTATAGAGTTCTCCCATTTGGACTATGTAATGCACCAACAACCTTTCAAAGAGTAGTTATAGGAATCTTTTCTGATATGCTTAATGACTCTATGGAAATTTTTATGGATGATTTTACCCCTTATGGAGTTTCTTTTTAGGAAGCACTACAAAACCTTGAGAAAGTACTTAAACGATGTATACAAGCCCACCTCTCCTTAAGTACAGAAAAATGTCACATGATTATGAGTGAAGGAATAGTGCTTGGACATTTTATCTCATCTCAAGGAATTCAGTTGGATCCATCCAAGATACAAGTCATTAAAGATCTTCCTACTCCCAAAACCCAAACAGAGGTAAGAAGTTTTCTAGGACATGCTAGATACTACAAAAGATTTATCAATTTTTTTTCCAAAATAGCTTCTCCCCTGTTTGTGTTACTAAAGAAAAATGTCGAATTCAAATGGACTAATTCTTGCCAGGAAGCATTTAATACAATTAAACATTAGTTATCTACAGCCCCTATTCTAAGAGGACATGATTGGAAACTTCCCTTTCATATATCCTCTAATGCTTCAGATACTGCAATAAGAGTTGTCTTGGGACAAGAGGAAAATCATCTTCCTTATGTTATTTATTTCATTAGCAAGAATATGACTCCTATTGAACTTAACTATACAGTTACCGAAAAGGAATTTTTAGTAGTTATCTATGCTATTAATAAATTTTGACATTACATCACTGGCTACTCTACTCTTGTCCATACTGATCACTCATCTATCAAATATCTAATGAACAAACCTATCACAAATGCTAGAGTCACCAGATGGTTACTATTATTGCAAGAATTTGATATTACAATTGTAGATAGACCAGGAAAATAAAATGTAGTTGTTGATTTCCTTTCTCGGTTAACACTTGATGATGATATCCCAGTAGATGATTCCTTTCCTGATGAGTATTTATTTGCAGTATCTACTCCCTCCCCATGGTATGCAGACATCACTAACTACTTGGTTGCAGGACAGTTACCACCAAACCTATCCCACCGGGAGAAAAGAAGAATCATTCAACAAAGTGCTCATTATAGTTGGATAAGTGGGTGTCTTTTCCACACAGGACTTGATCAAGAAATCTGAAGGTGCATTAGAGGATATGAGGTTTATGATCTACTAAAAGCTTGTCGTGATGGCCCTTGTGGAGGGCATTTTGATGATAAAAGAACAACACATAAAATTCTCAGGATGGGGTATTATTGGCCCTCACTTTTTAAAGATACAAAGAAATATGTTTGGGCCTGTGATAGCTTTCAAAGAATGGGCCAACCTAATCATAGATATGAAATTCCATTAAACCCCCAGATAGTACTTGAACCATTCGAAAGATGGGCCTTAGACTTTGTAGGACCCATTAACCCCCCATCCAATCAAAAAGTTTACGTAGTGGTCTACATAGATTATATGACCAAATGGGTGGAAGATAAATCACTCCATAGAGCGAATGAAGAAGCAGTTATAGATTTCCTATTTGAAGACATCTTCATCAGTTTTGGAGTGCCAAGAGAATTAGTTACAGATGGGGGACCTCCTTTCACTTCTCATGGTTTTAAGCCACCCTTCAAAAATATCATACTCAACATAGAATGACTACAACATACCACCCCCAAGCCAATGGATAGGTGGAAAGCACAAATAAAGTAATAGAATCCATTCTTACAAAAATAGTGAAGGAAAATAGAAAGCATTGGTCTCACAGACTCCCTGAAGAATTATGGGTCTACATAGATACCTAGAGAAATACTATAGGATTCTCTCCCTATGAATTAGTTTATGGAAAAAGTGTCGTCTTTCCTGTGGAATTTGAAATCAAAAACTTAAGAACTGCTTTAACTGTCAACCTTGATTTGACAGATGCACAGACAACCAAGTTACAACAGCTTAATGAATTGGATGAAAAAAGACTAGATGTCATTCATCAGACAATTATGATTCAACAACAAAGATCAAAATGGCATGACAAAACTATCAAAAATAAGCAATTCCAAAAAGGTAATTGGGTCCTACTGTATGATTCTCGGTTTAAATAATTTCAAGGGAAACTACGTACAAGATGGCTTGTACCTTACGAAGTAGACACTGTTTTCCCCAATGGAACAGTAAGGCTCCTCACAATCAATGACTCTAAAACACCGTTACTTGTAAATGGTCATTAGCTCCGTCTGTACCAGTTCCCTATTTCCAAAGAAGATTTTAAGTCCACATGTGTGGAAGACTCTCATTACCTCTTTTTAGAGGGGGCTCCTACCCCTCATTGCAATTAAGTCTTTTTAATTTAATTCCTTTAATATTATATTAGATTAGATTTAGTCTACTAATAATCCCTGTCATGAAATGTCATGTTACAATTGATTTTTGCAGATTCTCGATTAAAGAAAAGGCCTACCAAGGAAGGACGATCTTACTTCAAGAAGAGCCAAGTTTCCGCATTGCTGAAACACCACTGTTCCACAATTTTTCACATTTTTCTCCCTTTGCTGAAACCCTACTGTTCAACAATTCTTCACATTTTCCCATTGCCGAAACACCACTGTTCTGCAATTCTTCACATTTTCCCATTGCCGAAACACCACTGTTCCACAATTCTCACATTTTTCTCCCATTGCCGAAACACCGATGTTCCACAATTCTCACATTTTTCTTCCATTGCTGAAACACCACTGTTCCGCAATTCTTCACATTTTCCCATTACTGAAACACCATTGTTCAACAATTTTTCACATTTTCCCATTGCTGAAACACCATCGTTCAACAATTTTTTTCCCTTCTTTCTATGGCTGAAACACCACTTCCTCAGCAGTTTCTGCAACATCACTCTTCAACAAACATTTCTCTATTCTTTCCCTATTGCTGAAACACCAATTTTTCAGCATTCTCTGTTAATAAGCTTTTGTGCTCTCATACTACATTTTGTCCTTCCAGTAAACAAATCCTTGATACAATTCCTCTAACAAATCAAAAGTATCTGCCATGGCTACTACAGAACTATTATGGACAGGCACTATATTTTGTTTGAAGTATGAATCAAAAGGTAAAGATGAGGTATGTAAACTTTATATGTAAATTCAATTGAACTATAGTTAATGAGAAGATCCCAAATCATAATTACCACTCATGCAAAATCATTATTTCAGTCGTACTTAAAGGGGGGGGGGATATCGAAATCTTATACCATCATGTCACACGAACCAACCACCGTCATTCTTTTTTTACCATCCTTTCATTTTTTCACCACCATTTGCATGCCTTCACCTGCAAACCTCACTCTGCACAAAAGAAATTACTCGACTCTTTGACGGTGAATTTTATTGAGTTGTTAGCTATGGGAGGCCCTGTTATACGGTATGAACCCACCATGAAATCCCTATTAGAACTCTATCCAGAAGTCTATCAAATTTTTCTACAAGCAGGATGGCTAGGTTATTTTTAGAGGCTACAGGGATTTGATCAACAACAGGGTCTTCAATTTGCTCGAAATCTCCAGGAAGATCATTCCATTGTTCAAGGGGTTCGGATTCCAGTTACAAAAGAGGATATAGCACAGGTTTCAGGTGTCCCTACCAATGGATTTCGTTGGTTCAGCCGCAAACATATCATTCTTAATGCCCAACAGGATTTCCTCTTGCGAGGGGAACAAATTGAGCCTAAAGGCTAGGGTGTCTGAATCAACTTGTTACTGCCTCCATGGCCGAGAGTTGAAAAGTTTGTCAAGCACTACCTTACCTATGAAGGCCAATACCAGGTAGTCTACCAGTACGATTTTGTCCTGTTGTCTCATTTACCGCATGCTAGATTGGTAAACATTCCTTATTATCTTCTCGGATGTCTTAAAAATATGTCGCACTACTGTAAAAAGGCTAAAAATCCTACCCTTTCCCTCACCCATCATCATCTTGCTCAACTTCTTATCCAAAAGGGTTTTTCCCAACAAAACCCTCCACTAAACAACCCACCCATAGACCCCCAAGAAGCTGTTGAAATTCCTGAAAAATCTTTAGGAACAGCAACCACAAAACCCTCCAGACCCTCTAGAAGTACCCAACAGTCCACCTACAGACCCAATCAATCCAATTAACCCCCCTACCATACCAAGCCCACCCCACATTTTACCAGAATCATCCACTCCCACCGTTCATATCCTTAGCGATCATTATGAACCAAACAATTCTCCCTGTCCCATCATTGAGGAAAATACCCCACGCAAATGAAAGAAAATTCCTTTCTTTCATCCCTTTTTGCAAATAAAATGAACAAGGGAATCAACAAGGGTAGCTACTACTGTCACTGCCCTAAACCCCCAACCCATCCGGCTAAAACCCCATACACCTCCAACCTCCAAAATTTTGAAATCTTTACCAATTCCACCCCTGAGCACTGAGACACAAGAAACAGAGGCCCAGTGTGTTGTGACATCATCTATTTCAAATTTAGTAGCTGAAACACAAGAACCAGCTACTCGTTCAGTAGCTAAAACACAACAACCAGCGACCCATTTAGTAGTTGAAACACAAGAACCAACTACTCATCAAATAGATGAAACACAAGAACCAACTACCCATTTAGTAGTTGAAACACAAGAACCAGGTACCCATTTAGTAGCTAAAACACAAAGACCAACTACTCATTCAATAGTTGAAACACAAGAACCAGCTATAGCTACCACACAAGAACCAACTATAGATGAAACACAAGAACCAACTGCTGATATTGTTACCGAAACAAAGGAATCAGATGCCCAGGGTGCTGCAACATTACTTTCTTTACATCAAGAAGCTGAAACACAAGAATCAGCTGCAGATTCTGTAGCTGCTCCAAAAGAAACATCTAGTGCAGCTATGACTGCTACACAAGAACCGGTCACCCCTCAACCAGAACCAACAATGGCCTCTATCTTACAAGAAAATGAGTTCCTAAGGTATGAACTGGAAGCCTACAAGCAAGAGCTAGCCATGGCAAAGGAAGCTTATGAGAAGGAACTTAAATTGTACACCCTAGCTCACATAGCGACCATGATAGAGGAAAATACAACAAAGAATCTGTTTAGAGAGTATATGTGTAGTCAATGTGGGGACATCTATTATCAAGTAGGCTACAAAGTAATTCAAATTCCAATGCCACGAGCTTCCCCTGCACCTAAGACTTTTGCAGTCAAAGAAGAACACTCTGTTGTTACACAAGAACCAACAGGACCTTCCAAAGTTAAAATTGAACCCTGGCCTACAACAATTGTCAAATATGAAGCCCTTATTTTTGTTCATAAAGCTGTACAAACATTTCCTATTGATGAATCTTCCCCTCCTAGCCAGATCAATACCCACACCTTTGTGGAACAAGCCACTTAGACCCTACCTCAGCCTACCACTTGCAACACTAAAACAAAAACTCAACCATGGGATGAGCAGGCAATAATAGAGAAATGGAAAAAAGAGTCTGTTGTTACACATGGAAAAAGCCTGTAGGAACATAGACTAATCTGTCTAAACCATATCTATTCAAACTGGGAAGCTTTGGAGCAAACACACCAGGAATCCCGTGCCTACAAGAAACATAATAAAGAGCTAAAAGGAAGATTGCTCCTGATATTTGGCTTGGCACAAAAGTTGTTGGCTGCAAGGAAACCATCCTGCAATTACTCTTTGTTCCTCATGGAACGACTTACATTGTTTCAGATTAAATCAATCAAAGAAGGAAGACCCCATGCAGTGTTAAATCCAACAGATTTTGTTAAAACCTTTGCAGAAGACTCTGCTATGGATCAACACCTCCTCTGTGAGGTATATTTTCATAATGAGGCCATCCCTGAGAACTGACAGCTTAACCTTAACCCTCTTGTCGGTGACATCCAGATTCGGGCACTCACCTTGATCTAAAAATGAAGAAGACTTGAAAAACTTGAATAACTATTGCAAGTGAAATGTTATGTGTTTTAAAGCAACTAGATCAATTTGCAACACATAATAAAGGATTACTTATGTAAAAATACACATAGACAACATCATAAAACATTGAACATTAGCACATAAACACAACAACTTGATAAAGGAGTTCACCCCACTCTGGGCTACATCTCCTGGTCCAGCTTCCAATGGATCATTATTATTAAATTGCTCAAAGTTCTCAAAAACATGCCTTACAATGCTCAAAATGACAAACTGACTGCTTCAATGGCTCCGCAGCGTCCCAAAACCCCTGTCTGGGCTCTTTCGGCACCTCAATCGGTCGAAAAATGAAGAAGATAGCCTCCTTGAAGTCTTCCCCTTCAACTTTGTTGTCTCTGGTTCTACAAATCACACCCTTATGCTTCAAACATGGCACACACGCTCATTTAAGCGTAAAAACTTGGCACCGGGTGCAACCGTGTCAACGGTACAAACCATAGGATGGTTAAGGTGCCTCCAGCCCCTAACCACCTCGACACTCAGGCATATGGCCATGGGACCAAAGGCTGGGCGTAAAAGTGGTTAATCCATTTTAAAACTCCCACACGGTTATTACACCGACCAAACCACGGGTCATATCCACACATTAACCAACGGTTAAAGTTCATACCCTGCGCGCACTTTTAAATATAATATGGAATACATATATATGCAATGTAATACATTGCAATCCAAAACAATAAACGTGCGCGCGCCAACAATCCCGGCCAACATATATATATGGTCATGTGTATTGTAATGAAACCATGGGTCGGGGCTTAAGCCTCGGCCCGCGCCCTTTTCCATATAACACATAACGTAAACATAAATGTAATGTGGCCCACCTTTCTAACAAGGGACAAGTGGCGGTATGTTGGCTAGCAGAGTAATATAAAGTCTTTACAAGAGGAGAGGTCTGGGGGTCAAGCCCCACAGACTCCCAATAAACTTTTATATATGAAAATAATGACCAACGAATGAGCGACACGTGGTGCCCTCGGGTTGGGCCACGTGTCCTCATATTATTCGCCCAAATGGACATGTGTCATCATGCTACTCGCCAATGAACAACCAACCAAAATGTGCCACATCATCAAACTACCACATTATCATGATGGTACGACCCTCCACATGGTCGTAGGGACTGTACAGATAGGTACAGTCAGCATCCCAAATTTTTGCCTGTTTGGCCTGGCGGACAGATCGCGATATCTCCTCCATACGGACTCTGTTTGCGAAAGTAAATATATCGCCAAAACCAGGAAAACGAGATGGACGCAATGGCACTATTTCGTTGCATTACGAACACTTTGAAAATTGAGCAAAATTTGATCCCCTGATCACACCTCCTTCCTTAACAATCAGATTATATGGTAGGATGACTTCCTAGCTGCCAAGCATAACGAGGATAACTGCCTTCTCTCGATACGGCCAGAACCACAAAATGATGTCGCCTTTGTTACAGAGTATTATCAGTTTTTGAAGAAACCAGGGATGACTCAACACATTCGGCAACTACAGACAATAGTGCTTCAGGATTGTCAACAACTCATTAAATCCACAGAGATTCCTACCCTACAAGAAAATAACATGTTTTGGCAAAAATCTACTGAGAAAAGACAGGAACACAATCCATTTAGCCCCACTAATCTTGAGAGAACAATCTCCAGGGTACCTAGCTACATCAAGTGTGTTCAGCAATGTGCTGAAAGCTGGATAGGTTATCAGTTTCATTTTCCTATCCTGTGGATGCCAGCAGAGAAATATCAAGTTCATTATAAGTTGCCCAAAAAGGCCGAAACAACAGCTTCGCAAAGGCTACAACGCGTTCAAGGATTCATAGCTCCAACAGACAACACTTTCCACAACTACTACTTAAGTAACTTGCACGCTCAGAGTCGGTATCCAGATTTTGATTCAGATTGAAGTTGCCTAAGGACATGCAACATTTTAAGTTGGGGGGGATATTAGGACCCTACAATGTACCTTTTTGCTCAAACTTTTTTCTACCATTACATCCTTTTTCCATTCACATTTAAACTTATATTATCACCTTACCCTATCTCTCCAAAGGTATATAACATCTCTTCTCTTTACTATATGTTTAATCTGTTTTGCATAAAATTTTACATTACTCTCGTACTTAACCGTTGATCAGAAATATATAAGTGCTAAAATAGTTCGAATTGTAGATTAGTATTGTTGTTTAAAGGTTCGATGCTGAAACAGTCAAAGCACGCAAACCCCATGGCTGAAACAGACTGTGGTCTACGATGCTGAAACAACAACTCACACAAGAAGAAGTTGTTACACTCTCTGTGGTCTGCGATGTTGAAACAACAACTCACACAAGAAGAAGCTGTTACACTCTTCGTGGTCTATGATGCTGAAACAACAACTCACACAAGAGAAATATGTTACACTCTCTGTGGTCTACGATGATGAAACAACAACACAAAGCTGTTACACTAACCACAACAACCACACCTTGAGCTAGAATTAACCATTGTTGTCGCATGAGACCACATTGTTGAAACAGTCAGAACGCAAATCCCATTGCTGAAACAACCCGTGATTTGTGATGCTGAAACAACATACAACAACAGTAAAGAATATAAATAAAGAAGTTTCTAATCCAGCCGCAACAACAACACCTCACTTAGTACCTTTTCAACTATTGTAATAACATTCTGTTACGGGAGACTAGGATATCTTATTCCAGTATAGAGATTTGATCTGACTAAGAATAGGATTTAGATGGCACATGCAATTTGATGATCAAATTGTATCGAGGGGATTCTCCTCTTTAAATAAGAGGAAATCATCATTAGAAAGGACCTTCCTTTTGGCTAATAAAGGATTTAGAGAGAAGGACGTGCTTTACTTCAGACATTGTAATATGATACAGTTGACAGATGAATAAAAGATTGTTCTGAGCATTTCTCTCTAGTTCCTTTCGTTTCAGGGGAATCTTGTGAAAAGGGAGGGCCCACCTTCTTCAAAAGATTCACTTGTTAGCTTTGTAGTGTGTTAGTGTTATTTATGTTCATGCCTTGATTAAATTATGTTTTACTGAAACTCTACTTTACTGAACTCTGTTTTGTTGAAACTCTACTTTACTGAACTTTGTTTTGCTGAAACTCTGCTTTGCTGATTGATACATTGTTTTCATATGATTCATGCTTGGGTAACTGTTAATCATTCTAGTTAGCAATCCTGTTTGGTGAATTTATGAAAGTGTGATAATCAGGGATAGGTGCTGAAGATTCCTGCTTAGGGAATAGGGTCCTGTTCTCTGTTAAGAGATAGTTAGCCTTTAGTGTGTGTCAATCATTTCAATTAGCAATGAGTTCATGAAAGTGTGATGATCAGAAACAGGTGCTGAATATTCCTGCTTGGGGAATGGGGTCATGTTCTCTATTACAAAATAGTTGGTCTTTCCTTTTGCAACATCTTGTTGTTATTTTCTGAATGTAATCCAGGATTCCTTGGGTAATTATTTCTTTAAAATTTGAACTCTGTAATAGGTAGGTTGCTTTCCTGTAATTCAAAGTAGAACTTCAGTTTGTTCAAGGCAAGGTGTGATTAATGTATTTTTACTACAACTTTAGATTGCTTTTGAGATTGAGCATATACAGTGCGTGATTACCTTTGAAATAAATAGACTTCCCTGGGTTGGCAATTTATGTAGCACTTGATTGTTTAGTTAAATAAGCAATTATAGTGACCAAAAATAGAAAATTTTCATTTTGGGGTTTGGTGTAATGTACCCCAAATTCACCCATTAAAAAAAAATTAAAAATTAGGGTCATTAGAATTATTCAATGCTTCCAATATCTCTCAGACATTTCTTAATTATACTATAAGGTGATTTAATACTTCTTTTTCTTTCCATCATTTACACTTACCATATCCGTGAACAAATGTAAATGAAAGACTCTATCTCAATCCTAAAGTCAAGGAAGGTGGAATGTAGTTTAATTACTTAAAAATATGTGTATATGTATATATATATTCACCATAGAATATGCATTCTAGTCCTGCAATTTATAGACATACTACAGAACACATCAATGCATATAACGACCCTAGTTCGAATGTAATGAATTAATCCCTTAGTCATATGTGAAAGGTATTTATTGAATGAGTTATTACCAACATGACATCCAGTACGTGAAAGTGTTAATACATAGAGGATTTGTAACTAAACGATGGTACATGTTGCTCATTCTTGGTTGTTTACCATACTGATTAAAACTAACCTTGTCACAAGGGTTAATGAATCTAATGTAAAGTATAGAACTATAACTAAACTGGAATAAAATGGATAAGACATAACCTAAAACAAATTGTCATCACAGTTTCCATAATTATGATGCGAGGTTGGCATAGATACGACTTTCATGGTTTAAATGAACCCTGTCAAAGGCATTTATGGCATCCTATAATGCGCTTCCTTGGGACCATCCCTTGTTTTATGTACCCATTGTAATTTCACACCCTTTCCCTAATCACATGGCCTAGGTACAACTCTTCATTAACGCCATTGAAATAACCTACAAACGTTTTCCTAAGGCTATTGTTTCACCCTTCATCTTGGCTCTGTGTAATTTGCACATTTGTTACAGTGTTAACCATGTTACAGTCATTCTCAGTAGCATAGCCAGCATCTTTGAAGCCGAGCTCGCTCTGGTAGAGGAAAAATATGGTGACCACACCCATAGGACACCACCTTAAGGAAGGTAAGGACCTTTTGGTTGTTTACATCCGAACTCTCTGTGTCATGAAAAGTTTACTGTGTGCATCAATCCCTTCAAAAACTTCTAAAAGCGTGACTCGCTTGTCTTCTGTGGTCTAGTATAGAGTTTTAGGCATTAGAATTTCACCGAGAAGTCTTTAGGGTTTTACTTTGGCTTCACCCTTATCTTCTGTATCATTTTTCTAGGAACCGTTGTGCTCTGCAACAAATGTTTCCTTTGTGTCAAACCTGTAGACAGTTCTGGGATGAAAGTTTCCAAGGGAGTGAGGATGTCCACTTCTCTAGTTTGTTCATAAGTGTAATGTCGACTTACTGTATGTATTCATTGCTTTCTCTGAGTTCTTAGTATTTACATTCCTGTTATAAAAGATAGTCATGTATTTGAGCCTTTCGAAGATCCTCTTGCTTCAACATAACTCCTTATATGTTCAAGGTTTTGACTATAAACTTCATGGGTTTTCCTTAGCATTATACCCTAGTTAGGAACTGGTTATTTCAACTGTGTGGAAAAGTGTTTCCCTTATGATTTTCACACCTTTGAGTTTTTCAGTTACAGTTAAGCAGATATCCTATAGCTCTGTGTTTTGTTTAATGAAGTCTTCAGTCTATTAATTTCCTGAGGGTACATATCTTGGTGCTTTCCAAGGTTTTGATTCGTTTTAGAGGTGGCACGGCACATTTATTATGTAACCCTTCCCACTGTAAGCACAGAGTGTCTTCTTTCCTAATTATATGCCAGTAACACTCAGCTTGTAATATGTTCATCGTATTCTGAATAATTACACGGTAAAAGGGTTTTAAAAATCATGAGACAATTCTTCATGGGTATAGTTAATTACGTGAACATATTACTCTTGATATAATTACTCTATTTATTCTACCATGAATTTATAAAAGTATGAATACAATTTAAGTATCTTGTTGTGTATCTTTATTTTGGAGCTCTGGAACATGACCGAGGAATTACCCTCACTTGTTGTCCTGTAGATTTGGATGTCATAACTGTATTATTTTATTTAATTCACATCAAGGAAAAAAACTCTAATTTTTTCAAGACTCTATCCATGATTTCATTTTATTTATCTCCGAGGTGGTTTTGATTAACTATGAGAATAAATTCCTAACTTTATTCTCTAGCCAATCGGGAAACCATGTAGGTCACGTTTTATACTATACATTCTTTGTTATTGTTCTTGTTTTTAGAATGTTAATTATTTATTCTCTTTCTGAAAATGATTGATTAAAGTTTGATTACTATAATCTAATGATGGGACCCCTGTTTAATTGTGAGGGTATCCATCAGGTGATCCTTGGCCCACTCCACCCTTTCTGGTCTTTGGATGATTTTCTCATGGATGCAAGGAGGAAAGACAACATTTCCTCTGAGAACCGCAAGCTAAGTGCAGTCCAAATTTTCATCTGCGTCGTCTCTTTTCGTAAATATTTTACCCTGGTAATTTATTCTACATTCAATATTGAAATTTTGTTTGCTTCCAACTAAATACTAATTATATTTTCCTTGGTCTCCTTACAATATTTGTGCGCATTCGAAGTCTTTAGATTATAGGACATCGTCTTATGCAAAATGTACTCGGGTTCCATTTTACAGCGCTCTCAAAAAATTATTATCCTAGGTTCTATCGAATGAAACTTTTATGTCCTAGAATACAATTATCATTGGAAATTTATACCAGACTCCTGTAATGGTTGGTTAATTGTATATTCAATTTTTGTATTAAGAAAATACATAGGGGAAACCCATACTGAAATGAGATTTCACTATTTGAGATTTATAAACACAGCATTGCATAGAGTTGAAGACACATTTGAATATTGGTCCATCCTTGGAATATGTAATAAGGTTTAGTTATTTTGAGTTACAATTCTTTTACTTGTGCACTATTGTAATGAAACATGAGTGTAGCTATTTTCTCCAAGCCCGTGGGTATACAAATTCTCTATTCTTCTTGTTAATAGAATGTACATATGTCTCCTCGGTCATACAATTACTATTGGTAAGTATGAACAGTCTCTGCACTATGGATTGTATAAATTTAAAATAAAACCTCTCTTATAGTTTACTGTGGAATAACTGAACTGTACATTTTCTTTTATGTTATTGGCATCTTTGTTGCATCAATAAATTAGGAGTTTAAGTGGACCTGAAATTCTNTATATATATATATATATATATATATATATATATATATATATATATATATATATATATATATATATTTCATATTATATATAATCATCCCAAGTCTTATTTGACATTTGCACAGTCTGATATTCATAACTATTTAATACATCCCTCCGTATTTAACCTACATCAACATATATGTACATATATCTAAGCCTTCAGGTTCACTTCCAGAATCATATTTAGCATTCTTCAATCAACAAAATTCTTTAAGTTGATTACTTATATGCATATAATCACATGCATGTAATGTTATAATTAACACATTACAGATCCCATCTAGTTTGGATGCATCTTCCAATATACTTATATAAAACAGTCCCATTACTAGTTAACACACACAAAATTTTTACTCAATGAGTACAATAAAACTGTAAGAATTATTCTACAATTTATTTCATTCCATCTGTGATTTAATAAACAGAACAATTCATCCCAAATTAAATATATTTATTCTATCAGCCATTAAATCAAAATAACATTCGATTAGAAAAAGAGAAGATGGACATATCTTAGCAAGTTGTTGAACAATAAATGGAGCAACCAAGCTCCTCCCAACCTTATAACAAAACAACTAATATACTTGCTTTGTTCACCCCCTAGCCTGACCATGAATCCATGAGGGAGAAATGTAGAACTCCTCCTTAGCTATAGTCCTTGAGTTTCAGAAAACTTCTCCTTGCCTCACACTCAAAAAATAGTGTTCATAACAACAAGTGATAATTCTTTTCCCTAGCATACTAGGCAACGTCCTCCCTCCTCCCATATTCTATATATGCCAAAAACATTTGTGCCTAGGTCTTTTCCCCTTGGGAATTTTTCCATCTTTACAAATCCCTAATTTTCAGAGGCTGCCAATGGCCAAACTCCGGATTTGCCACTTGTAACATTCAACCGTGAGGTAGTTCCAACATGTTCCCCACTCATGGAGTCATGGTCAACTGATTTCAACGTGGTTGTTCCATTTGTCTATCAGCAATACAAATAAAAGTATTTGTTTTCTTACAAGTGTCATAGTCAAAGAGTTGGTTGGGCAAATCAAATATTTTCTCGACAGTCATAATTAATAAATTACACTTAACTAAATTCGAAATTTGGAATTTCCATAAATGGCAGTAATTTTCCAATTTAGAATTTACCAAAAACGAAAATAAATTCCCAAGTATTTTCAGACTTAATAATAATTTATTTTTGAGGATGTACATTTGGTAGAAAAAATTATCGCTTACTGGAAACTGTATAGAAGAGAGTGGGATTACTCAGTCCACATATAATTCCTTATCTCATAAGTCCTTATTTAAATATGGAGTAAATTGATAGTCATAGATCTGTATTGGAGGATGAATCTTGACCATGCCTTGAGAATCAGGCACTCGACCTGTGAGCTAACTAGCCCACGATGAAGCCACTATATCTTGGATGGTTAATTTTCTTCCAAACGGCTTTCTCAGATTAACTTTAAGCTATTCAAAATCCTCTTTAAATTGGAGTGAAATACTATTCATTGATCGGGAGTAGATAAATAGTCCCAATCAGTCGTTAATAAATCAAGTGCTTAACATGTGACACAGTCAGGCTATCGAGCCACCGAGGCTTCCAAGATCCAATCCTTTTCATTTCTCTCCCAAGTTTCCTATGCCTAGTTGTGAAAGGTTCATAGAATAGTTCTGACATGTCTCTTTTTTTGTGAGTTCATTGAAAGGGCCATGTGTCTGTGACATCATGATTATGTAATCAGGTTAGGTGTCTTTTACTTGCTATTAGAAAGTGGGAAAGTGTCAACACTTGATCGGGCGGACCGAGGAATCGATGGTGGTATTTATGTTCCCTTAATCCTAGGGATGTATCATATCCCTCATATATGAGAGGATAAGATATATTGGTTGTTGATATCATAGAATGAGCTTAAGAGGGATTTTCCATACGAGAGAATCAGACCATCAGATGAGTTGGTGTCCTACTTGCAAGGATCTTGGTTAAGTTTGGGGTCCCAATGTTTTGTGGGGTGAGGTACAACTTCTATTTGGGGTATGGTTCTATGGATCTTACCATCGAATAACCAAAAATAAGGAGGTCCATGGTTATGTATAGGAATTATGGTTTACCCCGGGGTCTAGTGCCAAGTGGGATGATTTTATCGGTTGGGTAAGGATCTGGCTAGGTGAAGTTTCAAGGACTACATAACTGGCCAACCAAAAAATGGAATTTGCTAATTTTTTTCATTATTGGGGATCCACAGGGTCCCTATGCCCCATTGGTCATGGATCCACCTTTAAGTTTCACATGCTAATGTGCAAGGTATGCTAGGAGGATTTAGGATCGAGATATTGCATGTCAGAGAAACACATGTCCAAACAAGTCAACACCATGTGGTGCCACATGGGATTATGTGAGTGACGTAGACCCACATGGATATGGAAAAAGTAGGTCTAAAAATTTGAAAAGGCCATAGATTTTGATCCCAAACTGAGTTTTGAACATGATTGTTGTTGTTGGAAATCTCTCGTTGAGAATAATTGGATTTAGAGGGTGATTAAGAAAGGAAGTATAAGAAACCAAAAGATGAAATTTGTACATCTCACTATCCTTAGAGAGATTAGGGGGTCAAGTGTGTTACACTAGGACAAGGTGTCCTTGGTGTGTGCGTGTGTGTGTGTAATACAAATGGGTCAATTATAATGAAAGGGTACAATTAAGGTTTCTCGCCTAATTACAAATATAATAGTAGAAATGTAATAATTCAATATCTAGAGCTTAATAAGGGGTTTTATAGTTAACATGGGAATTTTTCTAGGGTTTAACAAAGTAAGGCTACAAATCAAGATGATCCAATATAGGTTTATAGATCACAAAAACAAGAATTAATGCTGTTATGAATTAAAATATTATAACAATAAGAAGGGATGTTGAATTTTAGCTTCTTATTCTATTTCTTATCTCTCCAAATCCTCTATTCTTGGAATATAAATAATGATAATACCACTTCTTTATCCTTGGTTGCAACTAATGATATCCTATTTCTTAGTCCAACCACTTCCTAAGGGGAATACATCACTTAAGAAAGAAAATGATTGAATTAAGTGAGATGGATGAGTATTAATTAGGATCACAAATTGTTGAAGGCAAACTATTCTAATGACACATTGCTAAAGGGAAACAATTATATAAAATAATTGCATAAAGGAAATGAATCTAATTGCATAAATAAAATTAATCTAAGAAACATAATTGTTGTTCCTAAATGAAACTATGTTAATCTATGGAAATATTTGTTCCTACCTATCCCCATAATGTGATATCAATTCCTCCATAAAAATGGACCAAGAGATAATATAATTTTTTTTTATTTCACAAAACAATTAATTCCAAACAAATTGATTATTTTTTAAATACAAGGATGCAATAGGTGTTGGGTATGTGTTATATTCTTTTCTTGTGTGTGTGTTGGGGAGGGGGGGGTGGGGGAATGAAATTTGATGAAATCCTCTTATGATCCCATCACCTATTGGTGTATGCTTGTGTTGGGAGTCGGTCGAGAGGGTCTTATGGTGGCTAGTCTTGCCCCCTGTGACCTTAGGAGAAGCATTTGGTTCCGGGGCAGTGCCATAAATTTATTTTGGCAACTTTTTCTATTTTTAACAATTTTCTAAATTAATCTCATATTAAGGATTTAGGTTTTTGGTAGCTACAAAGCACCTAAAATATTGTATATATTGTATTGTGAATGGTGAAATTAATAAAATGAATATTTGATAGGTGCGACACCAAGGAAGGATGGCTTTCTCTCGGTTAAGAGTTTCCGACGTAAGTCCCTATGTATTATGAGGAATTGACTAATTTTTTGTTTTACTTAATAATATGTATCCATTGCTTTAGTTCATAGGTTTAAAAATTACATTGGGTACAACCTATTGGTACACAAACAAATGGTACAAAATCTACTAGTACATAAACTACTAGTACTCAATATACTAGTATGTCTAAAAAAGATTGGGAGAAACTACATGGAAGAGAATTGAGTAGAATTTGACTCTGCCTAGAAGACTTAATGCTACAAAATGTGTTGGGAGAATATACAACCAAGGAACTATTGGAAAAGTTTAGGAATTTGTATTAGTCAATTTCCTTGGTAAACATGTTGTTCCTTCAAAAGAAGCTCTATCATCTTAGGATTGAAGATTGAGATTTTGTGAGAGAGCATCTAAGTGCATTCAATACTCTAGTAAGTCAACATTTCTTTGTTAATATTACGATTTCAGAAGAATATAAGTGTATTACTTTGCTATTTTTTTTACGATACTCCTGCAATAATCTGGTTATAAAAATTGGTAGTACCACCCAATATGCATTGAAGTATGAGTATGTAGTTTCATCCTTGTTACAGGAAGAGATGAGGAGGAAAAACATGAATAGTAATAGTATAGATGCTTTATCTGTAAGAGTACATCGACGAGATAGGAATAAAAATAATTCTTCCAAATTGAGATCTAAATCCCTAGGAAGATAATTGAGTAAATGTTGGAAATGTGGTAAATTTGGGCATTATAAGAAATATTGCATGTCTAAGAATATTGATAAAGAAAAGGGATATGATGATGCCTCTTCCATAGAAGAGACAACCTCCACAAAAGGAGGTGATTTTTAATTAGAATATATAGGTACACATGCAAACCATGATGTATGGTTGATCAATTGAGGTGCGTCATTTCATATGACTCCTCTCATGGACTTGTTCAGTGAATCTTAAAAGTAAGATGGTGGTGATGTCTTCCTAGGAGATGACATCACTTCCAATATCATGGGATGTGGAAGGGTTAACTTGTTGCTGAAGTATTAAAGGATTATAACTGTCCCTCCAGTTTTTTATATTCCATAGCTACCAAGGATCTTAATATATGTAAGTAAGTTGGATGATGTAAGTTTGTATACTTTATTGGTAAAGGGAACTTGCAATATGGTACGAGGATAAATGGTTTTGATGAGGGGAGTTCAGTTTGGAACTATCTACAAGTTATTGGGAATAACTTACAATGATGGGTGTAATAGTTCTATTTTACCTGAGAAGAGAAATAAAGAAGATATGATCCATACTATCTTTGGAAAAAAGACCATCATGCGACATCAAAGACATGGACATATCAGAGAAAAGGGCTTACAAACAAAAAATGGTAAAGGTATGGTTGAAGGTATGTCTAATTGCACCCCGAATTTTTAATAATGTTAACATTGCATATATGGTAAATAAAATTGATTAATATTCCCATCTAGTGCTACAAGAGTAAAGGGGAACTTTGAAGTATTTGATAAATTTAAAGAGTTTAAGGCTCTAGTAAAAAATCAGATATAAAAGAAATTAAAGGTGTTGAGGATAGATAATGGTGGATAATTATTTGGGAATGAATTTGAAGAATTTTGTAAGTGAAATATAGAAAGGAACAATATTTCTACATACACACCTCAATAAAATCGAATTATAGAAAGGATGAATAGGACGTTGATGGAAAAGGAAAGGATCATGATCAATGGTGATAGGCATATTACCTGGTAAATAGATTACTCTCATCAACATTGGTGTAAAAAACTCTACATGAGGTATGGAATGGTAAGGAACCCTTTCTTGAAAATCTCATAGTGATTAGTTGTGAGACTTATGTACATGTTCCAAACGAAAATAGGAGTAAGTTGAATAATAAATCTAAAATGTGTATCTTTTTTAGTTATAAAGATGGTATGAAAGGTTATAATATTTGGAACCCAAAAACTAAGAAGATAGTTTAAATTCAGGATGTTAACTTTATAGAGGTTAAATATGTTTCGAAACATGAATTCCTACAAGGAAATGAAGAACCCGAGAAAGTAGATTTTTAGTTGGATGACAAAAAATATGAATCAACGAAAGAAGATGAAGCAGAATAAGAAGAACCTCATACTCTAGTATCGAGAAGATGAATGAGGAAAATAAGGAAACCATAAAGGTATATTCCACCTGATTTTCATGCTAATTTTTCTTTATCTATTAATTATGATGATCTGAGAACTATCAGGGAAGAATTGAATTTAGAGGATAGTAAACTATGGAAGAATACCATGGTCGAAAAGGTGGATGCCTTGGATAAGAATGAGGCATGGGATATGGTTGAATTTTCAACTAGAAGAAATGCCATTGGCAACAAATAGGACGTGGAAGAAGAAATCTATATGAAGCTACTAGAAGGAACTATCGTGAAGGGAAAGAATGAGTTGGTATGTAAGGTAAATAAGTCATTATATGGCCTATGCGGTACCAATTTTTTTATGCATACATCATTGGAATGGGATTTGTTATAAAGAGGGCTAATCACTATGTATATTCCAAGAAGATTGGTAATAATTTCATTTATGTAGTGTTGTATGCCGATGACATGATGTTAGTAGGAAATAACATGGATGTTATCAAAGATGTGGCATCACATCTATCCTAAAAATTTTACATGAAGGATCTCAATGCTACCAAATTCATCCTTGGAATGGATATTAAAAGAGATTGTGCAAACATGAAACTCTGATTTAATCAGAAAAAATATGTTGAGACAATATTGCAGAAGTTAATATGCAATAAGGTAAACCAATCAAGGTTCCTATTCTTGTAGATGTAAATTTATTTGGAAATCAGTGTCCCAATACACAAGAGAGGAATGATACATATCTCATGTTTTGTATTCTAGTGTGGTTGGCATTTACATTGAACATGAAATGGGTTTTTTGAGTAGGTATATGTCAAAACTAGGGAAGGAGCATTGGACAATAGTAAAGAGGGTTTTCAGGTATTTGCATGGTACTTCTAGGTATGGATTGTCCTACCAAGGAAGAGTGGGAATGGTTAGATTGTTTGACATACATGGGTTTCTTGTTGTATATTGGGTTGGATATTTGGATTGCAAAATATCTAGAACTAGGTATGTGTTTAACTTATTTGGAGGAGAAATCAGTTGGATGAGCAAAAGACATGTTGTAGTGGCACTCTCATCTACAAAAGTTGAATACATGGAAAGAACTCATGATTGAAAGGAATCAATATGGTTACATATATTGTGTTCAAATATTGTTATGGCAATGCAAGGAGTAAGATTAGATTGTGACAATTAGAGTGCAATAGTCCTAGCAAATAACCCAACTTATCATTCAAAGACAAATACTATTGATGTTCAATATCACTTTGTGAGAGACATAGTTGAAGAAAAGAAGGTGTTGTTTCAGAAACAATGGGCATTTCTTTCAAATATTATTGGCCATGTAATCATGTGAAACCTATATGCAAAGAAAACAAGTAGGATAATGTTGGGTATGTGTTATATTCTTTGCATGTGTGTGGGGGGGTGCCTCAATTTGATGATAGTGTGTGGTGATCCCATCACCTATCGGTGTACACCTATAATGAGCACCAACTATGGGGGTCTAATGGGTGTTAGGATTGGTCCCCTAACCTTAATTGAATTTTCTCTTGGGGAGCGATTTGATTTTTTTGGGGTTTAGTGGTTTTATAAATTAATCCTCAATTAAAGGATTAGTGTTTTGGTATTTGTAGAATACCTAAAATATTGTATATATTGTATAGTGAATGGTGAAATTAATACAATGAATATTTGTGAGGTGAGAGACCAAGGAAGGATGTTTTTCTCAAGCATAAGATTGGAAATCTTAAATATCTATGTGCCATTTGTATGATCCATTGATTAATTTTTTTTTTGCTTAAGAATATATATGCATTGCCTTCCTTCACAAGTGTAAAACTTATAATTGGTACCTTTTGTAAGATTAGCGTTTGGTGTATATCAAAGAGTAACTCTATATCGAATATCCATGTTATAATATATTTACCATAAAGCTTCATCATATCAATCTTTTGAATGAAGTAGTTCCTTGTTACTACAATGAAACCT
Source organism: Picea engelmannii (assembly GCA_009831015.1). NCBI lineage: Eukaryota > Viridiplantae > Streptophyta > Pinopsida > Pinales > Pinaceae > Picea > Picea engelmannii. The sequence goes on along the minus strand of ML790814.1, from coordinate 280,934 downwards.
CGGTGATGTAGACCATGAAGTGACGAATAATCATGATTTTGGGACTCCATATTTATTTTTCAATTCTTCCTTCCTCTTTCACATAGGTTCTATATTTTCATTCATTTTATTTTCCATTTCATACATATTTTCATGGATCTTATTATCCATATATGCACTATTTTCATTCAATTTCTTTTCAATATTTCCAATTTGGTGAAAAAATTCATCTCTTTCTTCTTGAGTGATGGTTGAACTCTCTTTAGGTGTTTTTGGTGAAGTAAATTTTGGAGGCTCCTTTGGATCCATATGAGAAAATAATAATTCCCATATTTATCCTATTTTTCACAAATTTTGAATCACCAAAAAATGATCTCCCAATCAAAAGTTAAGCCAATTGTAAGTTAAGTACCTTTCAAACTTTAATTTGGAGTATGTTTGGATGGGTGACACTTTTGTCCTCATATATATATATATATATATATATATATATATATATATATAAACTTGTAATACTTCTAATTAACGAATTTTGACCTATAGTACTATGTTATGATTTTTAAAACTCCTAAAATTTCAGGGTATGGACCTTCACTAATAAAAAGTTATAGCACAAATATCGAAATGACTTGTTTAAGATTGATTTCACTATTAGTACAAAGCTAGGAATTTCACAAGATATATTTCATACATTATAATGGTTCAATTTCTAAAAAGAATTCCACAAGTAACTCACTCTCTTCATGATTCTAAAAATTTTCACTAAAAAATGTTCATAACAAAAAAAACTAGATGACTCATTTTAATTTCAAGACTAGTCACAAACCCAACTTCCATACAATATATCTTTGAAACATTAACAAGACAAAACCCAAAAAATCTCTTATATTAAAAATCCCAAAACAATTCATTTAAAATAATTTCGGGATAAGTGAAAAACCCTATATTCCCTAAGTTGTATATCCTAGTTTATAACAATTTTTGTATACATAATAAATAATAAGTAAAGATGAAATAATAATAAAATAAAATAGAATAAATAATAGTAATAAATGTAAAGTGAGTAACATTGACTATATTTAAGTGGAGTTGTCTTGAATGTAAAGATCATCAATATATATATATATATATATATGAATGAGACCAATGCCCTATTCTTGTTTTTTCTACTAATATATAAATAAAAGTGACTACTTTCACTAAAGTGAACATATAAAGAAATAGTCTTAGGGTAGTAAGAAATAGAGGAGGTTATTAAATCAATGCTAAGCTCCTTTAATGAGGAATTTATAAAGAAAAAAAAATAGTTAAACAAAGCTAAATGAATAACCAAGATCTATGCATGTCTACTATTTTAGATTCATAGAATCCATTTATTTTCTCTTCATTTTTATTAGCCATTATTATTAAGTGTCTTTCACCTAGATACTTGGGAAAAATGGGTTTTTTAGGATTTGTCTCATGTATAATGGTAAAGGAATTTATAAAGAAAAAAAAAGTAGCTAAACAAAGCTAAATGAATACCAAGACCTATGCATGTCTATTATTTTGAGATTCACATAACCCATTTATTTCCCTTTTCATTATTATTAGCCATTATTATTAAGTGTCTTTCACCTAGATACTTGGGGAAAATGGGTTTCTTAGGATTTGACTCATGTATAATGGTCTACCTTGTGACCCTTTGTAAGACCTAGACACTTAATAAAACTAATCCATTTTTTATTATCATTAGTATTAGCCATTATTATTAAGTGTCTTTTACCTAAATACTTGGGAAAAATGAGTGTATTAGGATTTGATTCATGTATAAAGCTCTACCTTATACCCCTTGCTAAGACCTAAACAACTAATAAAACTAACCCATTGGTTATGATGTGTGAAAGAATATCACCAATGCTACCAAGTAATAGCTTCTAATGCTACTAATTAATAGCTAATGGAGAGGCTAGACCCATCACTACCAATTAATAGCTTCCAATGCTACTATTAATAGCTTTTGGAGAGGCTAGACCCATTACTTCTAGCAATTATTGTATATTGGTATCAATATATATTTCTTAGATCATTCCACGGATGGAGGAAGTAATGGTTGGATCATGAGGTTTTTGAGCCCGTGGTTTTAAGCTAACACATGGTTTTACTTTGAAATAGAGGAAACGTCTCACCTATAAAATGAAAGGTATCTCATTCTTGTGCCTTGAGTATATCGTCCTTTCATATTCCTTGAAAGCCATATTATCGTTATTTCCTCCTTCTGATTCTGACTGAGTTGATGTTATAGGAAAACCCTCTTGGGATCAGAAACTCTAGGGTAGCGTAGAAGCTCAGATGCAAGGCTCCTGAGGTGACAGTGGGCAGCTTGATTATTCCCTTGCCCCAAGCTCCCACTCATAAGGCGGGACATTCCGTGGGCATGAGTTTCAGCTGTAGTCAGCTTAGTTTTGTGAAATGGGCCTAGTTACTCTATAACAACAGAAAAACTGTTGGCCATATTGAGTAAACTTTATAATTTGGGTTAATTTGATCAGAGTTTTCATTGAAGAATTGCAGCGGACCATAATAATTTTTTGCCCAACATATTTTGAATTACACGGCACAAAGTAGCGCACCAGACTTCTCCTTTGCCTTCAACAATAGTAATTTTTCAGACCGCATGCTGCAAATACATATCCTCCCAGATTGCCGACGAGATGGGAATGGAAATCGTTTTTGTATGACCATGGATTGCTTGAATATTTTAGCAAGAGTCGAAAGTGTACATGTTAGCTCAGCAATATTGGCACACAAGAGTCCATTTTTTCACAAAGTAAGAAGAGACCATTTAAAATACAATGCTCGTCATGTTTACATTTACCCTTTTACTTTTTTTTTTTAATCTCTTTCTATGGCTCATGAAGCTTTTCTCAAATGGCATGAGGGAATCGGAGGAACGGAATATCACACTTCGGATAAGTTCTTCAGGTAAATATGTACGGTGGAACACTTGGTGCTAATGGTTGCAGGATTTATTGCAGCATTTACCAAACGAGCTTTTGGAGGTGCTAATGGTTGCAGACAAGTTCGAGGTAACATGATGTGTTGACTGGTGCACCGGTGCTTTGCAGTATTCACTAATGCCAATGTCAATGGAGACTGCATTGCTTTGTATAGACCTCCTCCAGCCTTTGCATACCAATGATTCGCTGCAGTCTTTTGTAGATAGGGCAAAGGCGATTCTGTTGCAAGAATGGGGTGATATTGAAAAGTAAGTTTATAACTTCTTGAATGGTATAGATATTATAATATAATTGGCATATTTAGGTATTCAATCCGTGGGTTTTCCATTGCAGAGTACTTTTCCTTGCTGATACACAATAATCCGGTCACGCGTACTTGCTAGGAAACCTCATAGTCAACATGACTGGGATAAATGTTTAGTCGGTAGGAAATCATGAACGTGTGTTAGAAACAATTATTAAAATAGGGAGAATGAGTCAATTTTAAGGAGAATAATTAATTGTTAATTGATTGGTAGATTGTTGTATGTAATTTTGATTTTTGAAACTTTTAATTTTAACTTTTAGAGTGGACATTTTATTCATCATTATTTTTTATTGTGTATTAATGAAGTAATGATGGATGGATTGTTTATTCTAAACTTTGAACTTTTCAAAAACTCCATACACAATTTATTTCTAGAATTACAACTAAAATTATAAAGAACTATAAAAATATACATATCATCTGTATACTGTTATGAACATTAAATAAACATTCCCAATATATGAACATTAAGTAGGAATTCCCTATTACATATGAGCAGTATTTGTTTTGGATTAAATAGCATTGAATAATATATGTGGTTAATTGTAAATCTTCACATAATTAACCCACTAATTAATAAGAAATTGAGTTTCAGCTTTGTGGAAGATCTTATCAATCTTCCTTTGTCAGTGGTTGAGGCTTTGTTGGCAAGTGATCAATTGCAAGTTGAATCAGAAGATGCGCTATTTGATTTTGTTATAAAATGGGCCAGAACACATTATACCAATGTGGAAGAAAGGAGGGAAGTTTTGAGCAACAGGCTATTCCAGTCATCACAAACTATGAGAAAGGAGAGAAGTTTTGAGCAACATGCTATTCCAGTTAGGTCATCACAAACTCAAAGATGTTCTTTCTTGCAGTGACTTGGACTGTGCATGTGACATGGAATGTGTATGTGCGTTTAAAGCATTTCATTTGAAAGCGCAAGCACCACACAAAAGATCAAATGAAAGGGATTACACGCATCTCCAAGTTAATGTCGTGGAGTCTGATACCCAGTGTTTTGGAACATAAGGAAAACTCGGTGCACGATGTATAGTCAACCTTTTCGATTTGGTGGTGCAAAATTTCAATTTCGGTGTGATCCTGTGGAACCTCCAGTTCTATATGGATTTGAGCCTACGTTTGACCTAACTATTGGCGTTAGTGATCATTACGACAAGGAAATACTCGACACTGATGTTATAGAAGCCGAATTGTCTATCAAAAAGTTAGACTTATCTGACTTTCGACGTTTCGCACTGCCGATTCCTTCAGTTTACCCGAGAAGGGATCTCCTTCCGTGTATTTTTTGACACGGTTGAGTCATTCATCCTAAATTCCGGTGAGCTTTGGAGAGCCAAGGGTTTTGAATTGGCCTTGATTTTCACATTATTACTTTTTAGATATTTTTGCAGAGCCAAGGGTTTTGAATTGGCCTTGATTTTTATATTATTAGTTTTTTTGGCATTTTGATGTATATTGCATTTTTATATATATATGATTTTAATGTTAATATTTTTTCCATTTTATATATTGCATTTTAGTATATTTATGATTTTAATGTTATTATTTTTTTCAATTTGAGATATACATATTTTATTTTATTTTATTTGATTTTATGATTTTTTAGGAGGAAATACGTGTTTTTTAACCCTTATAAATTTGAAACATGTATAATATAGATATTTACATTTGTGCACATGTAGAAGAAATTTAATTTAAATATAATACATGGTTTTTCATTAATAACTTGGTAGGTGATATGTCTCATAAATTAATATATTTTTTAAGTATTAATTTATATAAGATAATCTAAAAAAATTTACATTACTAAAAAAAATCAAAATGCTAACTTAAAATCTATTAAGTACATATATTTATATGGTAATGAAATATAACCATAAGTTGGATTGACATATATATGTGTTTTGAAGTTAAAATAGATATGTCTTCTCTATATAAATATAATTTAACGTTTTTAAAATTATATTATGATTTTTTATTTTTCTAATCATCTCCGAAACAAATAATTTGTATAATAAATTTGGGTTACAAAGTTTCAGGTCTTTAAACATATTGTCACTATTATCCAACACTTTTTGAAATCACATGTATTTAACCTAAAAAAATATGACTAAAAACATGTAAAAACAAAATAAAATCTTCTAACAAACAACAATGTCCATATAAATATAAACTTATGGAATCAATTCTATGTTCCACTCCTATTTTAAGGATATTATAGTCATCATCCACAACTAAAAAAATTATCTTTTACCACCTAAAATTAGCAATGCCTATATGAACTGGTCTTAAAATTGTGCAAATGTATATTTGCTTGATTAGAAATGAGGTATTTAACATAGGACTAAATGTGGAAGGTTCCACTACATATACAAACTATTAATTTGTAAATTATCCTAGTTAATTAGTTTACACGAGCTTGCTCAACATTTACAAATAATTATTTAATTTAACTTTTAACTTTTTATATTATTTTTTCCACTTAATTGTATTCAAATTAATTACATGGTTTCCCATGGTTTGCATCACAAATGAAAATTGTTATCTTATAAATAACTAAGTTAATTTTTTATTTTTCTTTATTACTCCTAAGTAAAGAAAAATGAAAAATTAAATGATCATGACTAATTTATTAATGAAATAACAAAAAATGATGATATTGTTTTGATGGTGAGACCTGTGGTTGAGGAATTGTTTCAACAAATTTTATAAAGCTAATATTTCAAGGGTTAAGAGGGATCAAGAACCTAAAGGTGAAAACATTTTTTAGATTGAAGAGTTTAGGAAAGGTTTTCACTTGGGGTACTTCATCCCTCTCACCACATGAGATATCGAGTTAAAATGGATATATAGTAGTTTTGTATCAACTTGTGAACTCTCGGTCACATCTACCTTATAGTGAGATATAGAAGAAACCTTTTAGATTTAAACAT
>ML790814.1:206499-271104 GCA_009831015.1 Picea engelmannii | reverse complement strand
ATATATATATATATATATATATATATATATATATATAACTTATCTTAAATTTTTTTTTTTTGAAAGGACCCTTTAAATACTATTTTTACTTTTTCTCTTTTATTTTAAAAACTTCAAATACTCTTAGGTAACTTCAATTACTCAATAATAAGTCACATTTTTACACTTTGTGGTAACTTTTATAAAAAAAACTTTTGTTTTTTAACAACCTCATTAAAATATGCTTTCTCTTGATAAGATACTAATATTCTCTTTTAGTGGGCCCTTTTAATAAACCTGGTAACCTTTTTTTTTAATGAATGGTCGTGACATGAGGCTTCATTTGGGATTCCATTTTTTACTTCTTTCACTTATATACTTCACTTTTCCTCTTTGTAAAGTTATGGAGATGCACTTTTTACTCCTATTATGGGAGGTGTTGATAATGTGTTCTTATAAATGGTTATGTTCTCATGTTTAAATCTATAGTAAATTTGAATTCTCATTTCGGTGGTAAAACTAGTAGTTCCTCAAGAAAAACATCAACAAACTATGATACTACTAAAAAGTCTTCCAATCTTTCTATGTCCCCCTTTTCGTAAGAGATAGTATGGCATACAACTTGCATCCCTTGCACATATTTTTCTGTAACTGTAAGGAATAAAAAAATATTAGCGATACTCCTTAGTTTCTTCCTACAGTTACTCTATCATGTCCCAAATCATCGATTGATATTATTATTTCCATATTATAGTTAAGTATTGCATCGTTCGATTCTAACCAATCCATTCGAATCATAATATCGTAGGATCTTAAGACTATGACAAAAAAGTTTACACTTGCGAGGAACTCATCCAAATTAATTTCAGAGTCATTAAAATTTCCTCCAACTTTTTGTTTGGCTCCAGATGCAAATTATACATATCTAAACTCATTTTTTTCGACATCGTTCACCATAATTATTTTGAACACAAAACTAGATATAAAATTCTCAGTAGCTTCTCGATCTATTAAAATACTAAATTGTTGATATAAAATCATACCCAAAGTCTGAATCATTGTAGACTGATGCTCGGACTAGAGGTTATTCACCTCTACATGAATCCTATGGGACTTGCCCCAATCTCCCACTATCATTTGTCTTGTTGATACAATAACCCTTTCCTTCTCAATAAGACAATATCTATGATAGTGGGGCTCTCCACAAGTCCAAAATCCGTTCTTAGGGTCGATGCTCCTAGTTCGAGAGGAAGAATTAGTTGGCCTAGGGTTCTGAGGTCCTGATCTGTTATTCAAAACAGATCTATAATGTTGTTTCTCCTAAAGATGACACAACTTCTACTCCAGTGGTGCTATATACAAATTCCTCTGACTGGTATCCTATCTACATGGTGTAGTAAACATAGGTCTTATGGGTGTATCACGGTGCCCATAAGCATGTCTAAGAGGTCTTTGTTGCTCCAATTCTCTATGTGGAGTATGTCCTATCTTCCTAAAATGATTCTTGTTCTGACCTCCACTATTCAATTCCTCCTCAGTGATAAAATATTTTTATACTACATCATGCAAAGTCTGAGGCATCATAATCCTCACCTTATCATGAATGTTATAGTTCATACCAAACAAAAACTTATTTACCTTTAAATTTTTCAAGTTCATGTGTGGACGATATCTAAACAACTATATAAACCTACCCTCATACTCAGGTATTGTATGACTACCCTGTCGTAAATTGTTGAATTCATTAAGTTTGATTTTAATGAACTGTTTAGATAGGTACCTCTCTAGGAATCTCTTATTGAACAATTCCCAATACACATATTCAACGACCATATTCAACTGTGGTAAGAGTGTCTTCCACCAAACACATGCACTTCCTTTCAGTTGGAAGGCCATCATACGAACCTTCATGTTGGAATTTTAATCACTCAATGGAAAATACATTTCCATATTTCCCAACCAAGATTTGGTTGCTAAACCGTTCGTGGAACCCCATAACTAAGGAAACTTTACCTTCTCAAGTTCTCTATGCACACTACCACTAACTACAAGAGGGCGTTGTGAACCCTCATTGCATAGAAACTCCCTTCCCTCATCACGATCAAGGAGATTTATGAGAACCTCTAACATCCTTTGAAAAGACCTCATCATACCCATGACATCGCCCATTGCAACTTTCTCTTTCTTGATTCTTTTCTCTTCTCCCTATGGAACAAATTCTTTGGGTGTGGATGTACTTGGAGGAGGCTTACCTCTTCCTCTCACACCCCTATGTCTACTCATTTTCCTTCCTCTAACCATGACACATGCATTAAAACTTTCAAATTATATTACTAAATACAACCTTTAATTAAAATTGCATTATAAGTCATAACTAATCCCGTGTCCTAGGGTAGAACACTTCTACAATACCATATGTAACATCTATCTTAATACAATCATCAATAAGTGAGTGAAAAGACCTAACATTAACTATGTTAATCATAGGGTAAAAATTTATTTATTAATTTATTTATTTTTTCATTTACAATAAAAACAATTGTACTAATAACAAGTACTTCATTAATCTAATGACTTCTACTCTTTCCATAAATATAATGAGGCGATAATGCAACGATCATAAAATTTCACAATCTTATCCTTTATATTTAAATGATTGCACATTGTATAAACATGATCTATGATGATTAAGTTGTGGTGAACAGAACATATTTTGTCAACCAAATGAATTTAAATCCTTGTTCAACAATAAAAGTGACTATTTTCTCAGTAATTTGAGAGTGAAAAATAAATTTAAAATTTTGAAATGTTTCTTGAAACCTCACGCTGCACCCCCGAATATTTGAACCATTTGAACCATGAGGCTTGGAGGCAAAACATCACGAAATATAGCATAGTGATTGTGTACATTTAAATCTAGCAACATGTCATCTCCAACTTGCATGATCTAATGTAGAAAACAAGATAATATGTATGTTTTTCGAAGATGCATTGTAACATTTGTTTTGTTTGTTTAATTGAATCCATGAGCTTATTGACTAAACAATTCAAGAAGAAATCTATTTGGTTTTTGTAAGATATGGTGAAGTGACGGTGTGCCTCTATAGCATTGTTGTAGATGCACCTGTTATTGGTTCCTTGGAAGCCATTTAGGTCAATACACTCATGTGACCAATTGAGCTCACAACATTATAGAATGTGTGGTCATATTCTCTAGAAGATACCACATGATCTACGTAGGATGATTGAATAGATTACTGAAAGGTTTAACTACTGAAAAAGGTGTCTACAAACTCATGGACATTGATGATTAAATATATTACTAAAAGTTTTAACTGCTAAAAAAGGTGTCTACAAACTCATGGACATTTATTAAATATAATGTAACCTCAGTAGTTTGATTGTACACTGCTAGCTATCCTAGCCAGGTGTACTATCATTTTCTTATGCTCTTGATTTGCTTGAGCCTATTTAGCTCAAATATATTCCCTTTTCTTATGTACTCTTTTACTTGCATTTAGTACTCTTTTAATTGCATTCCTAATATACTAAATTCTATTTCTTCTCTTCTCTCACTCTCTATATTCTTTGTTTCTCATTTTATCATGGTATCAAAGCTTCAACAGTAAGCCTCTTCACACAGTCTGGAGAGTAACCTGATCCTCAACAACGTAGAGCTTACACTATGAACGAGAGCATAGGACATAATATTCTTCACAAAGCCTGGAGAGAAATCCATAGTTCGCCATCTGCTCAAAATATCATTGCAGAAAGCACACACGAGGAAGTAGAGAAAAATACGCTCAAAATATTGAGGAGTCATAGCTGTAGAAGGAAAAGAACGTTTAAAGATCTCACAAAATTCTTTCAAATTCATGAAAGATTGCTGCAAAAGGCAGAAATGTTTAAATAATTCAGAAAATTCTAACAAACTTCTGAAGGCTTGTTCCAAAGGGCATAAAGATTTAAACAATTCATGAAAGTCTTTTGATTCATGAAAGATTCATGAATTTCCTACTTCAGGAGAAACTCTATGCAAGAATAGCAAAGAACATGCTAAAGCAGCCAAGAAGGAACAGACGTACCCGTAAGATCATTCTTTCTAACATATCTGAGGCGATTAATCGAGTTTAGAAAGGACGAGGAGCATGCAGAAAAGGAAAAAGTTTTTTAGCCCTTCAGATTCAGCGCAGAGGACTGGTAGTCGTCAGATTCGGGAGAAATTGCACAAGGTTTAGTCCTCTGGAGTGCATAGGAGAAAAGATGACTTGCGAAGTCACAAAATCCCAAAATCGTTGGGATCATCCATCGCTAGAGAGGATGCATGGCAAAAATCTGGAAGCCATCGAGGTTTTGGAGTTCAAGAGCCGGAGCGTCAAAGGATTGAGGAGTTGTTGCATCGCAAACTCCCGATTCATGAAGTCTCAAAGTGATCAGGACCGTCGATCATTCAGAGGATGCATGTCAAAAAATCTGGAAGCCCATCAGACTTTCGTATGCCAGGTGCCAGAGGTGGAAGAGTCATTGACACAAGAAGTCTCGGGTCACAAAGTCCCGAAATGTCAAAAGAATCGAGACCGTCCAATAGGAGGACACGTGGAAAGCGATCAAGATATCAGGATATTCTCGAAGAGAGGTTGAAGGCCATTTCAACATTTCGACTATCGAGAATGAAAAGGGTAAGAGTTTGGGACTCTTGACCCACGAAATCTAGAAAGGATCGTGAGCCATCCATTTTGGAGGACAGGTGTCGAAGATCTATATCTACTTGGAATTCAGACACTAGGAGATCAAGGAGGAAGGAGTTGTGAGACAAGAGGTCGTGACACCCAAAATTGCGAAAGAAGAAGTCACAATTGAATGAGCAGGGGAGATTTTCGCATTTCACACACCGAGAGTCCGAAGGACCCATGATCGTTGCAGCCAAACTCCTGAAGTCCCAAATCATGAAATCTTGAAAAGGCGTGCGAGAGGAATAACGCGCGGGGATATTTCGAGTTTTGACATATTGAGGGATAGAGAACCGACAGAGTGCCTGCATCACGAAGTTCTGAATTGCGAAATCTCGAAAAGGCGTTCGAGAACGATAAGCACCAGGATATTTTAGGTTTCGACATATTGAGGAACAAAAAACCCCGAATCGTGAAAATCCGGTAGTGCTTGAACGATTAGGAACATGGCCACCAGTCGTGGTCACATAGATAGAGGCTAAGGGCCAATACAAGGTTGCTAATCACTTTTTGGCATTTTGGCGAACGAGAGTTATGCAGAAAAGAAATCGAAGACTCATATATAGGACTCTTGAAATCCCGAAGTACAAAAGGCTGAAGCCAGACTTGCGAAGTCGAAACTCGTGAAATCCTGAATCACGAAGTTTCGAAGTCACTACAAGAAATTAGTTTACGTGTAGGAAATAGGTAAACACAAAAATTTTCTAACATTTTTTTTTCTATTGTGTTAAATTCTTTAAAGATGGCCACGTCTAGCAATTTAGGACCAACTCAAGGTCCGATTCTTCTTGGAAAGAATTATGAGTTTTGGTCTCTTCGAATGAGATCCTTCTTTCAAGCACAAGAGTGTTGGGATCCATTGGATCTTGGATATGTGGAACCAGATCCAACAGACCTTTCCTCCATGACAAACCAATAGAGAACTACTCAGGCAACATAGACGAACAACGAGAATAAAGCCAAATTCTGGATTCAAAATTCAGTGGATGACTCGATTTTCTCAAAAATCACAGGCGCTGGTACTTCAAAACAGGCCTGGGACATCCTTAAATTAGCCTACTAAGGAAATGAAAGGGTCAAAAAAGTCAAATTGCGAACCTTGAGGATGCAATTCGAGACTTTAAGAATGACAGAGTCTGAAAATGTGGATCAGTTTATGACCAGAGTCATGGGGATCATGAACCAGATCAAATTGACTGGTGAAGCCATCATTGATCAATGCATTGTTAAGAAAGTCCTTAGAATCTTACCAAAGAAATTAAAAATGGTTTTTACAACAATCCTTGAATCCAAGGATCTGTCACGTTTTTCAATAGATGAACTAATTGGTTCCCTGGTGACACATGAGACCAGACTGCATCTCACAGATCAATCAATCGCCAATGCCTTCAAAACTCAATTCTCCTTCAGCAGAGGGAGAGGTAGAGGAAGAGGCAGAGGTCACCAAGGATGATAGAGTATTACAAGTAACCAACACTCAAGTGGAGGTAATAGACAACGGAACTAGAATCAAAATTTCCAAGGTCATAGACAATAGCACCAGAATTAGAATTTCCAACCTCAAAGAGGCAGAGGGAGAAGTTCAAATGACAAATCAAGAATACAATGCTATTACTACAAAAAGTTTGGACACTGTGAATCTGAATGAAAGAAGAAGAAAGTAGATCAGCTCTCAAGTAGAGCACATGTGTCAGATCATATGGGAGAAACCTCAAGAGGTATGTTTCTCTCATGCCATAAGACTGGAGAACAACCTAAAGATATATGGTTGATGGACAGTGGATCTAGCAATCACATGACAGGTAACAAAGATTTACTTTCATGTATTGATTCTTCAATCTCATCTGATATTACACTTGGAAACAATTCCTTAGTCAAAGTTCAAGGAAAAGGAACTGTACCTATTCTTACTAAACAAAATGTAAAGATGGACATAAATAATGTTTATCATGTTCCAGCTCTGAAACATAATCTCCTAAGTATAGGACAACTCATTGAACATGGCTATAAGGTAATTTTTGAGGGAGCATCTTGCAAGATACTTGATAAAACATCCAGCAGAAAATTGATTTCTGAAATCCACATGACTCAAAATAGGATGTTTCCCCTTATCCTCGGAACTACAAATCTGATCCAACCATATGCACAAAGTACAACCACCCCCAATGAAACTATGGTTTGGCATACAAGATTTGGACATCTACCCTTTCAGAGTCTAAGTCTTCTACAAAAGCACTCCATGGTCGAAGGTCTCCCTATCTTCAAAGAGAAAAATTCCCCATGTGAGTCTTGCATACTTGGAAAACATAAGAGAACTAGTTTTCCATAGTCCTCCACTCAAGCCAAACAACATCTCAAACTTCTTCACACTGACCTATGTGGACCAATGCAAACAAATTTAATAGGTGGTATCTTTTACTTTCTAACATTTATTGATGACTTTAGCAGGAAAATCTGGATCTATTTTCTCAGACACAAGTTTGAAACTTTTTCAAAATTCAAAGAATTCAAAGTGGAAATTGAAAAACAGAGCGACAAATATATAAAAGTTCTCAGGTCCAATGGAGGAGGAGAATACAACTCCAACAAATTTGCAAATTTATGCAAATCACAAGGCATTATCATGCAAACAACAGCTATATATACTCCACAACAGAATGGAGCAGCTAAAAGGAAGAATCAGACAATAATGAACATGAAAAGAAGCCTTCTCAAAGATAAATGTTTGTCAAATACTTTTTGGGCTGAAGCAGTAGCATGCTCATCTTATCTCTTGAATAGATCTTCAACCACAAGTGTAAAGATGAAAGTCCCTCAAGAAGAATGGATTGGGCCAAAGCTAAATGTTGTGCATCTAAGGACATTCAGATGCATAGCATATGCTCATATACCTTCCGAATTAAGGAAGAAACTGGATGATAGAAGTGAAAAATGTATCTTTACTCGATACAGTGAAACATCTAAAGCTTACAGACTTTACAATCCAATCTCAAAGAAGCTAATTCTCCGGAGAGATGTAAAATTTCTAGAAAATGAACTCTAGAATGAATCTAAAAATCAACAAATGGACAGTCAAAATCCATTGTTGTCCAGTCCTGAAAACGCAGAAAATTTAGGACAGCCAATACCTCAACCTACTCTTCTAAGATTGCAAGTACAAAGACAACCTGAAAATTATCAGGATAACTCAACTTCAAGTAGACACTCATTCTCTAAACTTCAAAATCAAAGAACTCGAAGTTTGAGATAAATCCATCAGCAGTTGGATGACATCAAACAACACAATCTTTTTGCATTAATTTCATGTCAAGCTAAATCTTTTAAATAAGTAGCTAAGGAGCCACATTGGGTTCAAGCCATGAACCAAGAGAATGACTCCATTGAGAAGAACAAGACATGGGATCTTGTTGATTTTCCCAAACACAAGAAGAGTATTGGTGTCAAGTGGGTTTATAAAACTAAACTCAATGAAAAAGGGTAGATTGAAAAACACAAGGCAAGACTTGTTGCCAAAGGATTGTCATAACAACCAGGTACTGATTATGGTGAAACTTTTTCTCCAGTAGCAAGGTTAGACACTGTAAAGACTCTATTAGCCATAGCAGCCCAACATAAATGGCAAGTATACCAGATGGATGTCAATTCATCTTTCCTGAATGATTTCTTAGAAGAAAAAGTTTATGTCGATCATCCACCTAGATTTGAAGTCCAAGAGGATCCAGCCAGAGTATATTGGTTGAAGAAATCCTTGTATGGCTTAAAGCAAGCTCCAAGAGCTTTGTACCGCAAAATTGACACTTACCTGATCAAAAGTGGTTTCAGCAGAAGCCAAAATGAGGCAACTCTTTACACCAAAATAGATCAGCATGGTAAAATTTTGATTGTATGTTTATATGTTGATGACATGATATATACTGGAAATCTTGAGTTAACAAATTTTAAACATGCCATGCAATCTGAATTTGAGATGACAAATCTTGGCATAATGAAATATTTTTTGAGGATTGAAATTGATCAATCAACCAAAGGAATTTTTTTCTGTCAGAAAAAGTATGCAACAGACATCATCAAAAGATTCTGCATGGAAGAATGCAATCTAGCAGAAACCCCTATACCCCTAGGCAAAAAATTGAGCAAGAAAGATGAAGGCTCTATAGTGGACCCTACCCTGTACAAAAGTTTAGTAGGCAGTTTGTTGTATCTTACAGCAACTAGGCTTGATATTATGTATGCAACCACCCTTGTTTCCAGATTCATAAAATCCCCCAAACATTCTCACTGGAAGATGGGGAAACAAATTCTCAGATATGTCGTAGGAACTCTCAATTTTGGCTTATGGTACACTAAATATGATAATAATCACCTTTCTGGTTACACAGACAGTGATTTTGTAGGCAACCTTGATGACAGGAAAAGCACCTCAGGACATGTTTTTCACCTGGGCACGAACCTAATTTCGTGGGCATCAAAGAAGCAACCAATTGTATCAATATCTTCTGCAAAGGCAGATTATGTCATTGCTACCTTAACTTCCTGTCAAGTTGTGTGGCTGAGAAGAATATTGAAAGATATGTCACATACATAAAATGATCCAACTCCTATCTTATGTGACAACACCTCAGCAATTGCTCTATCCAAAAATCATGTGTTTCACAAGAAAAACAAACACATTGACACTCGTTTTCACTTCATCCGCAAGCCAGTCAATAATGGTGATATTGCACTTCAATTTTGTGGCTCTCAAGATCAGCTTGCAGATATTTTCACAAATCCACTGGGAAAATCCGTTTTTGTTTTTCAGAGACAACACTTGAGCATCATCAGTGTTGATGTTTGTAACTGTTGAGTTTAAGAGGGAGTGTTAAATATAATGTAACCTCAATAGTCTGACTGCACACTACCAGCTGTCCTGGCCAGTTGTACTATCATTTGCTTATGCTCTTGATTTGTTTGAGCCTATTTAGCTCAGCTATCTTCCCTTTTCTTATGTACTCTTTTACTTACATTTAGTACTCTTTCACTTGCATTCTTAATATACTGAATTCTATTTCTTCTCAACTCTCACTCTTTGTATTCTTTGTTTCTCATTTTATCAACATTGACGATAGAATGATATATGTTAGAACAGGTATAAGAAAGCAAAATTGTGTATTGTTTTTAACAACCATGTGAAAATCCAAAATTTCTATTGGTTTTTAAAACATGTGAAAAAAAACCATAATACTCATAGATATGTCATGAATGCAATTGAAGCAAACATGTGAAAAAAAACCATAATACTCATAGATATGTCATGAATGCAATTGAAGCGAGGTGGTATATGACCTTTATTTTACTTTTGTTAAAAAGGGTAGCTGAACAACGTTTAGTTTGAGCTTTATTAAAACAACAAGATTGAGAACGCCTAGTTCGAGATTCAATAAAAAAGGAAATGGAAAGAAAGAGACATCCGGTTATTTTGATCTTACTTATCTTTGAATATGATTATTTTAATATATTGAAAAAAAATCAATTACAATATTGTTACTGGAATTACAATTTGAATTAATTAGAAAAACCAAAAACACCCTAAAATAACAACTCTTATTGGGATATTCTATCTGTTCTTCAAACTGGAATGGAAGGTAATAATTTAAAGCACAAAACGAAAAGCATAATACAATTTAAATGATTTAAAAAAATAAAATATATCATCTATGTGGAAGAATCCATTTGTTCTTCAAAATGGAATGGAAGGTAAGAATTTGAAGCGTAATACAACTGGAATGGCAGGTAAGAATCTAAAGCATAATACAACTTGAATGGATTAAAAAAACCAAAAATACTATCTCCGTAAAAGAATCCATCTGTTCTTCAAAACCGAATGGCAGGTAAGAGTTTAAACCTCAAAACGAAAAGCATCTGCTCGAGAGTACGCTTAGGCGTACAGGTGTTTCACCTTTGCCCCAAATCCTCATCCAAATATTAGAATAAAATTTGGTGGAAAGTGTTGAATTCCACTTCAAAAGACTTTTTAATCATGTTGAAAAATCTTAAAGAATAATTTGTTGACAGATGTTATGCTACTAAAAAGATTCTTTCAAACACACTTGCACTTATCATTCATAAGTTTCATAAAAACTTATTAATCCCTAATACCTGAAATTATTATTATATTCACAAGGCTTTCAAACACACTTATATGTGTATCTTTCACTAATATGTACATGGCAGTCCTGCTACGAGTGGGCTGACACCCTAAATTCATTCAACAATTGTAATGTATAAACCTCCAGCTCAAATCCAACGATGTCTACATCTTAATTTTCTTGAATTGCCAGCGAAATGTGTGAGAGAAGAGCAAGATGAAGCCTTGGTTCAATGAGACTCTCAACCCTGTTGAATGAAACTCTGAGCGAGCTTCCTATAATCCAGGATGGTGGGTGGCAAGGAGGTATCATCAAAACAAGTCCAGTTTCCATCGGAGATAAGATCGTCATCTGTAAGAACAAGATTGAAATGGGGGACACATGAATCAGATTAAGATTTCAGTGTTTCGGCGAGGATAATATCCGGAGAGTCGAGGGAGGCAGCATGAGATTCTGCAGATGGCTATTATGTGGATTGGACAAGAGCTGTCTCGCGGGTTTCAAAATTTTTTTAGGTGATCTCCTGCACTACATCTTTAGAGAGCCTGCAAATTAAAAATTAAAACGATCTTGCAAATAATAATAATAATCTATTTTTAAAGTCACTGCCAAGCTAGTACACCAAATTGGTGTATGAGACCCCCTTGTTTGTGGGACAAGGGACCCCTCTCCCCCCAGCGATTTGACTGGTAAAGTCTACAAAGGTATACATACCTTACCCTTTTGGATTTAAACCTGTGACCTCTTAAGAGGAAACACATGTTCTTAACCATTAGGCCCACTCAGACTATAACAAATTAAAAATTAAAATAGTCTTGCGAATTATATTTTACTATGTTCTTCCTTCTCCACTGATCCTTCCTTCTCCACTGATTGTCTCCTTTCTTGGGCCTTCTCTGTAGAAAAATCTTTCATTTCATTAATGTATGACAAGTTACCAATTTTGACATTTTAGCATTACATCTACAAGTCTTAACGTGAAGTTTTCTGCCACTAAATTTGAAACAATTCCAATTCTCTACCGTATGTTTTCCAAATTGAGAAGACTCTGAATACTCCTACCCCTACCTGGTACAAGAAAACAAAAAAATAATTAGAAGCATCACTAGAAGAGTTCTCTCTAAGAGCCAGTGTCTTTAGCTTCTACAGAAAGTTAATTAGAAGCATTACTAGAAGAGTTCTCTAAGAGCCTCTATCTTTAGCTCCTACACAAAATTAATTAGAAGCATAACCAGCAAAGCACTATAAGAGCATGTGTCTTTAGCTATGAGGACGGAAGGATTATAACCCGGGTTCAAATTAGAATGGAGATAATTACGTGGTTCAGGTTTCCCGTCGTGGCTCAGGGTTATCCTCTATTTATTACGCCCTTATCCGCCCTATATATGTGGAAACGCGGAAAACCTGATTTCCATCCTCACAACAACAACGTAATAGTGGAGTTTTTTTATTGTAATTAGATAGAGAGCTAGTGCAGTTTTTGTCCTTACTGCTACCTACTAAAAAGAAAACCTCTTTTGTTTTTTTATGGGTATTCAGTGATCAAATAGAGGGTAGCGAAAGGAAATCAGATAGAGGGTAGCGAAAGGAAAGGGGTATTCGGTGATCAAACTTGGAATGACTTCGGCATTGGTACTCACTCCTTCAGTAAGCAAGATAATTTATTTCTTTCCATATTTATCTACTCATCTTTAATTTCTCTTTCCATCGACTCTGCACCTTGTGCTTGTTCCTCCATTTTGCGTTTACAGTGTGCCTCGATTAGAGGAAATCAACGCATCTACAACAGTCCACACGGAATAGAGGGAATGAGAGGAAATTAATTATGTCTACAACACTCCACAAGGGAATAGAGGAAATCAACGCGTCTACAACACTCCACAAGGGAATAGAGGAAATCAGAGGAAATTAATGTTCGTAGTTTGTACGGATAGAGGGTAGTTTGCATGGATTAGAGGAAATAGAGAGACAGATCTTGAGGGTAGTTTGGAGGGATTGGAGGAAAAATAGAGATGTAGAGATCCAACAAAATGGACGCTGGTAGTCTGGAGGGACGAGAGGAAATATAGAGACCTGTGTTGCATGCAAGTTAAAACTAGACAATGTTGCATGCAAATTACAATTGGACATGTTGCATGCAAAGAGGTGGACAGAGTTGGTTGACACAACAACAAATATAATGATTGAAACTACATAGGATACTATTAACAAAGTTCATAAACATTAAATGTTTAATGTTTATGAATTAATGCTATCTTTAACATTAGTATTAATTCATTTCAAACAATGTACACCTTAATGCACCATAATACCTCATTTCGTAAGTTTCAAATTCATTTTAAACAATGTACACCTTAATGCACCATAATACCTCATTTTGTAAGTTTCAAATCAAATAGTCCACCCTTGTCTCTATATAAGGCTAAATAAAGCATCAAAATTGAAAACATAAAACTAATAAGGTATCAAAATTAAAAACATAAAACTTCTCTCTATTATTAATTCATTTCAAACAATGTACACCTTAATGCACCATAATACCTCATTTCATAAGTTTCAAATCAAATAGTCCACCCTTGTCTCTATATGACGCTAAATAAAACATCAAAATTAAAAACATAAAACTAATAAGGTATCAAAATTAAAAACATAAAACTTCTCTTTATTTGGCCTTGATGCACCATAATACCTCATTTCATAAGTTTCAAATCAAATAGTCCACCCTTGTCTCTATATGACGCTAAATAAAGCATCAAAATTAAAAACATAAAACTAATAAGATATCAAAATTAAAAACATAAAACTTCTCTTTATGAGGCCAAGGCCAAATAAGGCATCAAAATTTAAAACTTAAGTATAAAAATAAAATATGAATTGGAAAATCACATAACTCTATTAAAACTTTGGTTAAAATGATGAGTAAGTTGCAATGATTAATAAAAGAATGAAAAAACCATTACTAATAGTCCCGCAAGGGCAGGTACTAATAAGAATAAAATAATCCTATAAATATATCAATTAACATGAATATTATAAATTCCAATATTGATCTAATGTAATAATTACTTTACTAGTATTTTCACATTTACCTATTAGATTTCAATATCCCTAACTTGATAATTTTCTTTAATCATTAACCATAATGTCATTCATATAATGCATGCACGCTGATAACAAAAACACAATGTATATTACATACCTAATTTATGAAACTAAGAGATCCATAATTAAACGCAACAACTGTCAAACTTGAAGCTTAGCTCCCAAAATTTAAATGATTCCTTTCTCACTGGAAATCCACGATCTAGCGATCTTAGCATTGCCAAGGATTACATCAACTATCTTAGTAAGCCAAGGTATTGTTTCTCTCCACCATAACTTAGAATATGTGAAACTTACTGTATCACATTCCCCACAAAGGATCTCAACGACATACAATAAACCGGTGTCTTATCACAGAGAACATTCTACACGTGGAGGTAAGAGATCTCTGGTTAAATTTTTTCTTCAAAAACTCGACCTTGTCATTGTTTAACGAGACCTACAGTAACCTAAACCAGAGTCGATCGCCTATCTTCCAACCAGACCTACAGTAACCTAAACCAGAGTCGATCGCCTATCTTCCAATATGAAAAGAATATCTCAGCCACGTCTTAGGTTCAACATTGGATTAGCTTGCACCGAGATTAAGGAAAATTTCTAGAGATCAATATTATAATAAGTGACAGTTAAATGATAGTGAAAACTCTATTTCTCCGACACGCTAAGACTCTAATACTCCGCAACTTGAGAGAGAAACAATCTTAATTAAGGTTTTTAAAAAATCAACAAGTAACCTAACCAAAAACACATGTCCTCGGAAAGCATTTGTTCGATCAGATGCCTCGAAGCAAAACCCAGGGTGCATATCTCCCTAGTAGAGGAACCCGTTAGGTCCAAATATAAACACAGTCTCTCGATCGCCATGTGGTTAATCTCCCTTCAAACATTTCCCGCGTGCCTCAGAATAGATTGTATCCTGCATATTCTTTGTACAACATATTCATTGAATTCTTAAAACACCAAGTCTGCGGCCAAGTTGAGTTCAAAATTTTATATCTAAAAATTCCTACTATCTCACTGATTTGAATCTTGAACAATCTAGTTAGCTTAATAAATTTTACCAACATGACTTAGCAAAAATAAGTGTTGATTAAATCCAACCCAATAAGGTATGACTATACTTCCCGGTAATGAGAATATTGAAATTTCATGATATCCTATAAGGGAGGAGACCTCTCACTTTCTCACGGTGGAAGATAAATGCTTACCCTGCATACGCAGATACTAGATACTGAGGTCGTATAAATGGTTAACGAACAAGGAGGAGCTACGATTAACTAATTGAAATTCACACACTCCCTCTCTACTTCTAATATATCTTTAATAAATGTTACCATTAGCCAATAGGAACAAGAGAGAATAGACACTTCGTTATCGGAGTTATTGTGGAACAATTACTCACAGAATTTAACACATCTCATAATGAATTTTGATCTGGATCTTCCCCAATTAGGGGAAGGTTAATAATATTGAAAGCACTCACTAAACGAATTCCACGACTAACCATAATTTATTTTATTTTTTATTTTTTTATTTATACATAACCATTTTAGACTTTGATTTTATTATGTTTTCAATTTATAAATTTGTATAAAATTATATAAATTCATATTTTCTTTCCTATCACTTCTAAGTAGTTGTTTTATTCTCTATGGTCTTTTAGATTTTTATCAACTCATTAATTTATGTAGGTGATGTTCCCTTCAAGACGCACTTGCTTGCTCCAAGGTTTTCACTCGCTATTTGACTTAGTTTGGAAGTTGTCCCACGCTTGGAATCAATACTCCACTTGTCGACCTTGTGCGAGATTAAGTGCTTACTCGTGTGCCCCTCAGAAATCCTCATGAGTGACTGTCTTAGTCTTCCCTCATGACATCGTGAACCTCTGAGGAAGAAGGTAGTCATTAACCTTCAATTTAGGTCACGTCGGGAGTGCTAATAGGATGTGACAGGGATGTTGCCACACCTCTCCTTCATTTGCGTTATATATGTGTAGGACCCCTTTACTCCATATGTGATTTGGAATAGAAAGCATCAACATGCCTGTATCCATTGACAAAGATAATATTAATAACTCATATACATGAAATTCATAAATGAAATCATCATAATACACACGTAATAAAACACGTACTCATAATCAAATTTAATAGTCCACTCCTTGACCCAATCCAGAGTCCAAGGAAGTCTATCGATGCTATCAACATCCTCACCATGTCACATTTCTTGTAGACTCACGAAACCTCATCATAATACTTCTCAATGTTAATAACATATCAAAATTTCAATATTAAAACATAGCATAATCTCATAAACCAAATGAGATAATCATAATGTACCATATTTAATCGGATCACTTGCATGTGAGTGTCCTCAAAGAATATTTAGTGTTATGAAAATGTAGTGGGTGAAAATATGGATGTTACATAAATAACATTCAAAAATATATGTGGTCAATTGTAAATCTTCACATAATTAACCAACTAATTAATGAGAAATTGATTTTCCGGTTTGAAGAATATCTTACCAATATTCCTTTGAGATTCGTTGAGGCGTTGTTGTTAAGTGATCAATTGCAGATTGAAGTGGAAGATGCATTATATATTTTTTTATAAAATGGGACCCGGTTTCATTTTTACACAAGTTCCCACTTGCTTTGATTGCTTGGTTTATGTTTTCTGAGTCACCGTGAGATCCATCTTGACTCTTTGACTGTCTGCCTTCACTGGAAAACCTTCTTAATTTTTTATTTTTTCCATTTCTTGTTTGATTTCTGCACCCTGCTTTGAGGCATAGTGCGGCAACTTAGGATTTCCACACACTACTTGCTTAGACCAGTGTGGAAACTCCAAACCATACCTATATATGGCTGTGGCAATCAAGGATTTATGCACTTGCCTACGATGATTGTGAAAAATTTTGCTTTCTGGTGGCTTTCCATGCCCAGATCTATGATATGATTCTAGGGTGATTTGTTGGGTCTGTTTACAGTCTGCTTGACAAAATTTGAATCTCCTTTCATCCATCTTTGCCTTATTTTTTCTTTGTTTGATTTTGAAATATTTGATCTCTTTCTTTGAGTGTCTTTTTGTTACAACGCATTGATTTTGTTTAGAATTGTTTAGTGAAAGAACATTTCTTTTTTCTGAATAATTTGTGTTAAAAGAGAAACTTAGTTTGGGTTGATTTTTGTTTTCAGGAAACTCACTCGTGCTTTTAGTGTCTCTTTGAAACAATTTTTATTTTCTTTCTTTATATTAGTTTGGGGACATCTTTTCATTTGAAGTAGTGAAATTGCATGATTTTTGACATTTTTTTGTCTTAAATTCTGCAAAATTTTACAGTCTCTTTGGCTCATTTCTTAAAAATATTAATATTGGTGAGTTTAAAAATTTTGGGACATTGTGCATCTAGGAATGATAAACATTTTCTCCTTCTCGTAATATAGATTTCATCGAAGTGAAATATTTGCATTCTCATTTCCTTGCATAGTTTAGAGTCGGTAAAAACATCATTCAGTCCAAGCCATTTTCCTCTTGAGTAACAATAGCCTTCAAATAAAATGCTTATAAAAATTGATTAGACATTTTTATATTTTCTGGTAGAAAACCTACATTAGATTGGTCGTAGATATTTGGAATAGGTGTGAAACATAACTTTCCAAAGCTGCAAACAAACATAGAATCTTGCGTTAGGGAGTGGTGAAATCCACTTGCTACATTTTGTCCTAGGAAGCCCTTCTAACACAAGGGTCAATCACAAGGTCGCAATGAGACTACCAAAGTTACTCACCCTGCTTTGTTGGTCTTGGTGTAGAGATTGCATGTATTATGGGGGTTGCTTGAAGGTATACCCACAAGGATGAGTGGAATCCTTTCAAGTTGATTTCAGGCTAGATACCCTGCCCTTGCACCTGGATCAGACTGTTTCCCCAGGCATCACTATTGTAGTTGGTAACCTTAGTGACCTATCTTTCTAGGGTCTTTACATGAGGTGACTATGGAGGGGCAAGTTTCCACGATACCTGAAATCGATGTTGACCAAACTCACTCAGGCTCCTTGGAGGGTATACCCACGATTATGTGTGGGAGCTTGCACTAAGGCGTAAGTCTGTTAAGAAGATCATCAACATAACTTTTTTTCTCTCTCTCTCTTATCCCCTTCTTACATTGTTCCCGTGACATTGGATTTCATCACCAACTAGTGCGTTCATTGTGAGAAGGTTTTGTTTGCTTGCTTTCTTACTAGATTTTTAGCGTGTGCTGTTTGATTTCCCTAGCACAATCTAGATTGGATATTTATTAAATGGCATTGGTTCCTAGAATGACCAATGAAGGAACCCATTTTCTAGGGGAACCTTTTGTTTTTCCCTCTTACAGAAACATTGGTCTTCCTCACATCACTACTTTGAGCCTTGCAGGTCTCACTATTAAATTACCGGTATGGTTTTTTTCCAATCACGTAATCCCGAATGTAGTTATTTCTTCGGCCGTAAGCAGTTCCCCCTAAGAACAACAACCTCATGGTAATCCTTCACCTTCTTCACTAGTAATATCTTCTTCTCCTTTTTCACTTGCAAGGTCTTATTCCATTTCATATTCTTCGTCAAGTGAAAGCTCCGAAGATAGTAACCCGATGGATAAGAAGAAGAAGAAAATGAATAATAATAAGAAGAAACATAACCAAGGATCCACACTTCCAACCACTACTAGTCATGTTGGAAAACAACCAGTTACTCTTAATCGTGTTGGAAGTGTTGATGATGTCAAGATCACCCAAACAACCTATAATCCCAAGTACTCTTGCAGGCTTTGCAAGGGTATCCATCTTATTAAGGATTTCCCTAGTCTATCCAAGGTTATAGAATCATGGTCTACACACCCTTGCCAGCCCATGTCATCAACCTATGAACAACATGATGATGACCTCCTGTCAACTAGTTAAGATACTTTTGCAGAGAAGAAAAGTAGAGTCAAGTTCACCTGCTTGTTATGCAAAGGGAGTCATATAACTCACCTTTTCCCTCATATGGATGAAGCCTCAAAATTCTTGAAAGACATGATTGTTTCACAACCTCAACTTCCAGATTCTTATCGCAATCTTACTCTCGACCCACCTGTAGTTGATGGAACGATCAATCCATCCCCTTCATAAGTTAGTATGGTTGATCAAGTGGTCAATATGGTCACATCCTTAGTTGAACCAGTTGACCAAGTGGTTGATCCAATCCCATATTTGGTTGATCCCACTCTTTTGTTAGAGAGTGAAACCCAAGTGGTTGATCCATTTTCACCCATCAACTCCATTCTCCCCTTGGAGAATGCAACTTGAGTGGTTGATCTGATTTTTTCATCGATCGATCCTACTCTCCCGCTTGAGAGTAAACCTGATACTTCTCATGCTTTTCTTATTGATACAACATCTACCCTGCTGGGGGACATCCCTCCTTCCCCAGTTGAGTTTCCAATTTTGTTATCGGGCTAATTGTTAATTGCAGACACAAATCAATCCCCCTAGTTTTTAATATTATGGTAGCTGCGGGAGGTATTTACCCCCATGTGTGAACCTGACGAGAATAGAAGACTCCAGAAAGCAAGAGAAACCCTAATGAGTTGCCTAATAACCCTAGAAGATTTTTCGGCTCAAGAAGATAATTTATATTAGGCTATTAGCCTCCAAGAGAAGAAGTTGGCCAGAAGTAATAATAATATAATGAATAGACACATACCCAGAAAGGGAAGTCGGCCCCAACAAACTAGCAGGATTACTATAAATACAGGGCGCCAGTTCTCATTTGTGGTATCTCAGCAGTTGCAGATAGAGACAGTTCTGAGTAGTAGTTTCCCAGTTGGTGCGCACTACAGCTGCAGTCTGGTGCACAGGCTTGGAGGAGGGTTGCAGGTGTAGCTGCAACATCAACTAGTTTCAGTATTGGCTTGGATATCTCCTGGCTAGGGGTTGGGACTATCTGATCGGTCTTTTGTGTTCTGCTATCCTTGGGGAGAGATGCGTTGTTCTTTTTTTGGCTATCTAGCCTAGGGTTTTCTTCCGAAAGAATTCTCAGTCAAGGTTAAGGTGCTTGGAGGGAGGATTCGACCTGTGGTTGGGTGACGAGGGTATCCTCAATGGTAAAACGAGCACACCATATTCTATATTCTAACAGGTTATGGGCCCACACCCTTTCAGTCAACCTAAAATGCTAGAAGGAAACATAGCCGCTAGATATTGAGCTCGTTGAGGAACTACCAATAGGGTTACTAGCAGGAGAAGCTTCCAAAAGCATTGCAACTAGGGTTACCAACAGAAACAGTTGTAGTAACCCTAAACCTCTTGTTGAAGAACCTTAAGTGACGATATTGACCTAATCTTTGGATAGATTAGTGCTCCCTAGCCCATCACATCTCCTGGTAGACTTAGAAGGCCAAGACGTGAAGTTTGGATTTTCGGTCAAATCTAGGGTTTGACCAAGTCCAGCAAGCCATGATGAACTCTATGAAGTTTGAGAACAAGCTAGATGGAGCCTCTAACTTCAGAGCAAGGAAGACAAGGATTGACCTCATCCTTGATAAGAATAAAGTGTTGGATATTTTGAAAGGAAAGATCATGAAGCCAAAGTTTAAAGAAGGAGAAGAGAAGGAACCATAGAACGTTGCAGCTATGGAGAAGTTCAAAGATGTTGACATCAATGCCATGAGTATCATAGTGGATTCCATAAAATACCACTTGATACCCTACATCTCCCATCTTGACTGATCAAAGAAGATGTACGATGCCCTAACAGATCTCTTCTCAGTCAGAAACATTGGACAAGTTATGAGTCTGAAGAATGAGCTCCGTGACATGAAGATGAATGATGACGACATCATAACATCCTACTTTTTAAGGATCTCCCGGCTAAGAGATCAAATACAAGCTATTGAAGAGATCAGTTTAGAAAAGGAATTGGTGAACATTGTACTCAATGGTCTTCCCAAGACATGGGATGCATTTGCCGCAAGCATGAACACAAGGAAGGAGTACCCAACATTTGAAGAACTTTGGACTTACTGTACTCAAGAAGAATCAACGATCAATGCAAAAGAGAAACCTCAAAAGAATCACGATGATCAAGCCTTCACAAAAAGATTCAAGAACTTCAGGGACAAAAGAAAGTTCAATTCAAGAAGGAAGCCAAAACAAAGAAAAGATATTTTAGAAATACAGTGCTTCAACTGTCAGAAGTACGGTCACTACAGGAATCAGTGTCCCGAGCTAAAGAAAAGGAAGGAGAAACACGAAGCATCAATTGCCAAAGAAAAGGAACCTGCAAAGAAGACTAAGAAGGATGGAAGAGACTTCTTATACTAAAAGGTAATATCACTCTTCTTATTTTCTTGTACATATATTGCTTGCATCGTCTCTGTACATATCTTGTATATCTATCTCTTGGAAGATAATGTGTTCCAAGAAGAACTATACCTATGAAATAACAACAAGACAAGGATGAATATCATTAGATAATATATATGAAAGGATGAAATACAAATCATGTGGAAGACATTACAAGATAAGACCGAAATTAGAATCAATATTGAAGAGACTTGGAAAAAGAAAAGACAGAAAGAAGTCAACAATCGAAAGGAAACTGGAAAAAGACTCATGATATTCTATAGAAGAAAACAAGATGGAAGCATGGATTCCGTTAGACAAGAAATCCAATTATATATATTGCAGAAGACAATAAGGATGTAGATGGAAGCATGGATTCTATTATATATTGTATAAGACAGTAAGGACAGGAGACAGAAGCATGGACTTAGTTAGACGAAGGGAATAGATTATATGCACTTATACATGAAGCAAGGATCAGGAGTGAGCTAATCCTATGATCCATTGAAGATGATGAAATATATATATATATCCATGGTAGAAGTCATAAAAGACAATATGTGTTCAACTCAACCACAGAAGAAGACTTCCTCAGAAGCCTTAAAGTATTCCTAGTTGTCCATCCAGATCCGTGAACCGATGATGAAGGTAAGAAGTGGAATCTCTAGGGAATGAAATCTATAAGAAACTCCATGGACCCAAGAGCTAAAGAAAAACATGAAGAAGAACATGAAGATTCCAAGAAAGAAGAATCAGAACAACCAGTCATTGTATCAAGAATCACAAGATTACCAGTCTAATATGAACTCACTAAAAGCAATCAAGAAGAGGAACTGAAAGTTGTGATGAAGAATAGTGTATGGAAAACCTATGAATGAAAGCATTGCAAGATCTAGAACCAGAGGTTCTCCCATATGGAGGGATAATACTATGATGATTGATTGTTCCAGTACACCATACATATCACTGCATTAGTCATTATATCATTCGCAACATCCATGAGTTGGAATTATACATCAGATAAATGCAAAGAATGTTCTCCAGAAGAAATTGAGTAAATAGTGCATGCAAAGCAATCTCAAGACTTTTAGACATACCAGAAAGATACTCCTGTATATAGATAAGAAGAAGACAACTTGGTGGAGAACCTCCAGTGCACAACAGAAGCGTGGTGAAGATTTCCTATAACATCAAGATGACTACTCAGAAGATCAGATCTCGTAATGATAGAAGAAGTACCACATGAATATGTTCCAATTCTCCAACTATGATATACTCTATTGTTCATATCTACATGAAGCCTTCATAGTGTTTCAGACTATAGTACAAGCATTACATTATCCATGATAATGTCCAGAAGGTAGAAAATGATTTCTCCAATACATATCTACATAGATGAGCAGATAAGCATACATTTTGCTAAAGCCTCTATTCAAGATGAAAGAACTTTCATACTCAAGCTAGAGCTCATGGAAATATCTCTCTTAGCTGGAAGGGAAGACTCTCCAAACTAGAAGAAAGTACGCAAACATTTATTTTTGTGATTGAAATAACTCTCTAGTTAGGAGGGAGCATTGAAAACAATATTTATCTTTGTGATTGAAAAATAGTCCAGATTGGATAGATGCTTTCTTGTTCGGAAAGTGGATTGAGATTTCTGACGGACAATGACTTCCCATTGTAGTTAACATGAGAGGCAGACTAATTGCTGATAACAAATTCCCATTACGGGGAGTGCTCTAGGATAGTCATTCTTCTTGGCAGTCACTCTAAGTAGTGGTCAAGTACAATGGTCTTCCTTGCCGGGTATTCATTCTTTCGAAGTTCATAGTTGTGAGTAGTTTCGAAGAATCGTCCGTTTTGGAGGTTGATGCAGGACATACATTTCTCGAGGGTTATACATTCTCTCTAGGTTACACTTTAGTGTCGGAGGAATGGCCCAGGGTGGGGAATGGTACAAACAGTTATTCCTCGAGGGTAGACTCGTTCTCTCCAGGTTACACGTTGTTTAGTGTCGTAGGAATGGCCCAGGGTGGGAAATAGTCCATGCTCAGCAATCAAGGTCAGTTATTCCTCAAGGGAAAACTCATTCTCTCTAGGTTACACTTTGTTTAGTGTCAGAGGAATGGGCCAGGGTGGGGAATAGTCCAGGACAGTAATTCCTTAAAGCAGATTCATTCCCTCCAGGTTACACTTTATTTAGTGTTGGAGGAATGGCCCAGGGTAAGGAATGGTCCAAACATTTCTCGAGGGCAAACTCATTCTCTCCCAGTTACACTTTGTTTAGTGTCAGAGGAATGACCTAGGGTGAGAAATGGTCTGGGCTCATAAATCAGAAATAATCCTTCTTCCTTGGTTGAGAAGAATGGGGCAGATAGCCCATTATTGATATTCTATATTAAGGGCAGACATTCTTTCATATCTCACAGACGTGATTGAAAGATTGGCCCAGATGATTATTGTTGATATTCTATATTGAGGGCAGACACTCTTTCAGATCTCACAGATGTGAGTGAAAGATTGGCCCAGTTGATTCAATTTTTATCATAACATTGTTTCTATGTAGATGAAGACTACTATGGTGGAATACATTCTTTCAGATCTCATAGACGTGAGTGAAAGATTGGCCCAGATGATATAGTTTTTATCATAACATTGTTTCTATGCAGGATGCTCTCAGATGTTTGTTATAAATACTATATGATAGTAGATGAGGACTAATGTGGTGAATATATTTCACCGTTCGCAACCATACGTTGTTGATCAAGTACTTATGTGTTACTTGATGTGGTAGTTAACCACTAGATTGTAGTTGTGTACTACTATGAATAGACACAGTTGTGTTCTATTCTTGTTCTAATTGCCTTGAAGACTATTAGCATAATATTGGAGATGATGGTCATTCAGATGAATGATGAACAAAGATTTTCCAGATGGAAAACAGTTCAAAACCTTTTACCCCTCTTGTATCACTCCATGGTGAGAGTGACTTATTCAACATCATATCTAACTACTCAGATGAAGTATGGTTTCAAGAGATGATGCAGCTGATGATGATGGTGATGCTCATGATCTAGTCATGAAATGGTCTAGATGACTAGTTTGATGCTACTGGGTAAATGGTATATTTTGTGCTCAATTCCATTACTTTTAAATACCTCTCTAGCTACGAGGGAGTGTTAATATTATGGTAGCTGGAGGAGGTATTTACCCCCACGTGTGAACCTCACGAGAATAGAAGACTCTGGAAAGTAAGAGAAACCCTAATGAGTTGGCTAATAACCCTAGAAGCCTTGTCGGCTCAAGAAGATAATTTATATTAGGCTATTAGCCTCCAAGAGAAGAAGTTGGCCAGAATTAATAATAATATACTGAACAGACATATACCCAGAAAGGGAAGTCGACCCCAACAAACTAGCAGGATTACTATAATTACAGGGTGCCAATTCTCATTTGTGGTATCTCAGCAGTTGCAGACAGAGCCAGTTCTGCGCAGTAGTTTCCCAGTTGGTGCGCACTGCAGTTACAGTCTGGTGCACAGGTTTGGAGGAGGGTTGCAGGTGAAGCTCTAGTAGAAACTATTTTTAGTATTATTTTGGATATCTCGTGGCTAGGGTTTCGGACTATCTGATCAGTCTTTTGTGTTGTGTTATCCTTGGGGAGGGATGAGTTGTTCTATGTTTGGCTATCTAGCCTAGGGTTTACTTCTGGAAGAATTCTCAGTCAAGGTTAAGATGCTCAGAGGGAGGCTTCGGCCTATGGTTGGGTGACGAGGGTGTCGTCAATGGTAAAACGAGCACACCATCTTCTATATTCTAACACTGGCTTCACTACGAAACTAGAACAAAACAAGACAATACACTACTCTTTCATTAGATTTCAATTATCAAATGAGAAATGGATATAGCTCATACCTTTTAAATATTGAAGATACGACTTCACCAAGGCAATCTAAGCTCCATCACGAGGCTTATGGAGAAATATATGCAAGGAGACACAAGCAAATGAACACAAGAACAACATAGTCAATTTGATATGAAACTATGTACGTGATGAAGGAATCATACAATATGGACACATAACATTCATATAGGAAAGAAAAGTATATATGTATCAAATAATGTGGAAGAAAGGTACAACTAGATGCCTTGATGTCGTCGGGTTCCTTCCAACAGTTCCTTGCTTCCCACACACTTCTTGCTCCAATGGATTCAAAGACTGTGTATCTGATAGATACTCACATTCTATCTTAACAAAGCAAATCTCAAAGCCACTCTAACCAAGATAACAAGCTCAAGAACTTTCCAACCCAAATAAGCCAACTTTCTCCATGAGATCTCCTCTTCTTTTATAAGATGAAGAGGATAAGGTGAGGAGGTTAGGATGATCCCACAAAATCATGAAAGAGAGTAAGATCCAAACCATACGGAGGCCACCTCACCATAGAAGCTTCTCCTTCTAGAAGCTTTGAGAAAATTCTTGTTTTTCCCATGTACGGAGATCACCACACCCTAGCTATAGTGTAACCTGCGGAAACTCTGCAGCCTAGATTTCGTATAGCCTGCAGAAATCAAGAATTTACACACCCTGTGTATAGATAAGCCTGTGGAAATCTTCTTTAATAGGGTTTTTACAAAGGAAAGTACAACTTATTATCACAAGCAAAGTTCTTCTCCCTTCCTTCTTTAGGAATTCAGGCCACTGACCTCTTTGAAGGAAACATATAGGTTTACATAATTAACGGTAATAGGGGTGATGAAAATAATGTGTAAAAGTAGTGACAGTCAGAAGAGGTTGATCTCAACATAGGTCATCAAGTGATTAGACCTATCGATGACACTACACCCACAACCCTATGCTATCGACTAGCTTCGCCAAGCAAGAGATCTTCATGTCAACCAACAGTGCAGTGTTCCCTACAAAATCAATCCTTTCAAAGACAAGGTATTGTGTTATATTTCTCCCATTGAAGTTTGTGATTTCATTGTAGGAAATCTATATTTTTTGAAGCATCATGTTGTGTATGAGTATATACCACACAGTGTTATTATTACTTTGGGTAGAGAATTGTATAGGATACCAAAGGTAGCGTAACCTACCGCTAATTCTTTAATTTTTGCTAAGAAATGTAGTAAGGTCATTTCATAGATCGAGAAGTTGGACTTCTTTGTGATCCATGCTCACTGTAAGCATAAGGTCACTACTACATATGTGGCCTCTACAGAAATCCTCTCTTTGCAGCAAAAGCAAGTAGACGGGATCATGAAAGAGTACATAGGCATATTCTCCTCACCCTTCGGGGTACCAATGCACTGCCAAGTAAAGAATCCAATTGATTTGAACCTTGGTGCACCTCTGCCTAATGGACCAATCTATCATCGATCGTTGACGAAAAATGATGAAATCAAGCATCATATCTAAGAGATTCTTCCAAAGGGGAACATCATATCCATCTCTTCCCCTTCTAGAAACCTAATTGTACTCGTGCATAAGAAGGATGGGACATGGCGAATCTGCATTGATTACAAAGCATTAAACAAAATCACCATTAGGAACTGATACCTAATTTTCAGGATTGATGACCCTAAATTCTATCCTCCACTAGTTTCCCATCGAACCAACTGATGTATGGAAGACATCTCTCAAATATAAATAAGGTCTCTTCGAATGGTCGATGATGCCTTTTGGCATAACAAATGCACCAACCAATTTCATTAGGTCAATGGATAATGTATTGACACCCTTCAACAAATATTTTGTGGTGGTATATTTGTATGACATCCTCATATTTAGCAGAACCTGGGAGGAGCACATGCGACATATTCAACAGGTTTTGAGCACTCTATGAGCACTCTTTGACATGAACAAGTTCCAATACTTGGGATACATTGTTGATGAGCATATATTACATGTTGATCCAACTAAGATCCAAGTATTTCATGACTACTAGCCCCCACCACACTAACTAAGCTTCGAAGCTTCTTGGGACTGGCCAACTCTTGTCGTTGATTTGTGTTGGGATTCTCCCATATTGCATGGGCCCTCAGCCAAGTGACCAAGGGTAGTGGCAGGGAAAAATTTGTGTGGGGGAAGGAACAACAATGAGAATTCGATGATCTGAAGAATGACTTGTGCTCATCTCTAGTACTCTCCTTTCCTCATATGCAACAATCATTTGATATTGTTACTTATGCATCTAAATATGTTGTAGGCACAATTCTCACTCAGCATGGTCCTCCAGTGACATACCATAGTGAGACACTCTTAGATATTGTATGAAAATATCCCACCTATTACAAGGAAATGTATTTCATTGTACAATCCTATCATCAATGGAAACATTACATTCTAGGAAAGGAGATGATCATCCACACTAATCAAAAGCCTTTCCAGTTCATACAGACACATGGGAAATTTCAGAATGACCGCCACGATAAGTGTTCCACCTACCTACAATAGTTCCATCTCAATATCAAGTATAATACAGGGAGCTCAAATCGTGTCGCTGACTGCCTCATTCAACCTCCCATGGTTGCACTCACCACTGTGCTCCATTCCTATGGACATGAGGTGTCTAAGTGGCCCCAAATTTATCATCAAGATCCATACTTTTATACCACCTATCAGCTCTTGGGTACAAGTGTGACTGTCACTGATTTTCACATCCAGGATGAATTGTTATTCTATCTGGGCCATCTATGTCTTCTTACGAGCAAGAATGCAAAGTTGATTTGGGAAGCCCACTATAGTTAGATGGAAGGAAATTTTTGGGTGGAGAAAATTGTGGTTGTTCTAAAGAAACATTTTTATTGGCCAAAATTTTGAAATGACGTCAATAAGTATATCATATCTTTCACTTCTCATTCCATTTTCAAGCCAACTATCGAGAATCAAGGATTATACACCCCTTTTCATAATCCCGAGAATACTTGGGAATCCATATCAATGGATTACATGCCTGGCCTTCCATCCACAAAGAAAGGAAATGATTGTGTATTTGTGTTCATTGATCGATTTTTGAAGATGGACATTCTCACTTCCTGCAAGAAGAATATATCAGTGACAGATACTTCCAATCTCTTCTTCGAATGAGTGTGGGTCCATTTTGGGATACCAAAAACCATCATATATGACCGAGACAGTAGGTTCCTCAACACATTTTGGTCGAGTCTTTGGTCACTATTGGACACCAAGCTCACTAAATCCATTACTTTCCACCCTCAAATATATGGCCAAATAGAGTTTGTTAATCATATTATTGTGCACATCTTGCACATGTACAACTCTAAGAATCCACGTACATGGGATGAGAGTCTCCCATATGTTGAGCACAATTACAACAGGGCTCTCCATAGCTCCACTGGCCATATCCCATTTCACGTGGGCTTGGGATTCCAACCCTTGCGTCCCATTGATGTTGCACTACCTCTTGCCACCACATAGACAAAATGTTCCCATTCTCATTATGAGACCAACAAATCCACCAAATTCATTGAGAATATTCAGTACATCCTCCAACAGGTCCATGATATTTTGCAGAAAGCCAATGCTAAGTACAAGAAATGCCATGATCAACACAGGGTACCACACCAGCTTAAGGTTGGAGAAAAATTATGGTTACATTTGCAGAAGGAGTCTCTTATAGGTCCCCATCGAGATATCCACCCACTTCACAATGGGCTTTACACTATCACCAATGTGGTGGGTAGCAATTATTTTGACCTCAACACTCCACCATTCCTTGGATTGCACCAAGTGTTCAATGTGGACCTCCTTCAACCATATTTTCCACCATTATTGGATACCTCTAAGATTGCAGAGAAGATGAAACCAACAAATATCAACCCTAACTACATGGAACAAGCATCCACTCATCATATACTAGACACACACATTGAGAACACCTGCCATCAGAGGATCCAACATTGTCAGATTGTTAAGGCAAGGCAACTCCTACACCAAGGAAAGTGGCTCACTCGGGGCCAAATTCAGCAAAAGTTTCCTCACCTAATGGGGGAAATCAACACAATGGATAGCATTTATTCCTAAGGGGGAATGATTGATCCAGGTGGATATTGATGGCCACCCACCGATTCCAACTAGATCCTCTTGACAATTTTTAGTTCAACACATTCTTTTTTACTTCTTTTTAATTGTGGGTTCTACAATTTTGGGGATGTATGAAGCCCTACACATCTTCTAGGTATATATTGGTGGCCTCTCATATAATCCAAATGGTTTATTTTGTATGTTTTTATGTCAGCACATCTTGTTGTACTTCCAGGGCCATTTTGGGGCCCTAAACAATGTTGTTTTGGCTCTCCATAGTAAATTGTAGAGCAAGTCAAATTTTGATGGTGTAATGTGTAGTTCTCTAAAATATCTTTCCAACAAGTTATCACACGCCTAAAATAGAGGTCATATGAAAAATGTACGACCCCGAAAAGTTGAGGTACGAACTTACCCATATGGGCCCGGATAACTTTTGGCGTTTCATCTCTTAGGGTTAGGTTTTTGGATGTCTATGGTTTTGAAATTAATGAGTAATATCAAAACCACCTCTAGAGCCTCATTGTAATCATTCTACTCAAATGGATGCACGTAGAAGACACATATATTCTAAGAGATACCTACCACCATTCGAGCAATTTTTCCAGTTCTATAGTTTTAAAGCTTCATCCTATTTCATTTATTCAATAAAAGATATTGTTCACTGGATATATGTGTTCTTCATATCTATGTCTTTATTGTATTATGTTTGTTAATTGGTTCATTCAACTCCTAAATCTAGATCACATGGAAGAATATTCCTTCATTTATTGGCATCGAATGATGCTTACCTCCTTTGACCTTTAAGATTAGACTTCAGAGTCTAACTCATCCTTCCTAGATTTTGAATATCGATCTTGGCTTTTTAAACTTCGTTGAATTTTGCATTCCTTAGAACTTGGGAAATCAATGGGGTCACTCTCTGACGACCAACGACTTCAATGGGAAAGGAGTACATATTGAGGGAGAAAATTAGGGTTGAGTATGGAGGCTAAATAGTCACCATCACCATCAATAGAAAAAATAATAATTCAGCCACAGTTATTTATGTGGGTTTCTATTGGAATTTGTCGCAACTAGCTCTGATGTTATTATTAATGAAGTTAGGTTTTTGAAATTTATTTTAGAATTTGCGAAAGGGCACCTTTGAGGATATTAGAGGGATCATGTCTGGAAGCTGCGAGGATGGTAGCGTAGATTGATAAATGCAAGAAGGTGTCAGAGGTGAGCGCTATACAATATGGGTTTGGTTCAATCCCTTTAAAGTTTATATATATGATCCAATACGTCGTGGAAATATGCATGTCTCTACATTTGTTTACCCAAGTGGGTGCATGAACATTCATGTTTCTCTCTAGAGTATAGTTTGAATTTGGAACTTCAATATTTTCTTTGGTGGAGGAAATATCATGAGTACAAATTCCCAAACAAGCCTCCTTGCTTTAATAGTTATTAAGGAAATGGGGAGGACAATGAATCCAAGAAAAATAATTGTTGTAGTTGAATAAAATTGTAGGTTTCTAGGTTGGGCTTGGTTAAGCACCAAACAAGTGGGAGTTTATACTTATTTTCAACATATTCTTTAGTAGTTTTAATGGGAATTGTTGGTTTTCTATATCAACATGAGCATTTGGTGAGGAGAGATCGATATGGAAAAGATAAGTAGTGACAAAAAATTATGTAGTTGAGATCACATGAAGCTTGTGTCAATGTGTTGATGTGATGGTTACCATGATGTTGTGTACTTTGGAAAGTGGAAAGACTGCAAAGAGAGGTCAGTGAGGAGGAAAGGTTATGTTGTTCTGAATTCTAGCCACAAATGAAGTATATAGTGCTCATAGACTTGAGGGGAAGCCAATGGTGACTTCTAATTGGATCTACAGGATCAATCATACAAGATATGGAATCATAGAAAAGTACAAATCAAGTTTTGTGGAAAAATGGTTCTCCCATAAAGAGGGAGTCGACTATGAGGAGCTATGAAGAAGTGATGCTCAAGTACATCACCACCGATGAGAAGATAACATATATTCTAATGAATCCTTTATATAAAGGGAAGTTTCCATACTTCAAGGACAAGATGGGGCTTGTGGAGATTACTCCATTGGTTGAGAGGGAGTGTTGATATTATTGCATTGTGGATAGTCAGTGTGTTGATGGACTAAAATTATCCCTGTGAAGAAATTTCTAGGTTGGATACATGGATAATATATCAAGGACTGAAAGTTTTTGAAGAAAATTGTCTAGGAATGACATTCCCATGTGGCAAAGAGGAATTTTGTAGGTTGAACATTAGGGCAGGACAAAGAGAAAAATATGATGAAAAGGATGCTAGGTATTGTTCCAGAGTCTGTACTCAAGGCCACAAAGTATAGAGTCTAGGCATCCAAAGTGAGTGAGTGATAAAAATGGAAAGGACAACTTTAGGGAAGAAAGATATGGCTGATTTCTAAGTTTTCTTTGTCTCACTTCCAAATATTCTTGAATGTCGATATCCCGTTCGATGGCTTCCCATGAACGTTCGAGCTCTACCCAGGTGATGATAGTCTTAAGTATAGTATCAAAAAGATTCAAAGCGATGTTGGTTTGGTCTGATAGGTTGGATTCAATGTTGGGTTGTCTTACGACAGGTACTGTCATGGAGTAACAGAGCCTTTAAAAGGGGTTGGTGTTTTAAGGTGTTATTTCAAATTTTGATTATATAAGGAAAAATTCAGTGAAACCAATTTTTTTTTAGCAAAATATAAGGTCGTTTTCTGTAACTTAATTAAAATTTGAAATCGAGTGTGAAATGAAATAAAAGATAGAGATTTCAACAATGTGGGGCATCAACTCCAAAGGAATCCCATGATATAACAGAAGAAGAAAGGAAAAGAGACACCTTGATAAAACATGAAATGGAGAGATCTAAGTAATCCATAGGTCTTCTACCTATTAATAGCCGATACAGAGGAAATGTTGTGAATAACTAGATAAATGAAACCTGATCACCATAGTAGAAGTTGTACTAAATTGCAGTTAAAACATTTATGAAAGATGTATATAAAAATGACATGAAGTATGAAAATAACAAAGGGAAGAAAATAACTCAATCTTGACAGAATATGGAGTCTTCAATACACTTGTATTAATCTTGGCAAAGTAGAACTTTCTCTATTACAATCTCCAAAAGGAAAAATCCCCTTATTCCCTTTCCCAAATGTATATTTAAACAAATTGTAAACATTTAGAATCCCAAACGTTCTATAAACTTGTCGGTTACAAATGAAGGATTTGAAACGTTTCATTTCCTCTTCTTTTGTCTTCCTTCATAGGAGCAGAGCACATTCTTTTCTCTTCTCCTCTGGATCCATAAATAGAATGGATTGACATCTGTCGCTATTTAACACCAGAAGCCTTCCCTCTCACCTTCTCAATGCAATTGACACACCTTTCAATCAATTGGGCTATCAACCTGGAAGGCTCTGCTTGGTAGTTAGCCTCAAAGGTGTAACAACTCTTTGCCAATTGTGGTAACCTTTTTCCCACTTGTCGGTCTTCTGTGACCATAGATCACAATTGTAGAGTTGGTTGTACTAGCCATTTTTCCACTTGGACCATATCAACCTGGCTTATTTGGGATATTTCAGCTTGCTCCCTTTCTTCATTTTCCTTGATATCTATCAGGTGTTTAGCTATATTGATTTTTCCCAACGTCCTAGCATTGTCTTCCTTATGAAGGTCTAGCAAAGCTTTATTTATCAAGGAAAATGTTTCTTCACAAGAATTTCTCACCTCCTTAGCTCTTCCCCTGCTCTCTAATATATTCTGCTCCCAAGCCTTTAGTACGATATTCCCTCTAGTTTTTTCTGCCATGGATAATTTGAAGCTACTGACCATCTCTACATTCGTTGTGGCTATCATAGGATCCTAGAAAGAAACCCGAGCCATCCCAGCTTCTCTTTCTCACAAAGAGATATCTTCTATCACTTTATCTATCGTCTGAAAGTGATGTTGAATGGTTCCCACTTTTGCAAGAAAGTGTTTTTGAGCCGCTAATACCTTCTATCAGATTTCGATAGCTTGGGATTGAAAAACCTTTATGTCTAAAACCTAGTTTTTGGCAACATCCAATTTCGATTGTAACTGTATAATTTACTACCTACTGGCTTACCTGCATTTGGATTATTTGCGCCAACTAGCGCACCTACTCAAGGTTGGATCTAAGTTTCTCAATCTCCTATAGATCGACTATTCGAGCTTTCTCGAGGATTTTTCTCACCTCATCCCCGGCATTTTCTTTCGTCATAGCCACCTTATCTTGCAACTTACCCATCAAGAGGTTCTTTTGTTTTAAATAGGCCTTCAAAGTTCCAATTGAGTAGTAATTGGATGTAGCATAAGCCCCCAGTGTTCCTGCTATCTCGTCGGTGAATTCCTCCTCTTTTATGGCCTTTCCTTTTGTCATGATTTTAAACCTTTTATCCACTGTGCCCTCTTTTTGATATGATTCTTGCTTCACTACATCCTTCCTTTTCTTATCAAAGAAAAATTCGTTTGGAGGTAACTCTTCCACAGAAATGGGCGTTAGCTCTTCACTAAAAATCCATCCTGCATCGGGGTTCCCCTTTGTGAACTGTAGGGGTGTTATAGAAGTGATGGGACTACTGATTTCCTTGAATGATTGTGTTGGGATAGAATATATGGCTAGATTTCTTGATATTAGAGGTAGTGGGTCACCCAACCCTTGTGAGGATACCCCCTCTTGACTTTGAACCTTCTTTCCTAGCGTACCCTTTTCTGGGTTTCCCTCCTGTTGATAAGGGATTTTGGCTCCTTGCTTTGGGGTCCCAGCATCCCCTGCTTTCTCTGGGTTCTTCTCCTTGTCAGGACTTGATTCCTTTGATCCTTTGGATTCTGTTTGTTGTGTAACCGGAAGCTTTGGGGTTTTCCCCTGTCAAACCTGGGGAAGACAACTCCGTTGATGCTCCTGGAATCTACGAAAATTAGCCATATTTCTCGGTGTCATGGATTAAATCCAACTTAAGACTTTAGAATAGGACTTCGTGCCTTGGAATATTTCATCACGAGGTGAATCCTCATGTTCATACCTCTTCTAGCTAGAACTGACCAGTTGATTGCTCACAACCTTATTTGGGTCGTGCTTCTTAAACACAATGTCCACCAATTTCATTTCCTCTAAGGTCATAGCCTCGACTCTGGCATGACAAAATTCTAATAAATAATATGCACCATTTTGAATGGGAAAGGGTGGCCATACCTTTTTTGATACTCCTTTGAGTTCTTTGCTAATCCCATCGAGCATAATCTGTCTGGCGATCCCGCGACACAATAGCTTATTTGGAAAGAATGACAACAGAGCATATATGATGGAACAAAGGTGCCAAAGACCCTGATGTCTGAAATTTCCACTTCTATATACCAATATTCCATGCTACTCAAGTTGGTCATGATGTTATCCGAAATCTTGGGAGGCGGATGGCCGAAAATGGAGACATTCATTGGTACCATTACCTAGTTGAAGATCTCGTAGATGAATTCTTTGGCTTTATCCTCCTAAAGTATCATGTGGTAGACATGAATAGGCTCTGTATTAGATCGAGCCCAACTCCATTTCATTAGTGAGAAAGGTTTCATGAAGA
Source organism: Picea engelmannii (assembly GCA_009831015.1). Lineage (NCBI taxonomy): Eukaryota > Viridiplantae > Streptophyta > Pinopsida > Pinales > Pinaceae > Picea > Picea engelmannii. Next base: position 236,106 of record ML790814.1, on the reverse strand, counting down.
AAATAACATCCATGATGTAAGAAAACATAAAGAACGAAGCCACTTTCCTACTCGCCTTCTGTGCTCAATATTCGGTAATTCCACTGGTCAGATTGTCAGACAACAATTTGGCCCAGTTGAAGGAGAAACCCTCAACAAATATATAAATAAGAGGTACCCATGGGAGGAAAACATGAGTAGTTTCCTCCTTTTCATATAGCCTACAGGCCATCATCGCTATATACTTGAATTGTTTCTCTAAGGAGGAGATTGAATAGATTCCATGAGTATCAGCCCTGAATTTCGTGGGGTGAGAAATCCAATCTTTGATCATATCGGATAGATTTTTTCCATACTGATCACATTCCTTCTTCTTGAAACCCTCTAGGAATTCGACATTGTGAATAAGGTTCAGTGTGGGTGACAATTTATACGTTGCCTATAAAGTCTCGAGTCTAAAAGTCCCAATTGTCAGGTCCCTCTGCTTGCTGATAATTGTCCTAGTCAGGATGTCCACATGGTCCAGTGCCCACCTGACCATATCATTATAGGGACGAAGATGTGGCCTTGCTTCTATTTTGTGCATCTTTGATTGAGTGACAATTTTGTATTTGGTTGAAAATTCATCCTTCTCGTTATCGTTGGAATCATCCAAACAATTTATCGACTTAGATTGTAGAATGTTGGAAATGTACATCCACATTTTGACAGAATTAATACTTCAGTGAGAGGTATCAAAAACAAAGTTTGAACCCTGACCTGAACTCTTGAAAGCTGCCTTGGGCACTTTCCATGGATCTATGATAGAGAAACTTGCAACTAGATCCCCTATCAAAAAAATTGAAAACACGGATAGAAGTTATCCTGGTGAAATGGCTCTGTGTGCAATAGAAATGAAACTGAGATAATGAAAGGAAACCATCTATCTTGATCATTTGAGCCTGTGTGATTCCTTGCTAACAGAATGGTCAAATCATTTAATAGAAATATTTATAAGTAAAACGAGATATTACTATCCATCACCTCATTGAAATTCAAATAAATGCCATAAATGCTTGACGATTCGTGACATGGAAAACTGCAGAAACATTCAAGACTTCATCTGTAAACTGTGCATTGTAAAGGTTGTTTAAGGTGTTAATTAATCTGGTTTAGCTCTTTTAATTAAGTGCACTTTAGTTTCTAATCCATTTTTTTGCATTCACCGTATTGGCTGATTCTGCTCCTAGCTGTTGGACCCGAAATCGTGATGGTATGATTTAGTTGATTTTTTGTGATTCGACTTAAGACTTTAATTAATCCATGCTTAATTAATGAATATCACAACTTAATGGATTGAAGTTAAAAAGGTTCTACCCTTTGGGGAAGCAATCACTGAGTCGTGAAATCACGATAGTGATTAACTAAAGTTTAAAGTGATTTACTATTGATACTAACCTGGGTAACTTTAACACAACTTCACGACTTCGCAAGTCGAAGGTTTTAGAAATGTTCAACGTGTAAATCCAAAGAGAGAGAGTACAAGGTAATGAAATATGATAATCCCCATTTAGTCATTTAATAATGGTGATTAGAACTAAAAATGTTTTCGCCATTTCGCCTGTCGGGATGACAACTTTAGTGGGTAGAATAGTGAAATAAACAAAGTCCTGAAATCCAGCTTTTTTGGGCTTAAGTATAAGATTTCACCTATTTAGAGAAGGGCAGATCCAACATAGGATCCAACTAGGGATCTCGTCTCCTTGCGGGATGAGAAGGACAACGAACCAAGTGCCTATATTGGGTAAATGGAGTCATTATTTTGCTTCTGTGAAACTTGTTTGGAAGGAGGATATAGAGGGAACTTTGAGGTTTCAACTTTATTTCCTAAAAACTTTCAAAACTCGACACGCTTTCTAAAATTGACTTCATTCCATTCGGTAAATTTCCCTTTCTCAAGAATGAAATTGGGTTTGCTTGACATGGTCCAAATGATCTTAGGAAATTCAACAGGTCCTGTAGGTTTTAGCTTGCATCAAAACGAAGCAAATTCCATGCTTTTAATTAGGGAGACCTACATGAACTCGGGCTATAGATCCAGTTTCGAAAAGGCTAATTACCAGAGTGTAATATAATTTATGTATGACATCCTTAAAAATATCTTAAATATTGCTTCACTGTCAGTGAGCCTATCCAGTGCCCCGGTGAAGTTATCTAGTTCCCTTTATTGAATTTCCTTTCACCACTCCAAATTGTGATTTTGCATTTAAATCCTGAGATGAGGGAAACCATTTTATGAATTTCCTTTCATCATCTCTTTGGACTAGATGGGGGCAATCAATTATGAACTTCCTTTCACCATTTTTCTTATATTTACTTTTGGAATATGAAGTGGGGGCAATCAATTTGGTATAAAGTATACCATGGGTGATATCTGTGTAATATTCTCTACAATGGCCTTTCACCTTACTTTGAGCACTCTGGACCAACTTTCTGTTCACCTTCAAAACGTCCCAGTCTATAGGAATTTATGGGAGAATTTATTTCCATGGGTGTTCCTTTGAGAAATTATTAACCATTTGAAACCTGTTAAAATACCTAAGAGAGTTAGGATCAACCTATGCATAACTTTGTTCAGCAAGAGACCGAGGAGTTGTGAAGGCCAGCTTATTTTCTAAGATTCATTTGCCAGTTTCCATAACTAAAGCATAATCTATTCTTCCTCTCTGGAGGGTATGATAAGGTGTCAGAGATTAAGGAGAGAAGGCCAGGGATGGAAAAGGAAAAAAGAGAAGGCTTTGGACTTCAAAAAACCCGGACACTAACACGCAATCCTGACTCTTGGAAACCCCCTTTTTTTTAGGGGGGGGGGGGGGGGGGGTGAGCCCTTTTAGAATCCACGGCAAAATGTTGTTATTTTAAAGTCATGTTGGGTGAATATATCATACTCATGAGACCATACTACATTTAAGTTATATTCATTTGAAACCCAAATACTTCGGAAATCCATACCTTTACCTTACCATTTCGTTCTCTTCTAAAAAAAAAATTGTCACATGTTTCGGCTGAGTCAATTTCCTGATACATGACCGTCTGTTTTCTCCTTTTGTTGTTTGGGCTATAAGATGGAATCCTGTAAGAAACAACATGAAGAGTCTCAAGCCTTCAAGATTTATGGGATTCAATGTGTTGTAAATTTCATATCTCTACTTCTAGGAAATCACTAACTTGTTTTATTTGTGATGAAAGTAAACTTATCAAAAAACTATAAAAAACAAAAAACAGAAACCTATATATACAATGGAGATTCAAAAATCATTTATTGCATATAGTTATTTAAATAACACTCGTTGATAGGGGCTTTGAGGATTTTACTATCGAAATTCTCTAAAAGAAATGAATTTATCCCTTCAGAAGTTGAGACTTTGAACAGTCCACACCAGACATGATCAAATTTACCATGTTTTGTTGAGTCTTCCCTCCTAGCATCCCATTTCAAAACCAAATCACCAAGGAGGAACTCTTTGTTTTTTTCCTTATGATCAAACAGTGCTTTCATGTTTTCCTAGTATTTCTCCATCCTTTCGTCCACTTTGGTCTTGTGTTGTTGGACCTCAATCAACGAATTTATTCTTCTTGTGACATGGTTTGTATCTTCTTTCTCATCTTGCCAAAGCTTCATCACAGGGAGCGCTATATTTATATGTAGTACCACATCAGTCCCGTATACCATTTGGAAAGGAGAAGTAACAATGTATTTCTTCGTACCTATCTAATTTTTCCATAAAGTGTACTTCAAATGTACATGCCAAGATCTTTTGTTTTCGCTCAACACCTTCTTAATTATGGTAATTAAACATTTATTTGATGATGCGGCTAACCTGTTTCCCTGAGGGTAATATTCCATGGATTGGGTCAATATGATGTTATATTTTTGGCAAAAGCTGACCATTGCCATAGACTTGAATTCCTAGGCATTATCCATTACTATCTTTTGGGGACAACCGAATATGGAAAGTATACTCTCTTCCAGGAAATATTTTACCACTGAATCGGTCGCCTTTCTAGTCAGAATAGCCTCAACCCATTTGGTGAAGTAATCTGTAGCAGTGAGGATCCATTTGTGTTGAGCACTGGAATGCAGATTGATTTCGCCTATAAATTCTAACCCCCTGTTTAAAAGGGGCTTTGGTTTTGACAGGGACTAGAGGTAGCATTGGAAGCTTTTGTTTACCTGCGAACAACTAACAAGGGTTACAGGCTCTGACTTTGGTGTTGACATATGAGATTAGTTTAGGCCAATAATATACTACCTTTAAGATTTTATAAGTTGTTTCCCTCCAGGCGTGATGCCCTTCGTATACTCCTTCATGAAATTCGTTTATGACCCCTTGTGTTTATAATTCTACCAAACAATTCAGTAGGAATTCTAATGGGTCCTTCTAGTACAATTGGCTTTCCGATATACAATACCTCACCGTATGCATCTTTAGTGTCCTGGCTTTAGCTGGAGATAGATCGCTAGGTCATTTCAGGGTCATTAGGTAAGACACTATGTCTTTATACCAATCCGATAAGGAAAAATTCTCTTCAATTCTGGTTACAACTATTTGGTCATCAAGCTCGTTTACGTCCCCAAATCTTCATATCCCTGTAGGTTATTCATTCCGAGTGCTCTGAAATTTGATTCAGCTAAGATCTTAGCCAAACCTTGTCCCTTTACTAGCTTCGTCGGTTTCACCTCTAAATCAAATTCTTGAATTTTAGCAAGCCACCGACCCCTCTTCTGGTCGCTATTGGGTGAACAAATATATCTTTTACAGAACTGGTGGGAACGTATCCAATTACCTTAGAGTGTAGCACGTAGGTTCTAAAATCCTTCAGCACCTTCACCATAGCATACACTTTCTTTTCCATTGTATCATATCTCAATTTAGCGTCTTTAAGACTCTTACAAAAAAAAACTATTATTTGCTCGAAACCTTCTTCATTCTTCTGGAGGAGTATTGTCACCACTGTGTGTTTAAAGGAAAATGAGAAAATGAAGAAATCCTTTAGATAATTAGGGCTTGGCAGCATAAGTGCTTCACTGATAACTTTATTGATGCGTGCAAACAACACTTTAGCTTCAGCCATCCATTTCACTTCGTAGTTCTTCTTTATCATATCTATGATCAATTTTACGATTTCAACAAAGTTTGGGATAAATCTTCTCAAAAAATGTATTTTTCCTAAAAATGACTGAATTTCTTTTACATTTCTAGGAATATTTATGGTGTCTATAGCTTCTACCCTTTTAGGGTCGATTTTAATTCTGTCTCGAGACACAATATGGCCCAAGAGTTTACCTTCTTGCATCGCAAAGTGAGACTTCTTGGGGTTGAAGGACAAACAATTTTTTTGGCATTTCTCAAACGTTTTCTTCAGATGTATCATATGGTATTCGCTAGATTTAGAAAAGATAGTTAGATATTCAAGGTAGATAACCATGAATTTATCTCTTTCACTGACGAAAGAAATATCCATAGCGTGCTAGAAGGTAGCACCTACATTCATCAGATGGAAAGGTATTTTGTCATACATAAATGTGCCCCAAGGGGTGGTGAAAGTTGTTTTTTCTTTATCATGCTAGTTGACAACAACTTGATTGTAACTGGAAAACCCATCGATCATCGACATCCTATTTGCCCCAACTAATTTTTCCAAAACATGATCCATTTTGCATAGAGGATAATTGTCTTTGAGAGAGGACTTATTTAGATTTATAAAGTCTACACACAGTTTGATCTCCCTTCTCTTCTTCCTAATCGGGATTAGGTTTGCCACCCAGTTAGAGTACCTGAGAGGTACAATTATTTTTGCATCTAAAATCTTTTTCACTTCTTTTTCGATTACGGGCAGTAAAATGGGGTTGATTTGTCTGATCTTTTGTTTGAAGGGTTTAATGCCAAGCTTCAAAGGTATCTTGGGTTCGATCACAAAGGCATCATAAGTTCTAAGCTCATCGTAAGACCATGAAAAGACATCCTTAATCCATCCGAGTAAGTCCGTATACTTTCTTTTTATCTTAGGAGGAAGGTATTTTGATAGTTTGACTATCCTAGGTTCTTTGGTGGTGCCTACATCACAATATTTGACCTCCTCTAGTTGGGGCTGCAAGGTAAACCTCAGAGGCATGTCATTTTGGTCAAACAACCTTTCCAGAGGTATCAGGACCTTATGGATCTGATTACTTTTTAACACTAGCAGGCGATGCTTTGTGATTTTTTCTCAAAACTCCTGAGGCTCCTCCCCTTCATGCATAATCTAGGTATGGTCATTTTGGTTTTCCTGGTCAATGTGAGTTTCATAGAAATCATCCACCATTTCTAGGAACTTTCGGATCTGTTCCTCATCTTCGAATACCTACTAGTGCTATATGTTGTTTGGTATGGATGGTATATGCCTTACCTCTATGTGATATTTTAATTTCAAAGTGATAGGGGGTGCTAAAGTCGACACTACTTTGGCTAGTGAATCGACTTGCTGGTTTTCGACTCATGGGATGAAATGAACCTTTACTGATGAAAATATATTTTCCATTAGATCTTAGGAGCAATTTCTGTAGGAACTTAGTCTCGGGTGCTTGGCCTGGTACTATCAATTTACCTTCCTCACAATCAGTTCTGCATCTCCATAAACCTCTAAGTTCTTTATGTTTAGCTTCTTGGTAGCTTCCAGTCCTAAGACTAGAGATTCATATTTGCATACGTTGTTTGTGTAGTCTATGTGCCACTGTAGCCTGTAAGAGAAAGGGATGAAGAAATCATTTTCAGGTCTTACAAAAATCACTCCCACACCTGCTCCTTCACACGACGAAGCACCATCAAAAAACATTTTCCAAGTTCCAGTGCTATACACATTTTTAGCTGTCTTTTCAGTTTTTATTTCATCAATATAAATTTCTTCCATACAATTATTTTCACTATCGTCAAAAGACATAATACAATTTCCCAGGTCTTGATCGATGACATAAATAGGGTAATTGTTAGGATTCTTAGGATCACTTACTATATATGTCAATCGTGTTTCCATGTATAACCGAGTGAACTGACCACCAAAAACAGGGATCATGGCATAGGTCATATCTAGCTGAAGGGATCCCCAGAGCTTGGCTCCCCAAAATCTAGATAATAGCAAACCATACTTTGGGGGTATATCAGTGACAACTATATCCATTAGGACATTTTTCACTAGAATCTGGGCAAGGGTGACTACTAAATATTTGATCATGCCCATGCACTTAACTCTCCTTGAATAGAATGAGTAAAGATATCCATAGGATCTGGTGATTTCGAGGCCGAGTCTATCCATAATGGATTTGGGCATTACACCAGAGTCCAGCATGAAATTATGCAACAATCAATCATGAACTTTCAGGGTAATATAGAAGGGGGTGACGATATCTCTGGCACATTCAAAATGTCGACCAAAAGTGATATTAGGCTTATCATATTCCAGATTTATCTCATTAGACTGACTCTCTAAATCTGAAAAATTTATCATCTTGGTTATTTTCTTTCGATACATAGGATTCTTCACCAACTCGACCAAAGGTATTGGCATCTTGATCTTATTTATCTCGTTTTCTAGGCAAAAACTTCCCACAATTTTATCTGTTTCCTTGGATGAAACTTCAGACTCTTTCCTATCAATTTTATTTGTTTGCACTGTCTTATTTTCGACGGTTCTGGGCATTTCAAGTATCCGCGTTTCAACTGTATTAGTTATTCTCGCTTGGGTTTTAGCCTCTTTTACATTGGTATTCTGTGAGTCCACCCTTTGTTATTTCACATCTTGATCTCTTTCTGGACGGGCTCATATGTTTCGCCCTTAGGAAAAAAATTATTGGGTTGAGAAGTCGACACAGGTTTGTTTTTAGGCCTTAGATTGTATTTATGTTGAAGCTCAACCATTATGGAGTTCGATAAGTGAGATCATTAGCATTGTTTAGGTTATTATTTTCATATGATGATTGTTCAGTGTTTAGTGACTTCTCATAATCTTCTTTCGTCAAATGAGGTTGTATACAGTCATCGCCTAAATTTTTTACGTCTTCTTCCAAATCCTCAAACTCTTTCATATCATTTCCTCCAATAAAATTTTCATTTTTTAGAGGTGTTTTAATTTTTTGATCTTAATTTTTAATTTGTCTTTGTTGAATCTGAGGATTGGGGTTTCTCCTAAATTCTCTCTTAATGAATTCATCATCTTTGGATTGGTCTAGCTCCATTCTTGATATATTTTTTGATAGCTCATTTATTATCCTAGCCATGTCATCCATTTTGTCATCTGAGGACCTTCCAGATCCAGAGGGACCCGCTTGTTCTCTAAAACGCTTGGTTTCCCTGTTTCTCGTTTTGATTTTTGTTTTTAATTTACCCGAAGCCATCATGTTTGACTCAATTTCCACAGCATCATATTGTATTCGAGTTAAGTCGACCCCTCTCCTTTCTCTTAACAGTAGAGAGAAATTAGGTTCAAAATCTCTTGTGAAAGTTACTTTGGCTGTGGGTTAGGAAATTTTAACTTCAATAGGGATCTTATTATACAACTTGTTAAATCTTTGGATAAATTCCATAACAGTTTTAGATCCATTTTTCTTTAAAGACCTGAAATCGGTCAAATAGTATAAATGATCCTTTCTTTCACCTCATTGTTTGAGAAAAATGTATTCTAGTGCATCGTAGGATAATATTGAACCTGCAGGTAGGCTCCGAAACCAAGTTATTACCTATCCCTCGAAGGTTTGGACAAACAAACAGGAGTACATGTCCTCATGTTCAAGACCTAGAATATCAGTGAATTGATCGAAGAAGTTGATATGCTCAGTTGCGGTTAGATCCCCTTCTCCTGTGAACTTGGGTAATTTTTTCATATAGTTTTCAGGTAAATAATGGAGGGGTAATGGAAGGACCAAGGGAGCATATATAGAGGTCACTTTGCTGAAAACCCTGGGGGATGGTTGTTGTCCTTGACCTCCTACTCCCCTTACTCCTCCTCCGGCAGTGGCCATGGATGACCTAGGAGAGGAAATTGGTGCGTTATAAAGAGGGTTGGCGAAGATGTATAGTGACTCTCTAACTTTTCTGGGGTGGAGGGGGAAAAAATCGAGGAACTTTTTATGAGGGCAGGTGAAAGTTGGAAAAGGGGGAGAGGGTAAACAAGGACTTGGTTCCTTTGACTTGTAGGATATATAAATGGGAGAGCCTACCGGTGCCAAATCCATGGGCGTGGAAACTTCCTTGAGGCCTTGATTGATAGATATGTTTATATTGAGAGTTTATGGGATATCAATAGGGATGAGCTTTACAGCAGGCATGTCACCCCTACTAACATAAGAGGTAATCGAAGAGGTTTTGGTCTTAATCTCAGATACAATTTTCTCAGACTTTAGGGTCTCGGCTTCGACAGTTCTATCCAATTTTTTTCCGAGAGAAGGTTCTCGTGAGGATGAAGGTTCAAGAAAGGTATTATCTTTATACTGGGTAGACATGGGTTGGTAAACAAAAACGTTTTGTTTGAAAAGACCCCTTGGTTTTAGTATTTTTTCAGGGTAAACAACTGGCACGGTCTGTTTAGCATATGGGTTTTGTTTGGTGTTCCTTTGAAAGGATTCCATATTACTTAAAAGTGGAGTCGCCAAGTCAATTATAAAGGTTTAGCCTTAACAAGGTGTTCTCTCTTTATTCACTATCAAAAAATGAAACTTGGAAACGTCGTTCTCTCAGGGGAAAGTGACTATGATTCTCCATCCCTGGTAGCGATGCCAGAAAGATGTTGTTATAGAGTCTATACTCAAGGCTATAATGTATAGATTCTAGGCATCCAAAGTGAGTGAGTGATAAAAAAGGGAAAGGACAACTTTAGGGAAGAATGCTATGGTTGATTTCTGAGTTGTCTTTGTCTCGCTTCCAAATATTATTGAATGTTGTATCCCATTCGATGGCTGCCCATGAACGTTTGAGCTCTACTCAGGTGATGATAGTCTTAAGTGTAGTATCGAAAAGATTCAAAGTGATGTTGGTTTGGTATGATAGGCCGGGTTCAATGTTGGGCTGTCTTACGACGGGTACTGTCATGGAGTAACAAAGCCTTTAAAAGGGGTTGGTGTTTTAAGGTGTTATTTCAAATTTTGATTATATAAGGAAAAATTCAACGAAACCAAATTTGTTTTAGCAAAATCAAATGTCGTCCTCTACAACTGAGTTAAATCCGAAACCGAGTGTGAAATAAAAGAAAACATAGAGATTTCAACAATGTGGGGCATCAATTCCAAAGGAATGCCATGATATAACAGAAGAGTAAAGTAAAAGAGACACCTTGATCAAGCATGAAATGGAGAGATCTAAGTAATCCACAGGTCTTGTACCTACTAATAGTCAATATAGAGGAAAAGCTGTAAATAACTAGATAATTGAAACCTAATTGCCACAGTAGAAGTTGTACTAAATTACAGTTAAAACATTTATCAAAGATGTATATAAAAATGACATGAAGTATGAAAATAACATAGGGAAGAACATATTTCAATCTTGACGGAATATGGAGTCTTCAATACACTTGTATTAATATTTGCAAAGGAGAAATCTCTTTATTACAATCTCTAAAAGAAAAAATCCCCTTGTTCCCTTTCCCAAATGTATATTTAAACAAACTTGTAAACATTTAGAATCCCAAACATTCTAGAAACTTGTTGGTTACAAATGAAGGATTTGAAACGTTTCATTTCCTCGACTTTTGTCTTCCTTCATACAGGCAGAGCGCGATATTTTATCTACTCCTCTGGCTGCATAAATAGAATGGATTAACATACGTCACTATTTAATACCAGAAGCCTGCCCTTTCACTTGCTCAATGCAATTGATGCACCTTTCAACCAAATGGACTATCAACCTCGAAGGGTCTGCTTGGTTGTTGGCCTCAAAGGTGTAACAACTCTTCGCCAACTATGGCAACCATTTTCCCACTTGTTGATCTTCCATGATGATAGAGCAGAATTGTAGACTTGGCTATACTAGCCATTTGTCCAGTTGGACCATATCAACCTAGCTTATTTGGGATATTTCAACTTGCTCCTTTTCTTCATTTTCCTTGATATCTATCAGGTGTTTATCTATATTTATTTTTTCCAGCGTCCCAACACTGCCTTCCTTATCAAGTTCTAGCAAATATTTATTTATCAAGGCGAATGTTTCTTCACAAGAATTTCTCACCTCCTTAGCTCTTTCCCTGCTCTCTGATATATTCTTCTCCCAAGCCTTTAGTAAGATATTCCCTCTGTTTTTTTTTTTCTGCGATGGATAATTTGGAGCTACTGACCATCTCTAAGTTCGCTATGGATATCAAAGCATCCTAGAAAGCAACCTGAGTTGCCCCAACTTCTCTTTCTCGCAAAGAGATATCTTCTAGCACTTGATCTATCATATGAAAGTGATGTTGAATGGTTCCCACTTTTGCAGGCAAGTGTTGTTGAGCCGCTAATACCTTCTATCAGATTTCGATAGCTTGGGCTTGAAAAACCTTTATGTCTAAAACCTAGTTTTCGGCAACATCCAATTTTGATTGTAACTGTATAATTTGTTGCTCCTGTTGGCTTACCTATGTTTGGCTTATTTGCGTCGACTGGCGCACCTGCTTAAGGTTGGATGTAAGTTTCTTGATCTCTTACAGATTGGCTATTCAGGCTTGCTTGAGGATTTTTCTCACCTCATCCCTAGCATTTTCTTCCATTGTATCCATCTTAGCTTCCAACTTATTGATCAAGTGGTTCTTTCATTTCAACTGGGCCTTCAATGTTCCAACTGAGTATTGATTGGTTGTAGCATAAGCCCCCAGTGTTCCTACTATCTCGTTGGTGAATTCCTCCTCTTCTACGACCTTTCCTTCTGTTAGGATTTTAAACATTTTAGCTACTGTTCCTTCTTTTTGATATGATTCTTGATTCACTACGACCTTCCTTTTATTATTAAAGAAAAATTCATTTGGAGGTAACTCTTCCATGAAAATGGGTGTTATCTCTTCACTAAAAATCCATCCTGCATCGGGGTTCCCCTTTGTGAACTGTAAGGGTGTTATAGAAGTGATGGGACTACCAATTTCCTTGAATGATTGTGTCGGGAAAGAATCCATGGCTAGCTTGCTTGATATGAGCAGTAGTGGGTCTCCCAATCCTTGCGAGGATATTCGCACTTGACTTTGGACCTGCTTGCCCGACGTACCCTTTTTTGGGTTTCCTTCCTGTTGATAGGGGATTTTGGCTCCTCGCTCTGAGGTCCCAACCTCCCTTTCTTTCTTTGGGTTCTTCTCCTTGTCAGGACTCGAGTCCTTTGAGCCTTTGTCTTATGTTTGTTGTGTAACCGGAAGCTTTGGGGTTTCACCCTATAAATCCTAGGGAAGACAACTCCATCGGTGCTCTTGGAATCAAAGAAAATCGACCATATCTTCGGACGATAAGGATTGAATCTAACTTAAGACTTCAGAATAGGACTTCGTGCCCCAGAAGATTTGATCATGAGGTGAATCCTTGTGTCCATACCTCTCTAGGCCACAACCCGCCAGGTGATTGCTCACAAGCTTATTTGGGTCGTGCTTCTTAAACTCAATGTCCACCAATTTCATTTTCTCTAAGGCCATAGCCTTGGCTTTGGCATGACTGAAATATAATAATGAATATGCACCAATTTGAATGGGAAAGGGTGGCCATACCTTTTTCGATACTCCTTTGAGTTCATTTCTTATCCCACCGAGAACAGTCTGTCTGGCAATCTCACAACACAATTGCTTATCTAGAAAGAATAGCGGCAGAGGATATGGAGGAAAAGAGGTGCCAAAGACCCTGATGGATGAAAATTCTGCTTCTATATACCAATCTTCCACGCTACTCAGGTTGGTCGTGATGTTATCCAAAATCATGGGAGGTAGATGGTTGAAAATGGAGACATGCATTGGTACCATTACCTAGTTGAAGATCTCGTAGATGAATTCTTTCGCTTTATCCTCCCAACGTTTTGAGTGGTAGACATGAATAGGCTCTGCATTAGATAGATCCCAGCTCAAGTTCATTAGCGGGAAAGGTTTCATGAATAAAATAGCATCCATGATGTAAGTAGACATAAAGAATGAAGCCACTTTCCTACTTGCCTTTTTCACTCGATATTTAGTAATTCGACTAGTCAGACTGTCAGACAACAACTTGGCCTAGTCGAAAGAGAAAAACTCAACAACTATATGAATAAGCAGTACCCATGGGAGGAAAAAGTGTGTATTGTGCTCCTTCCCATACAGCCTACAGGCCATCATCGCTATATACTTGAATTGTGTCTCTAAGGAGGAGATTGAATAGATTCCATGAGTATCAACCCTGAATTTTGCGGGGTGCGAAACCCAATCCTTGATCAGATCAAATAGATTTTTTCCATACTACTTGCATTCCTTCTTCTTGAAACCCTCTAGGAATTTGGAATTGTGAGTAATTTTTGGTGTGGGTGACAATTTATACATTTCCTATAAATGCTCTGGCCTGAATGTCCCAATTGTCACCCTCTGCTCATTGATAATTGTCTTAGGCAGGATGTCCACATGGTCCAATGCCCACCTGACCATATCCTAATAGGGAAGAATTTGTGGCCTTGCTTCTATTTTGTGCATCTCTTCTTAAGCGGTGATTTTGTATTTGTTTGACAAGTCATCCTTCTCGTTATCGCTGGAATCATCCGAACAATTTATCGACTCAGATTGCAGAATGTTGGAAATGTACATCCATGTTTTGACATAATTAATACTTTGGGGCGAGGTATCAGAAACAACGTATGAAACCTAACCTAAACTCTTGGTAGCTACCTTGGGCACTTTCCATGGAGCCATTATAGAGAAACTTGCAACTAGATCCCCTGTCGAAAAGATTGAAAACACATACATAAGTTATCCTGGTGAAATGGCTCTGCGCGCAATAGAAATGAAAACTGAAATAATGAAAGGAAACCCTCTGTCTTGATCATTTAAACATGTGTGATTCCTTTCCTACATAATGGTTAAATCATTTAATAGAAATATTTATAAGTAAAACGAGATCTTGCTATCCATCACCTCACTGAAATTTAAATAAATGCCATAAATGCTTGACGATTCGTGACATGGAAAAACACAGAAACATTCAAGAATTCATCCGTAGAATGTGTGTGATAAAGGTTGTTTAAGGCATTAATTAATCCGGTTTATCTCTTTTAATTAATGTCTCTTTATTTTCTAATCCCTTTTTCCGCATTCGTCGTATCAGGTGATTTTTCTCCTAGCCGTTGGACCCTAAAAAACTGAAATCGCGATGGTGCGATTTAGTTGATTTGTTGTTATTCGACATAATCCTTTAATTAATCAACTCTTAATTAATGAATATCATGACTTCGTGGATCATATTTACAAAGGTTCTACCCTTTGGGGAATCAATTGTCGAGTCGAGGAATCACGATAGTGATTAACTAAAGTTTAAAGTGATTTACTCTTGATACTAACCTAGGTAACTTTAACACAACTTCACGACTTCACAAATCAAAGGTTTTAGAAACATTCAACGTGTATCTCCTGAGAGAGAGAGTATGAGGTAATCAAATTTGATAATACCCCCTTAATCATTTAATAATGGTGATTAGAACTAAAAACAAAATTGCCATTTCGCATGTCGGGATGGCAGCTTTAGTGGGTAGAATCGTCAAATAAATGAAGTCCCGAAATCCATCTTTTGGGGGCTTAAGTAGAACATTTCACCTATCTAGAGAAGGGAGACTCCAACACTAGGTGTATTAATGGCTTGATATATGAAATCCAAGATGAAATCAACATGATATTAGTGAGGAGAGTGGAGGATTCTTATCATATTGCGCTGAAGGAGGAAGAGAAGTTGTCCAGGAAACAGAGTCAACGAAGTAGAGGAAGAATTCTAAATTGAGGTAAATTAATTGTCCATGACAAGGTGCAAAAGCCCAAGTTTGAGACTGGAAAACCACATAGTCACTCAGAAAGAGAAGGAAGTTCTCGAGGGAGACAATATGGTTGAAGAAATTATTTTACTCGAGGAAGAGGAAGAGGCTAAGGATGAGAGTTGAAGTGTTATTTCTATGGAAAAATAAGACACATGTCTTGGGAATGCCCCAAGAGAAAGAAATAAGGAGGAGGAAAATCTCACTTTTTGTAAGCACTGAAGAAGAATGTTGAGGTAGAAAGCATAGAATATGGGAGATATTTGATGATCAGGAAGGTTCTCTTGAAGCCAGAGACAGAGATGGAAAAACCAGTGTAGAGGAACAGTTTGTTCAGAATTGCTTGCAAGATCAAAGATAAGGTACGCAAGGTGATAATTTACAGTGGGAGCACTAATATATTGGTATCCAAAGAAATGGTGGAGAAATTGGAGCTGGAGAAAACTTCACACCTGATTCTGTATAGAGTCTCATGGTTGGGGAAAGGTCACCATGTAATGGTAACTAAAGAGTGCCTAGTTGAATTTAAGATAGGATAATATAGAGATGAGATTTTGTGTCATGTGAAACCCATGGATGTGTGTCATTTATTTTTGGGGAGACCATGGAAGTTTGACAAAACTGTCATTCATGATGGGAGGAAAAATACTTATACCTTGGAGAAAAATGGTAGGACACACATTCTACTACCAATAGAGGAAAGGAAAGTGAAGGAAGAATCCAACACAAGTATACTTCACATGAGTGGGAAGGAACTCTTAAGTGAAGTAAATAAGGAACAAAAGATGCAATTTGGTGTGGTGAGGAAGCCTAGAATCGTCCTTACAAGTACTTCTATGGATGATCTACCCGAAGAAGTTGATGAGTTGTTAGAGAATTTTGTTTACATATTAGTGGATGAGTTACCTCGCTCATTACCACCCATCACACTGATCTAATACCAGAAGTGAGTCTGTCAAACAAAGAAACATATAGATTGACACCTCAAGAGAAAGAGGAGGCAAAGATAAAAGTCCATGATTTGATGGAAAATGGTTTAGTCAGAGAAAGCTTGAGTCCATGCGACATACCGACTATATTGAGTCCAAAAAAAAATGTAGTATGGAGAATGTGTAGAGACTCAAGAGCCATAAATAAAATCACCATCATGTACATATTTCCTTTTCCCAGGATGGATGATTTAATGGATTGTTTGAGTGGAGAAAGCTATTTTTCGAAGATAGACTCAAAAAGTGGATATCACCAGATAATGATGAGAGAAGGCGATGAGAGGAAAACAACCTTCAAAATGAACGAAAGGTTGTATGAGTGGCTTGTTACACCATTTGGATTAACAAACACCCTGAGTAATTTTATGAGTTTGATGAATGAGGTATTGAAATATTTTATTGGTAATTTTGTGATTGTATATCTCGATGATGTAGTAGTCGTTAGTAAAATTGAAGAAGAAATTTTGAGGCACTTAACATTAGTTATGAGAATATTGCAGTGGGAGAAGTTGTTGATAAATCTAAGGAAATCCTATTTTATGAATACAAAACTCATTTACTTGGGTTTTTTAATCTCTTCAAATGATTTGAGGATGTATCCAAGAAAGGTGAGAGAAATCATAGAATTGCCATCGCCAAGGATCATATTCAAGGTGAGAAGATTCCATGGATTAGCAAGTTTCTATAGGAAGTTCATTAGAAATTTCAATGGTATTTGTGCACCAATATTAGATACGATGAAGAAGAGACACACGTATTTTAAGTGGATAGAAGAAGCTGAGAAAAATTGCATCATATTAAAGGAGAATATAATAGAACAATTGATTTTGGTCTTGCTAGATTTCAGGAAGACATTTCAAGTACGATGTGATGCTAGTGGAGTAGCAATTGGAGCAGTATTAATCCAAGATAATATGAATTTTTCATATTGCAATGAGACTTTGAATGACACCTAGAGGAAGTACTCCACATATGATAAAGAATTTTATGCAGTAATTCAATCCTTAAAGAATTTGAGGAACTACCTTATTCCAAAAGAATTTGTTTTCTACATCGATAATCAAGATTTAGAATTCATAACTAGACATGAGAATTTAAATCAAATACATGCTAAGTGGATAGAGTTTATGCGAAATTTCACTTTTTTCATTAAAGACATTTATGGTAATGCTAACCAAGTTGTTGATGCACTAAGTAGGAGATGTCTCATTTTGCAAGAATTTGAAGTGAAAACATTAGGTTTTGAACACCTTAAGAAGATGGACTATGATGATCCATATTTTAAAGAGGCATATGAAGCATGCAAAAATCCTATGATAAGAGACAAAAGTTCATGGACATAGTATCTGATTCAAGATGGATTATTATGTAGATGTAGCCATTTATGCATACCAAAGTGCTCGGAAACAGAGAATTTGTTGAAGGAAAAACATAGTGGAGGTCTAGTAGGACATTTTGGCCATGACAAGACATTTGCATAGTTGAACAATTCATACAATTGGCCAGGTATGACAGAAGAAGTTTAGAAATTTGTGAACAGATGTAATATTGTAAACAAAACATTGGATTATATCAACCATTGCCTATTCCATATAGGCCTTGGGATGCAGTGAGAAAGGATTTTTTGTTGGGATTTCCAATAACAGAAAGGGAAAGAGATTCCATATTTGTTGTAGTTGATATATTATCAAAGATGGCACACTTTATCCCATTCTGGAAAACTAATGATGCAACGTGTTAGCACTGAGATTCACCCTCAGACTACTAGAGGATAAGCCCAATACCCATCAAAATGTAAAATACAAGTTTGGTTTTGAATAGGTGGATCAACAAGAGGGAGAAATAAATGGAGAGGGTAGCAAGTTGTATATCAATAGGATACACCAATGGGAAATGGAGTCATAAACATTCTACTCATTGACGACACTAAAGATGCTAAAAAAAGTACAAGATTATATGATGATACATGGAAGAATGAAGAAGGAAAACATAAGATAGAATGTTCACTAAAAAAATATCCTCTAAGTTTAATCAATCAACAAATACTTGAATAAAGTAATGACCGATGGGAAAAATTACAACATATCCTTTGCTTCTTAGGTATCCATAAATCATTGGCATCCTTTGATCCTTAAATATGGAATCTATTCAAATAAGAATATATATAAAGAAAAATAATTACAATATGAAAATCACAAATCTCATGAGTATCCAATAGGATTAATGATTACAATCATAAAATTCCCTCATGATTACAAATGAGAACACACAAGGAAATTGTCTGCTCCTACTCTCTCTAGCCTCTCTTGGCTCATGAATCCAACCCCTCTACAATAGATCCCTCCTTCAGTAAATACAAAAAGCATCAAAATATCCTTAGGATTTCGAATCCCATCTCTTTAATTGGATTCTATGCCTTGGAGATAGGTGGCAATAGTCAAAAGAGACAAAAATCCAACAAACTACTAATTTTTAGAAAATTGTTGGAAGTCTTTAATGAATTGTTTCCAACTCAATACATGAGGTATTAATGGAGATAAAACTTAGGTTCATGTGTCCCTTGACATCTACTATCCATGATAATTCATTATAACCCTCCTTGACAATTGGAAACCTCCCAACAAGGATAATATTCAATCAACTATGAAAAACAAAGAATTTGCAACACATTTCGCAGTGCACTGGTGTTTTAATTGTTTCTCTCAAATTAAAAACTACTTCAATATGCAATTTGGTCAGAAGTTCAACATGGATATCATCTAACTCCATAAAACAATTCAGAGAAACCGACTTCGCTAGTTTTGTTTTATGATCAAATTTATAACAATAGTTGCTACAACAATTTTTGTAGTGCATTACGTAGCGCCCTCCTATAAAACTACTCTGCAGATTCTGTAGCATCTTTTTGTGTCTAGATAGGTGATTTCATAGTGCCTTTGGTATCACAACTACAAAACATTATCTGTATATGATTATGTAGCACTAGACACTACAAAATATCTATATTTTTTTATGTGTTATGCAATGAATCCTAAAAAACACAAAAGGTCTTAGTAGATGGACTATGAGCCTATAAATGCCTCCATTAGGTGAAAATGGAATATTTCCCTGAACACTTCAAAATGAAAGGATGATCACCTTCAAAATTTAGATTCTTTCAGCCACTTCATCATCATTTGCAAGGTCATCACCATTCTAATAAGCAAGGCTCTTAAAATTTTCAATGTAGACAGACTTTAGATTTGAAATAACCATTGAAAATATAAAGGGAAAGAGTTGATGTAGGTTATATGATCAGAGGATAATAATGTTGATTTTAATGTACAGGTTTGCAGCGCCAAAAAGGGGATTTGCAACATAATTCATAGCATATTTTGTGGAATAAACATCAAGGGCCAAGAAAGAGATAGGTGCAATGGATTTGACATCAATATTGGCTCAATTGTAGTAAAAGAAGACGAAAATACTGCAGCTAGCCAAGAATTGGTAATAGAAAAGGTAAAAGGGTTAGGTTGGTAATGTGTATCCTCAATTCATAATGCCCAAGAGGAGAAACACAAGAACAACCTTAATATGATATTCAACACAACTCTAAAAATTCAAGTTCTTTCTGGACACCATGGATTAACAATAGATATGCTTCATATTATATAGAACCACCTGCAACAACTCTAACCTCCAATTCCCCTCTTCTATCCAATATGCACCAAATTTTGTAGTTCCTATTTGAAGTTAGGAGTTTCTACATTGCCAACTAGGAGAAAATTTGAAATCTTTGAGAAAACAGTTAGACAGCCTTAAATGACTAAATCCCAAATTATTTTCTTTAAATCATGGATTCTGAAAACAATGAGATCAACTCACACAAGCCTCATAGGTGAAATAATGGAAGTGATGGAATGAGTGTGATGGTGGCATAAGGGTGATGGTGATGGAATATAATATTGTGATGGAATGAAGACATAAACCAAAGATATGATCAAACATCAACCTTAACTTATTTTTTCTAATACCTAAGAACACCATAAAGAGGAGATCAAAAGTAAAACTTAGACAAGACTAAGGATTAAAAATAAAAAATATAAGGATGACCCATAACAACTACATGTGATAATATTGGCTCCAAAGGGGATGGAATGCTCTCTGTGAGTTGCCAAGAACAAGCTACTTCAGTGTCTTAGCCTAGGGTTGTGGGGTCATTTTTCAAATACTAAAAGCAAACTGAAAACTGGAAATTGTGCACACGAGATTATTTATATACAAGACCCTACTCTAACTTACTTTTACAATGCTGAAGTGAAAAAAACCTTCCACCATAGCCACTCAAACTGTTTGTTAACATAATTCTTCTATTTACTGCAAATGATCCATAAAAGGTGAGGGAAGTATGACAACATAATGAAAACATGTTTTGGAACACTGAAAATACCTCCAAACAATGATTAGATGATTACATTTACAGGATCCAATGATTTTGGAAAGTTCAACTCCATATATAACCTCACAGGGTCATAAAATTTATAATAAGGCATGCTAAACTGGTAAAACGTTACCTCCATTATTTCATCATTGCTCACATGTTGTTTGATGTTCTTAGCATGTACATGTGGATAAAGGATTAATTCAGGCTTATTAATCCTAGGTGATATCTGCTCATTTATAAGTGTTGGACATGAGATAAGATGAAAATTTAGCTCTTCCTTTTCTCCTCCATGGCTCTCCTAAGGATTAGATTCATAATTATCATAGACATGAACCATACTATGAGGTTCCAAAGAAGCTATGAAAAAATTATGCTCATCATCATCTTCCCTGGGATATTCATAAAAAATTGGTTGTTCTTGGTCAGTATTTGAAACAAATTATTCATCATAAGTAGGGATTCTAAAGACTTGTGTTTCAAGAAAAAAAAAATCCTTTACATTTTCTTCATAAGAGGAACAAACAAAATATGCCTTCAATTCTAAAAAACTAGGAAAAAATAGAGAGGAACCTTCCCTAGTTTTTTTAACTAACTTATCATTTATAAAAGCTTCATATTCAGGAGAAATATCTATTTTTTTTTTATGATCATAACTATCATGTGAATATTCATCCCTTACAGAAGAACAAGAAGAAGAAATAATTGATCCTTCACTGATTTCCTTGACTAGGTTATCTTCTTCAACTTCACAGTCATGAGAGCAACTTAATGCAGCTTGGACACTTTTCTCATATTTCTCACAACAATCATGAAAAAGAAACTGAGAGGATTAATACCTTTTCAAATGCAAATTGAAAGAAACATGGAATTATCTAAGTGAAGAAATGCTAGAAGGTTCAAGATACTAATACCAAATACGAACATCTCGTTGAAGAGAGTACATAAACAACTTCATACATATGTCTTCATGTTGGATGTCAAGATATTGCATCAAGGCATGAAATTCTAGAACATGCTCAATAGGGTTTTCATTCTCACCTTCATAAAATCTTCACAACATATCTTTCCATTCATCAAGTTAAGGCACAAGATGTGGATAACCAGCTATGGATGGGAAATTTAGTTGGGAAAACCTTGTGGCCAGGATAGCCTCAATAGCCATTAGTTAATTTGTCTCATTCCAGTGGAGTCACCAACAAATTATGAACAATGGAGTCACCATGGTGAATTTTCAATCTTGAAGGTGTCCAACTTCAGTCACCATAGAAAGACATGGTGCAGAGGAAGGAAGTATTGGTGCAATACCTTCCTACAAATGAGCAGGTTGTTGATGTTCTTACCAAAGCAAGATGAATTTCAGGTATTTTCGTGATACACTTGGTGTGGCAGAGAATGCCTCCCTCATTGAGAGGGAGTGTTGATGTTTACAGCTTCCTGAGACATTCTACATATCGTGCTACTCTGTGACTGAGTTGAGTTGATCTCTGATGACACTTATCTAAGAAGGGATAAGTGTGGTTGGGCTTATAACCCAACGTCCCATGTGGAGAGCACATGAGGACATGTCAAGGGAGTTGACCCTTGACGTCATACTCCACATGAGGACATGTCAAGGGAGTTGACCCTTGACGTCATACACTATGGGAGTTGACCCTAGTGTTTCTAGAGGTTGTAGCCTATAGAAGTCCACATGGAGTGCCATATGTGACAAACTTTCTCCAGATCATACTCTTCTATGAATTGAGTTGAGTTGATCTGTGAGGACACTTATATAAGAAGGGATAAGTGGGGAACTTATTCGAGAAGGGATAAGTGTGGTTGGGATTATAACCCGACGTCCCTTTTGGAGAGAACATGAGGACCCTAGTGTTTCTAGAAGGTGTAGCCTCTAGAAGTCCACATGGAGTGCCATGTGTGACAAAATTTCTCAAGATCGTACTCCTCTCTGAATTGAGTTGAGTTGATATGTGAGGATACTTATTCGAGAAGGAACAAGTACATTTTGGCTTATATCCCATTGTCCCATGTGGAGAGAACATGAGGATATGTCAAGGGAGTTGACTCTTGATGTCTCACACTATGGGGATTTGAACCTAAGTGTTCCTAGAGGGAGTAGCCTCTAGAAGTCTACATGGGAGTTTTATGTGAGACAAATCATTTACTACTATGGTGGTTTTGTACCACTGGTGGAGACTACGTGTCTCTAGATAATAGTTGTTTACTACTATGGAAAGATACCTCCCTAGATAAGAGGGAGTGTTGATGTTTCAACATTAGGCATAACTTCTCCTATATTGGGTTGTAGGCCAAGGGAGATAGGATACATTTATCACAAAAGGTGCACTTGTGGTAAATGGGCCCAGACATAGTCATTCTTTGATCATGACAAGGAATAACATGGACTCAAGGTTCTTGAAGTGTTTTCCATGTGTCATTTAGCATCAAGACAACATTCACTCATAGGTGTGTGCCTGTGGTGAAAGATCCCGGTGTGGTATTTGTCCTAGTCATGGTGATTTGACAAGGAATGATAAAGACTCAAGATGATATTCTATTACATGTGGAACCAAATGAGCCTAATCTTAGAAAGATTTAATTGGCTCAGAGGGAGAGCCATAGAAGGAGTTTTTCCTAGGTTCAGGTGGGAGAGAGATGTCTCCCAAGACTGATAGACAAGTGTCATGAGTCTAGGGTGAAGTTTGTATACATCAAAGACAAGAGTGGCATGTTGCAGAATGGCTCCCTCATTGAGAGGGAGTGTTGATGTTTAGTCAACATCAGGAAGACATTATCTAAAGATAATAATTAATAATGTCATTATTTATTATTATTAAATATAGTATATAATAAGTAAATAATAATAATAAATAGTTATTGATTATTCAAGGGACGCATCCTTTCATGGATGGTCACCTTATGTTCCCTATATATGGAACACTCATTATTGTAATAAGATATTGAATATCTCTCATATGAGGGAGTCAAGACCAGTCCTTCTATGATACCATGTTTAATATGTAATGTTACTCAATCTCAATGTGGTTCAACTTGTCATGAAACACTTGATTATCAGATATCTTTCCAATGGCTCATTGAAACCCTTGGCCATGTCCAGAATATTCCACATGAACAACTCAATCATCGAGTTCAAGAGATTGATGCCAAATCCTTGGATTTAAAGAGAGGAAACTGCCATGAAAGGTGAGTAATTTTATCATTGGTCAATGATGACAATAATATAACTTAAATAACAAGTGCTTGCTTAGATTTAGCTGTTGTTCGCAAAATCGATGGGTTAGAGAGGCACACCAAAAGTAAGTGGAGCAATTTCACAAACTCAGCGAGTTCAAGTAATTCCAAAATTGTGTGCTTCAGTTTACCATTTTGAAAACCACGTGTGCATGAGTACTTTGATTGAGAGATGGTGATTTTCAAATCTAGCTATGATCCAATGGAAAACAAGATTTGAACAACAACAGATTATAAAACTGAACATTTGTCATGAGAGATACATGATCATGAGATTATGTCAAGTCGTTTGGAATCCTAGATGATCCATGCTGTAATATTACCAACATATATGTGAAACGTTTGGTTTTCACTACAATGACCATTCATTGTTATGAATATTTGCATCCAGAATTGTGAAACATTCGAGGGTAGACATAATTTTATTTCTTGATCATTGGTAAGGTATTGAAAGTGATCGCTAATGAAACTCTATTCGGAAGGAGTCATCCTGAGCATTAATGGAACATCAACGTTACCCAAACAGTTATGATGCCAAGGATTTTTGTTCATTTTAACATCTACGTCTTGTTGGAAGAATAAGGAGACTTCTTTTGGTAAATGAATACCATCCAAAGCTGAGTGTAACACCCATCTAGGATGTTTAGAAAATTAATCAATCATTAAATACATATGCATTAACAACTTTGATTTAACATAATTTCATTTCTTTTCATTTCCACAACTATTTTACATTTGCTCAATGATAACTATAAATAACATGATGAAATAAGTAATATGTTAAGTCTAATATTTTAAACTTAAAACAAAAGTACAACAAAATACCAATGAAAATACCTCCTCCATGGTCTGTTGAAGCTCACCAATTGCAATGATTCTTTTCTAGTAGTAGGAAGATGCTTCCAACCATTCTTTTCCCGCTTGCCCAGAGTGAAACGACGCAATCCTCCCAGCCAACTAGGATTCTAGCCAGCTTCCTAGCTGCAAGAAACCTTTTGGTTTCTTGGCCCTTTGTGCCCATGACTCCAACAACAAAAAAGTACAAATTCTCAAAGAAAACCATCATAATAAATATATCTTCCAAATATTTCACAACCTCTCATCATGCTCAAAGCTCTTCATCCCCCCTTCCTCACCACTTCTTCTCCCTATTTATCAAGTTTCCATACACCCTTTCCTGAGTCTCCCCAACCACCCTCATTATTATCCATCAGCCTCCCTTATCTACACTTTTGGGAAAAGATTAAAATAAAACTAAAATATAAATAAATTGCATTATACAACAATAAAATAAAAAACAAAAGTCTTTCTTCTCATGCTAGCTAATAATTGTAATTTGACAATTTTCCCCAAAATGTACATAACACCCCACCATGCTCATTTATTTCATCACACCCACCATCTATCAAAGTCAAGAAGGTATTTAATGCTTCTAGATATTTTGTATGAAGTATAATTTAATATTCAATAAACATTCAATTAAATAGTTAATAATTTACTTTAATACTTAATACATTAATTAATTGTACTAGTGTACATGTGTAGGGTATGTTTGCGTAGCTAGCGAACACATATCTCATGCATGTACTAATGATAAACAACTATTGCCTCTAGTGCATAGTTCATATATGATCACATCAAGACATGTAGGACAAGAGATCAAGTAATGCATCATTTAATAATGTTAACGAACAATATTATACCAATTCATCAATAACTCATTATCACACTTAATATATCAATATGAAATCAAAAGAGGGTTTTAAACATGGAAGGAACCAAGTGAGTAAACAATAGTGGAATCTCTAATACCCAATCAATATTCTCAATTAACATTGAAATGTCCTTCCTTCCTAACCTACTTCCATCTTCCATCCTATCCTTTCCTCTGTTGGACTAAGCTGGAGCATCAACTATATTGACATAACTCCAGATAGAACCCATAAGAGGAAGTTTCATACATCTCTACCAAGGTTCCCCAACAGACAACTAGAAATCATCATCACATGTATAGGGGAGTGTGACTTCACACATCCCCCCCACAACTCAAGGTTTCAAAGGATAAACGGTGGGAAATACCTCCACCCCTCCTCATAGAACTTAGGTCAACACCCTACATCAAGCCATTCCATGCAACTACTATTTTTAGAGTCATGTCAAAAAACAACCACTCCTGGCATGTTGTGTGTCATGTCAAAACCACACCTACCACAGATCATAGCAATATTTTGAAACACAAATTAACTAATAAGTACAACTTGTATCATATGTTATCTTCTTTATGTCTATGACATTCAAGTTACCTCAACACTATAGTCATTCTTCTATCATATAGCTCATCAAGCTGTAGGTTAGTTCACCAATACTCATATCCATGCAACTACATCACATATTCCATATGATCAGCCTAAACATATATTAGTAAAAGTAATATTATGAGACACATAAATAGATCTAGATGTACACTTCTCATATGTCTATATCAATCTCACTGGTTGCAAACAATTACTAAGAAATGACTTACTATAATGAGAAAAATCAAAGTTCTAACTACCTAAGGCTAAAATATGGGGTGTCACATACACCCACCCTTCAAGAAACTTCGTCTTGAAGTCATGGTCGTTCATAATATAAAGAAAATTCACGACAGAACTACTATGTGTCTTCCTTGATAGCAAACCATGTGCTATAATTTTCCCACTAGACCCTTTACTTGATGAAAAACATGTTGAGGTTATTAATGTATTGATTGCAACTACCCCTATTTATCAAGCACCTTACTATGTCTCGACTATATTTTATTATCACTTGTAATTTAATTAAATGAAAGACATGCTTCTCTTATACATTTATTCTTCTTAAGTGCCATATTTAAAGTATAGTCTACTAGTTTGACAACCATTTAAAATATTATCTTATTATTGGTTCTTTAGGTAAGTGAATCTTACATTGGGTTTGATTATAAATTCCATTAAGTCCATCATATAATTCGACCTAGAATATATCTTAGTAATTATAATCAATTATCATTTACGTGACTATCACCTTAACTCAAGTGATACAATACATACATCATCACAAAAGTTTCCCATGCTTATTAACATTGATTAAGATATTGCTAAATGATTGTCATTTGATGTCCCCAGTTCATAGTTTGTTCATTGTCCTCAATCTCAATTCCTCTTATATAATACTAATTATATCTTTACCAAGTTAAATGTTTAGTATAGGATTATTTTCATCATAGTCAAGGAAAATAATGCTTTCTACCAACAATTCAGTATTACTAATGTACCTACATGTAAAGAGCACCATGTTAACACCTGAGTTTGTGAACATAAGAATAAATTTACTAAGGGTTCATTCTAAAATATTTAGTCCCTTTTCCTTAAGGTCTTCTCTTTATACATTTGTACTTTGTATTTCTCAAAATTATATTCTCTATAGTACATGTTTTCATCATTCGTGATCTTTTTCTTCTTCTCCTTTTTTCTTTTTCTTTTTGATATATATTATAAAGATTTTCTTGACATGGAAAAATCCTTCTTAGTGAGTAAGTATTTGCTAAACTTATTAGTGTATTTGAATTTGTGATTTTCCATTTAGATAGATCACCCCTCTTACACTGACTAATGCATAATAATCCACAACACTCCATTGTAACCTCTACTACTAAATAATTTCATGGACAAACGTGTTACCCATTTCCCAAGGGATACCCCTTTTCTCAAAGTGTTCTCTCTAAAACACATCAACTCCTTCCTTGGGCACTCTCTTCATTCATTGTTCTTAATCAACTAGTGTCAGTTAAGGTACTTACCACCCTTCTTACTAGAGTCACCAATCCTTTACAAGGTATATGTGAACTCCACTACTCTAGTACTATTATGTCACAACAACAATTAAAAACGAGTTGAATCAACATCATGTCAGCCAATAGAAATTGGTTAACATACCCCATTACATATTATGAAATAAATAAAAATATTGTCACAATATTTCACTTATCGTTCTAGACTTAAGTTCTAGGTCCACAACATAGGCCCACTTACAGTATCCCTTGAATTTGTGTAGGAACATGGAACTAGCATAAGCATCTACTTGAACACTATGTTGTCAATGTTAGCATACTAAAATGAATAAAAATTGAATATAATCCACAATATTGCTATGGAAAACTCAAGACTACACCGTTTCTAGGATCAAGGCTCTTTCCCACCCACACTTAACTACATAGGTGCCTCATGTGCATAAGCTATACTCCTAAGCTAGCTAAACTTCCATATATTGCACCCCATATAATTTTCTTCAAAATTTTGGTAGTGTTCCCTTAATTTGACCCATAGTCATCTAACTTCCTCTCTTGGAAGGACAAATGGAGATGTTTAAAACCATATATCTTCTCATCTACAACATATAACACATAATATTTATGTGTGGGAACCATCATTGGTCTCCACTTATAACAAAAGAACATCAAGATAACATACAACTAGTTGACCTCATCACGAAGTGAACCCTTTCATAACTCACAAGTAATCAATATACCTCTTACAATATCCAAAACAAATATATATATATATATATATATATATATATATATATATATATATATATATTATTTTTTATTTTATTTTTCTTTCTTTAAACGAAAGACAATTTTACTATTTTAACAAAAGTAAAACTTAAATTATAGTATCAATACCATCTTATCATTATCTCAAGAATCAACTTAATCA
Source organism: Picea engelmannii (assembly GCA_009831015.1). Lineage (NCBI taxonomy): Eukaryota > Viridiplantae > Streptophyta > Pinopsida > Pinales > Pinaceae > Picea > Picea engelmannii. The sequence goes on along the minus strand of ML790814.1, from coordinate 207,734 downwards.
GATTAAATCCACTTAACTCAATTAATAATATGAATCCGTTCTGGTGAGTTGGGTTGTGATCTCTTGACCTCTCTTTCATTACTTTTTTGTTTCAATCGTCATGCTAGGGAAATTTATCGTAGGGGCAAGTAAATTTCCATGATAATTCATCACATAAGACTGTTATTGAGGTTTAAGCTAATAAATACATGCAACATATGTTTGAACTTTTTACTTTAAGATTTGTTTTTGAATAACACCAAGTGAGAAGTTCTTACAAGATCTATTTTAGAAAAACACAATATTTTGTGCAATGGGATTTTTCATCTGAAATTTTATGTAATATAACATAAAAGTCTGTAGGGTGGAGTTGTTTTTCTGAGATTTAAATTAAAGACAGTATAATAGTATGTTGGTTGCCATTATTTTTCTGATCTGTAATGGAAAAATACATAGCAATAGGTAGGTTGCAATTTTTGTTATGAGATATAATTTAACATAACATGACACTATTTGCCATTATTTTCTAGAATTTGACACACATATACATGAGTGGCACTTTGATTATGCATGACAGGTCCAGATCTGATGGGCTATTTAAGATTTGGACCAAAGTTGCCAGACTTAGTTTGGAGAACCATTCGGCGAGGCCGAAGGTTTAAGAGTTCGATTGGGATTTGGCATAATCTCGGCAAATAAAAAAAAATCAAATTCGAACAAAGTTCATAGATCTGAGAACTGCTAGTGGCTCTCTAACCCAAACTCTGCTTCCAGTGGAGAAACTGGTCATGGGTTCAAACCACGGAGTAGGCAAGGATCCTGATATTTTTGTAGCGTATTCAACTTTGCCTTTGAAGTACATGGGTTTGCTATATTTTTCTTTTACACTTATTAATCAATTCACTCGATAAGTTAAAGAAATAAGTTAGCGCAAATAATCAATAAGTCAATAAAGTAGGTTAAAATTGATATTTGTTGTAGGTGAGCTATTTCCTCACAATAAATTTGGGACTATTATCAATTCCCAATTATTGATATGATTTTTATTGAACACAATGGAGATCAATATGTATCAATGCATAGGGATTGAGAGCATATGTTATGAAGAGCATTAAATACATAACAATTTAATTTATTCAATCAAGCTTAGTTTTTAATAATATCATGAGCATATGTTATAAATAACATTAACTACATACCAATCCAATTTATTTACGCAAGCTCAGTTGCAGTTTTTTTTTTTTTTTTTTTTTTTT
>ML790814.1:160224-202108 GCA_009831015.1 Picea engelmannii | reverse complement strand
TACATTTTTTCTTCCAAGCTCTACTACACCTTCTCCAAGTATTTTGGCAGATGAGTCATCTCCAAATGCAACATTGCCACCCTTTCTCTTCAAGATGATGAATTTGTCTTGATCCCCGATCATGTGTGAAGAACATCCACTGTATATGTACCATTCATCTTCTTCCTTACATTCTTTAGCGGTCAATGCTATTCGAAAATCTTAATTTCTTGGAATCTCTTTCCTTATCCATACTGTGGTTGGCATAGGGACATATTCATTCATATATTTGCAATCTCATGCTTTGTGACCAAGATAATTACATTTGTAGCATGCAATATTTTTGTCCATCAATGGGGAAAATGAATTATAAATTTTGTTGACAAATCCATGATTATTTCCATATCTTCTATTTACACCATTCATGTTTCTTTCGTATGTGCTCCTTTCATTGATTCTGCAATTAATTGCCTTATGTCCAAAAATTTTGCAAATATAACAATTACCAAGAAAGAAATTTTGATACCTTGGAGTAAGTGGGCTTCTTTGTGATGTAGTCCATTTAGGTTCATGATCTATTCTTCTGTAGTTTCCTTCATACTGATTGAAGCTTCTTTGATTCCTAAAGGTAGGAGGTGTTCTTGGATATTAATCTCTTTTGTAATCATTCATTCTTTCTGGTATCCTGGTCCACTTCTCATCAGCTGTCTGTGTAGCTCTTTCTTCAACCTTCTTGTTGGTATTTGCATCTTCTTTGTATGAAGTTTCACCTATGCATCCAAGACGTTTTAAGTCTTTTGGCACTTGATATTTTCTTAAGCTCTTCCTCAATGAGACAACTTCTCATTCAATTTTCTCACAATTTTCTCCTTTCTTATTCATTTGGACATTCCTTACTTATCGTATTCTTCTTTCTTCTTCGAGTAGAGTTTTCAAGGAAATGGTTTCTTCTCTTAGTTTCTCAAAGTCTTCTAATTGTTTCTTCAAGATTACAACTGTCTTTTCACAACTACCCAATTCACTTCTTAGTTTTCTTTGCGTGTCTTTGAGCTTTCTATTTTCAATCTCAACATGCCTCAATTTTTTAAGATTCTCATTTTCTTGTTCAATAATTTTTTCTTCATGATTTTCTTCTTCTTCATTGGAATTTTCTTCTTCAGTGTCATTTCTTTCAATCCTCGGATGAGGACATTCAAATTCAACATGACCTACTCCTTCACAATTAAAGAAAAAGAACTAACCTCTATTTTCTTCTTTGAATTCTGAGATGTTGTAATTTTCTTCAACTTCTTCTTATTCTTCTTCTTCTGCGTCTTCCCTTATATAAAGGTCTTGTATATTGTCCCAAATCTCTTTTGATGATGCACATGATCCCACCTTGGATTTCACTGAATCTGTCAATCCATCCAGGATTGTATCTATTTCCAATTTGTTGTTCCTTTTTGCTTCCTTCGGAGCTACAGTCTTTGGTTTCTTCAAAGCATTATATCCTGAAGCAACTGAGAACCAAACATTTTCCCCAAGAGATTTCAAGTAAGTTTCCATTCTATTACTCCAGTATTCAAAATTTCTTTCATCAAATAGTGGAATCCCATTTGGAATTTTGTCTTCCATTTCTTCTTAGGATCTTCCTTTCAGTGGTTAAACTGTACTAAAGGTAACCCTCTCTGATTCCAATTGTTGATATTGAGAGGGGGGTGAATCAATATCAAGTACAATTTAAAACCTTTTTCAACTTATACTTAAATCATTCAACTATATACAATAAGCAATGAACAATAGTATAAGAGTTACACTAATACACCACATGAATACACCATGCAAAATAGATGAGAAAGAATCAATAGTTATTGTTCAAGGGAAGTAATGACCTCCAAAGGTAGCTACAACTTCCAAATGTAGAGGGAGGGACAAACCTTTAAGAGGAAGATACAATTCTCCAATATCAAGAGATATTTGAACTCTCCATCCTTGCCCCTTCCTTCCACCCAAGAATATATGAGAGATAATAAAATTTTACATTAAATCATCACCATTAACCAATCATCACATAGAACCTGATAATGCTTCCTGAGACTTCTTCAATTTTTCCAATTCTTCAATTCTTGGAGTACTCTGATCCTTTAGATAATATTACTCAATGTATTCTCTAATACTCCTCCAATTTTCGCTCCTTGAATCCTCCCCAAAAATATGTTATAGAAAGAATGGTAAACTTTATTCAATTCGGGTCTACTCAGAAGATCCAAATTGTATAGCATGCCTCGCGTTCAATATTTAACATCTGATTGTGAAACTCACACACAAGAAACTAAAGTCTGTAGTATTTCCAATGGAAGTAGTCCCACTTTACTTGGATTATGTATGAAGAAGTTATGACTATTTTACCTGGAACACCTGTTTATTGACTAGCTTCAGGACTAGTCACAAACCCTATCTTCCACAGAGTGTATCTCCATAATTATAGTGAATCAAGAGATGAAATTTTTACCAGAGGTACCTTGATATGTCTTCTCAATACCATAGCGATTGCACTATCTGAATTATTTTAGAAAATTTTTTATAGCAAAAATGGTAAGATGACCTGAAAATAACATACCTTAGAACACATCACCAAAAGACTTCATCCTCCCTTGAAATTCAGCCTTCTTTTACTACTTATTTCCTCTAAAATTCGACTTGTATCAAAATGAATGTATAATGATGTTTATTTATACCATTTATGTCACTTCATTTTAACATTAGGGCCGACCTGACATTTTCTTATTTTGTAATTCTTTTCTTTAATTATCTTCAGGGCCTGCATGTACTTCCTTCTTCAATTCACTTTGTCATCTTCAAAAATTCATTTCTCCTCAACCATGAGGATCCATGTGATGTGCCACATACCACCGGAAACAACATGATGTATACTATCCATTCATGGGTGTTTTATATCCATGTGCATTGTCCTTCATGTCCAAATACCATTATCAATCCTGTGGTCCAAAACCCTATTGGCATGTTTTACAGGTAGAGTATTCTTGTCACTAATGGAAAGATTAGAGTATGCATCGATGGAAAAATAGGAACAAAGTAAGCTCAAGAGGAATTAGTGCAGAGTCGAACGCAGTGCGAAGGTGTGCTTGTTCATTTGATGGCAAACAAGTAGGCAAGGAAGACCAACAACGCAATGATGATCGAATGGAAAGATCCAAGTGTTAGTTAAACTCCATTTTGGATTTTCAACTACCGAGATTTTGGATACTGGGAGTTGGAGATGTCAAGAACTCCCACTACAGGAGTCTCGAAGTCGCGAAATGTGAAATCGCAATATAACCTGAAACATTGGATCAAGGACAAATTTGGACCATCGATCCAAGAAGAAGACGTGGAGAAAGATCATGCTTTCGCTGACCGAAAAGTCAAAGGAATGAGATTCTCCAACCTTTCAATTCCCGAATTCATGAAATGTGAAACTCCAAAATCGTGAAATAAACACATCGCTCGAAGTTTCGGCTATCAGAGTTTCCGATACCGAGAGATAGAGATGTCACGAAATCTCATCATCAGGAGTCCTGAAGTGCCGAAATGTGAAATCCCAAAAAACCAAAAAAGGTGCATCACTCAGAGTGTTGGATACCGGGATTTCGGTTACCAGGATATGGAGATGACAAGGACCCTTCATCAACAGGAGTCCTAAAATCGTGAAACGTGAAATGGAAAAATGATCTAATCCGTTGGATCGAGGAAATCATGGACCGTTGATCTGACTCCATATTGGAGTATTTGATACTAAGATTTCAGATACCAGGAGGTTGAGAAGTCAACAGTCAGGACACTGCATCGCAGGAGTCACGAAATCGTGAAACCCAAATTCGTGAAATGATAAAGACTCCATACCGGAGTTTCAGATACTGGGAGTAGGATGAGTCAAGAGTGAAGACTCTTCATCAGAGGAGTCCCGAAATCATGAAACCCAAAGTCGCAAAATGCCATAGACAAGCTTCATTTCAGGCTTTCGGGCACCGTGACATGGAGAGTCAAGAAACTTTACCACAAGAATATCGAAATGTCAAATTTCTGAAAAGCCGAAATGAAAAACACAGTTAGGCTCGGCTAGAGGTCACAACCTTTGTTCACATTGGTAGAAGATGGGGGAAGGAATTAGTGAATACAAGCTCCTTTTCGGAGTTTCAAGGGTCGAGAATTGGAGAGTACTAAATTCCTCCATCATGGTGATCCTGAAATTCCGGAGAGCGGAATGCCAAAATGAATGAAAGACTAGTGAAAGTCATACAACGGTGTAGATGAAATTGAATCAAATCAGAGGGCTACTATTGCACGTCACATTGTAACTGCCAGAAACCATTGATGGTTTCTGCTAGAGGACTCGAAGAGACTTCGACGTGATTGATAGAGGAGGTGAAGAGTCTGAAGGCATATTCCAGTAGAAGAAAAGACTGTTCATGGAGGCGATGGACAACTAGAAGAGTGTTGGATCCATTAACTACAATAGAGAGATTGAACTCGACTAGAATAGAAGATGAAGAATCTGGACTGTTGATGATGTGAAGGAATTTCAGTATGACACCCAGTGATGATGGACATATGTGATTAATGAACAAACAAGATGAAGAGTTATGATGATGAACAGACAGAACACTCGACATGCACAGTATGCAGAACCATTGCATACATAGTATGCACAAGATGCACAGGGGGTATAAGAATGTAGAGAAAAGAAGAGATGGGAGTTGTTGTTGAGAGTGATGCATGTGTGAAGAAGGAGGTGGAGTTCAACAGCTGAAATGGACAGAAGACAAAAGGTGCATTGAATGGGAATGGTGCAGAAAGCATAAGAGGCAGAAGAACAAACAAGTGCATGGCATGCATGCAGGAAGATAGTGAGGAAGACAAAGCAACGAAATCTTGCAGAATAGTGATGAGATTGTTAAGCTTTTGTTGAACACTATATCACTATAATAAGTTTCAGTAATATATATTCATAAACTAGTATGGTATGGAGGTGCTAGGGAGGACTAGTGTCCTCAGAGGTTCAAGTGGGTGCTTGACCACAGGGAGTTGTAGCATCCTTCTAGTTGGTGCAAGAGAAACCAGGGAGTTGGTGCTTCCTTCTAGTTGGTGCTAGAGAAACCAGGGGGTTGGTGCTTCCTTCTAGTGGGTTCTAGAGAAAACAAAGAGTTGGTGCCCTCAACAAGTTGCAACTTACAAAGACAGAGGTTGTAGCCTCACAATGAGTTGGTGCTCATATGTATGATAATTTAAAGAATGTAGATAATACTTATCATATAAAGAAGAAGAGTTTTTTACCCTTTATGGGTTTCCTTGGGAAATATCTGTCTCTATGTATCTCATATATGTGACTGATGTTGAATGTGCCATTGCTTATTTCTCTGAATTATTGTGATTATCATTGAGTGCCTTGTAAATAATTTAAAAGAAGTATAATTGTTTAAGCATGGTCACAACTGATTCACTCCCCCCCCTCTCAGTTGTGCAACAATTGGTATCAGAGCCAACCCCTTTTATCTAAGGGCAGATCCTAGAGCTTAAACATGTCAAGACATGAAGGAAATTCAACCAATAAGGCCCCTCTATTCAATGGAACAAACTTTGTCTTCTGGAAAGTTAGAATGAGAACCTACATAATGGATTTAGGTGTAGATGTCTGGGATGTGGTAGACACTGGTTATGTAAAGCCAGTTGTACTTGCTAATAAGGATGACAAGCTAGAATTTAGATTCAATGCTAAGGCTATGAATGTTATCTTGAGTGGGCTTGCAGAAGCAGAATTCATAAAAGTTATGCACCTAGGAACTGCCAAAGAAATGTGGGACAAACTCATTAGCAGTTATGAAAGTAATGAAAAGGTAAAGGATGCCAAGATTCAAACCTACAAAATACATTTTGAACAGCTGAAGATGAAGGAAGATGAAACTGTTGGAAAATACTTTATGAGAGTAGAAGAAATGGTAAATGCAATGAAGGTACTTGGTGAACAATTGAGGAATCTTTTTTAGTTCATAAAATCTTGATATCTCTCCCAGATAGGTTCAACCTGAAGGTCTCTGCTATAGAAGAACTTAATGATCTAAAAACCTTGGAGTTTGATCAACTTCTAGGAACATTGACTGCATATGAAATGAGAATAGTTAAAGATAAACCCACCTCCAGAGAAGCTTCATTTAAAGAAGACATGAATGAGGATTCCGAGCCCAATGAAATTGAAGAAATTTGTTTGAAGAGACTGAAGAAGGGATCAGAAAAATACAAGGGTAAACTACCTTTCAAATGTTTCAACTGTGGTAGGATAGGTCATTTTACAAATAAATGTCCCCACAAAGGAAAGGATTAGACATGTAATGATGAGGAGAAGTACAAACACAAAAATTTCTTTAAAGAGAATAACTTTAAGAAGAAAAGTCAGTGCGTAAACAATGATGATGATCCCTTAGATGATGAAGACAATGACTCCTCTACTGAAGATAAAATAAATGAATTCATACTTATGGCCAAAGAGGATTATGATAATAACAACACAGGGAGTGATGTTAATGAAGAATAAGTTGTGGTTGACATGGAAGGAGAATTGATCGGTGCACTGGAAGAGATTGACAGACTAAGAATCAAGAACAAAAAGCAAAGACAATTGTTGATACAGTTCAAGAAAGACAGTAAAGAACCTGATGATGACCTTGTCCTACTAAAAGTAGAATTAGAAGAGGCAAATAAAATCGAAGACATTCTAAAATGACAACTATCAGAAAATAAGGCAAGATGTGAAGCATTAGAACAAGAAGTAGTGAAAACTAGGAAAGAGATTGAGAAGTTTCAAGCCTTGTATAATCAGACTATGTTAAGTATCAAAGCCTCAGAAGGATTAGCCACCATTTTGAATCAGCAAAGGAATCGAAATATGAAAACTAGTTTGGGTTATGAAGAGGGATCAAGTAGTGGGAAGCCAAGAAATGAAGAACCCATCAAGTTTGTCAAATGTACAACCAATGACAACCACAAACTAGCAGAAACAAGGGAAGACAATCAGTTGCCGAGGACGAGTAAGGAAAAAGGTGCCAGGGATGAATCTATAGAACAAAGAAATAATGTTCTCCCTGTTGAAAGACGTCATCAGCATGGAAGAAATCAATTTGCTAAAAGAAGACAACCATTTTCTAGGTACAAAGAATTTTTCTATGGCTATTGTTTCTATTGTTCTAACTTTGGTCACAAAGTTGTAAATTTTTCCTTAAGACTTAGACATGAGCAATTAAGATTTCAAAGGAATAAATACTTTCCACAACAAAGAATGATGCAGCCAAGTAAAAAACCTTCATAGATTGCCAATTTCCAAATTAAGTCTAGGGACATGCAACTAAAGAGGTCAAGAAATAATTAACAGTCAATGAGTAGACAATGCTGCACCAATAAGTTTGACCTGTTGAACAATGATATTGAATGCTACATATGTCATAACTATGGACATAAATCTGTTGACTGTCGATTAAAGAACTATGAACTAGATTTGAATTTCCCTGTTGAAAATGTCAGGTTTTGGAAGAAGAAAGAAAGTGACAAGTGTGGATTAGTGTTGTCAGCTCAAAGAAAAATGAACCCTTGGTACATAGAGAGTGGATGCTCCAAACATATGACGGGAGACAAAGGTAAGTTTCTATCTCTAAGTGAAATAAAATCAGGAAATGTAACCTTTGGAAATGATGCTCTAGATAAAATAAAGGGTAAAGGGATGGTGAGTTTAAGTAATTGAAAAGGAAAATCCCAAGATGTTCTACTTGTGGATGGACTGAAACATAATCTTCTCAGTGTAATTCAAATGTGGGACAGAGAATGCGAAGTGTTGTTCACGTCCAAGGACTGCAAGATAAAGTCTGTAAACTCAGGACAAGTGGTGGCCAAAGGCATAAGGACAAAAAATAATGTATATGTGTTGAAAGAAAATAGAGAAGAATGTCATCTAAGCAAACATGATGAAAGTTGGTTATGGCATAGGAGACTTGGACATCTAAACTTTGACCACTTAATCAAACTTAGAAATCTCGAGGCAGTAAAAGATATTCTGAGAATATCAAAGCCCCAAGATTCAATGTGTAAACCCTGCCAAGTAGGAAAGCTAAACAGGACACCGTTTAAGTCCAAGAGCTTTACTTCAACAAAGAAACCACTCCAAATAGTTCATATGGATTTATGTGGGCCATCAAGATAGGAAGGCATAGGAAAAGAAAACTACTTCATGCTGATTATTGATGATTACTCCAAACTTACTTGGGTTGCCTTTCTCAAAGAAAAAGCTAAAGCGTTTGAGAATTTTAAAATATTTAAGGATTTAACTCAAACTCAAACATGCAAGAAGTTAAAGGCAGTGAGATTAGACCGAGGAGGAGATTTTATGTCAAGTGACTTCAAGGACTTCTATGATAAGCATGGGATCAAGAGAGAATACACAATCCCAAGAACTCCACAACAAAATGGAGTAGTTGAGAGGCAAAATAGAACAGTGCAGGAAATATCCAGTTCAATGATGAATGAGAAGAACATTGGTCAAACTTATTGGGTAGAAGCAATACACACAGCAGTCCATGTTCTTAACAAAGCCCACCTCAGACCACAAGGTGACAAGACACCTTATGAATTATAGTTTGGGAGACCTGCTTCAATTAAACACTTCAAAGTCTTTGGGAGTAAATGCTACATAAAGAATAATAATGAGAACCTTGGCAAATATGATGACAGAGCTGATGAAGGTATGTTCTTGGGGTATGCTAGAAACAGTAAAGGATACAGATTCTATAATAAGAGGATGCATAAAATGGTTGACTTTATTGATTTAAAAGTTGATGAAGGAATCCCAGCAAGAGAGATGTATAGTAATGAGTCTTCTACAGAAGACACAACTAAAGTTGAAGATGAACAGGTCAAAGAATTAGAAAACAAAGACTCTGAATCAGATGAAGACTCAGACACTTAGACAGACTCAAATTAGCAGTCAACTTCAAATTCCTCCTCTAGAATCATTCAAAAGAATCATCCTACAAGTCAGATAATTGGAGAAAAAGACAAAGGTGTCCAAACCAGGAGAAAGCTAATCAAAACCATCGAGCAATCTCATATAGCTTTCATATCCATGCTGGAACCCAAGAATTTCAATGAAGCCAACAAAGATGAACACTGGGTTAAATAAATGAATGATGAACTTGATCAGATTGAGAGAAACAATATGTGGGATATGGTTCATAGACCTGAAGGTAAAAACGTCATTGTCTCCAAATGAATCTTTAAGAATAAGTTGAATGAGCAAGGACAAGTTGTCAGGAACAAAACAAGGTTAGTCTGTAAAGGATATGCTCAGATAGAAGGACTGGATTTTGATGAAAGATTTGCGCCCGTAGCAAGAAGCTATCAGAATGTTTCTTTCCTATGCTTGTCATAAAAGGTTTAAAGTCTATCAAATGGATGTCAAATCAGATTTTTTAAATGGAGATTTAAGTGAAGAAGCTTATATGGAACAACCAGAGGGTTTCAAACCATATGATAACCCTGACTTAGTATGCAACTTGAAGAAAGATTTATATGGGTTAAAATAAGCCCCTCGAGCCTGGTATCACAGACTGGATATGTATCTCAAAGACAAAGGATTCAAGAGAGGAGCAACTGACATCAATCTATATATTAAAACAGAGGATAATAATTTTCTCATCGTATTGGTCTATGTAGATGACATCATCTTCGAATGTAATAAGGATCCATTGGTACAATGGTTTGCTTCTGCCATGGAATCTGAGTTTGAAATGTCCATGATAGGAGAAGTGTAATTTTTTCTTGGTATGCAAATTACTCAAAGGTCTGAAGGGATGTTCATTTCTCAAGAAAAATATCTAAGAGAAATGCTGAAAAGTTTTCAAATGTAAGGCTCCAAACCTGTGGGTACACCTATGGTTACTGGATGCAAATTAAGCAAGGATGATGAGTCACCTGATGTTGATCAAAGTTCATATAGATCAATGATAGCCATCCTGCTGTACATCATAGCATCTCGCCCAGACATAATGCATGTTGTAGCAATGGTAGGAAGATTTCAGTTTGCACCTAAACAGAGTCATTTGCAAGCTATCAAAAGAATATTCAGGTATTTGAAAGAAACAATGACTTATGGTCAGTGGTATCCCAAAAATCAGAATTTTCAGTTAACTTCTTATTCAGATGCAGATTGGGAAAACTATGTTGATGAGAGAAAAAGAACCAGTGGAGGAGCATTCTTCCTGGGTGACTCATTAGTAGCATGGCTTAGTAAAAAGCAGGGTTCCATTTCTTTATCAACTACAGAGGCATAGTATATTGTTGCTGCTACCTGTTGCACTCAGGTATTATGGATGATTCAAACACTTGCAGACTTGGAAGTAAAATATGTTGAACCGATCCCAACTCATTGTGACAACACAAGTGTCATCAGTGTGTCTAAGAATCCAGTATTTCACTCCAAGACCAAGCATATACCCATAAAATACCATTTTCTAAGAGAGCAGGTCACCAATTAGTTTGTTCAGGTTCAGTACATTCCAACGACAGAACAAATAGCAGACATCTTTACTAAACCCCTAGATAAGACCCCTTTTGAATATCTCCGACAGAAGCTAGGTGTCATCCCGCCTCACACCTGAGAGAGTCCATCTTGTTAGGGGGATTTTTATATTGTTTGAATATCTAATGCCTCCTAAAAATTACTACAACAGCTTAGGGGGAGCATGTTTTCTTTGACATTGATGTCAAAGGGGGATAAAAGGAGTGGTCTGGGCGGGATGCTATAGTTGGAGGTCCAAACGGATTAGCGAAGACGCTTAGGGTTTCCATCAATGCCAAAGGGGGATATTGTTGGCATGTTTTATAGGCAGAGTATTCTTGTCATTGATGGCAAGATCAGAGTATGCATAGATGGAAAAATAGGAACAAAGTAAGCTCGGGAGGAATTAGCGTAGAGTTTAATGCAGTGCGAAGGTGTGCTTGTTCATTTGATGGAAAACAAGTAGGCAAGGAAGACCAACAACGCAATGATGATCAAATGGAAAGATAGAAGTGTTGGTCAAACTCCATTTCAGAGTTTCGACTACCGGGATTTTGGATACCGGGAGTTGGAGATGTCAAGAACTCCCACTACAGGAGTCCTAAAGTCACGAAATGTGAAATCGCAATATAACTTGAACCATTGTATCTAGGACAAATCTAGACCATCGATCCAAGAAGAATATGTGGTGAAAGATCATGCTTTTGCTGACTGAAAATCAAAGGAATGAAATGCTCCAACCTTTCAACCCTTGAAATCGCGAAATAGGTGCATTGCTCAAAGTTTCAGCTACCGGAGTTTCGGATACCGGGAGATAGAGATGTCACGGACTCTCATCATCAGGAGTCCCAAAGTGTCGAAATGTGAAATCCCGAAAACCCAAAAAAGGCGCATCACTCAGAGTGTTGGATACCGGGATTTGTCTTACCGGGAGATGGAGATGACAAGGACCCTTCATCAACAAAAGTCTTGAAATCGTGAAACGCAAAATGGAAAAATGATCTAAGCTGTTGGATCGAGGAAATTGTGGATTGTTGATCTGACTCCATATTGGAGTATCTGATACCGGGATTTCGGATACCGGGAGGTTGAGAAGTCAAGAGTCAGGACACTGCATCATAGGAGTCCCAAAATCATGAAACCCAAAGTTGTGAAATGATAAAGACTCCATACCAGAGTTTTGAATACCAGGAGTAGGAGGAGTCAAGAGTGAAGACTCTTCATCATAGGAGTCCTGAAATTGCGAAACCCAAAGTCATGAAATGTCACAGACAAGCTCCATTTCAGGGTTTTGGGCACCGCGACATGGAGAGTCAAGAAACTTTACCAGAGGAATACCAGAATGTTGAATTGTCGAAAAGACAAAATGCGAAACATGGTTAGGCTCAGCTAGAGGTCACAGTGTTTGGTCACATCAGCAGAAGATGGGGGAAGGAGTTAGTGAATACAAGCTCCTCTTCGGAGTTTCGGGGTTCGAGAATTGGAGAGTACTAAAATCCTCCATCACGGTGATTCTAAAATATCGAAGAGTAGAATGCTGAAATGAATGCAAGACTAATGAAATTCATCCAACGGTTCAGATGAAATTGAATCAAATCAGAGGGCTACTGTTGCACGTCACAGTGTAACTTCCAGAAACCACTGATGGTTTCTGCTAGAGGACTCAAAGAGACTTCGGTGTGATTGACAGAGGAGGTGAAGAGTCTGAAGACATCTTCCAGTAGAAGAAAAGACTATTCATGGAGGCGATTGACAACTGGAAGAGCGTTGGAGCTGTTAACTACAACAGAGAGATTGAGCTCGACTTGAACAAAAGATGAAGAATATGGACTGCTGATGATGCGAAGGAACTTCAGTATGACACCCAGTGATGATGGATAGATGTGATTAATGAACAGGCAAGCTGAAGAGTTGTGATGATGAATAGGCAGAGCACTCAACATGCTGAGCATGCAGAACCATTGCATACAGAGTATTCACAAGATGCACAGGGGGTATAATAATGTAGAGAAAAGAAGAGATGGGAGTTGTTATTGAGAGTGATGCATGTGTGAAGAAGGAGGTGGAGTGCAACAGTTGAAATGGACAGAAGACAAAAGGTGCATTGAATGGGAATGGTGCAGAAAGCATAAGGGGTAGAAGAACAAACAAGTGTATGGCATGCATGCAGGAAGACAGTGAGGAAGAAAGAGCAGCGAAATCTTGTAGAACAATGATGAGACTGGTAAGTTTTTGTTGAACACTATATCACTGTAATAAGTTTCAGTAATCTATATTCATAAACTAGGATGGTAGGGAGGTGCTAGGGAGGACTAGTGTCCTCAAAGGTTCAAGTGGGTGCTTGAACACAGGGAGTTGTACCTTCCTTCTGGTTGGTGCTAGAGAAACCAGAGAGTTGGTGCTTCCTTCTAGTTGGTGCTAGAGAAACCAGGGAGTTGGTGCTTCCTTCTAGTGGGTGCTATAAAAAATAGAGAGTTGGTGATCTCAACAAGTTGCAGCTTGCAAAAATAGAGGTTTCAGCCTCACAATGAGTTGGTGCTCATATGTCTGATAATGTAAAGAATTTAAATAATACTTATCATATAAAGAAGAAGAGGTTTTTACCCTTTATGGGTTTCCTCGGGAAATATATGTCTCTATATATCTCATATATGTGACTGATATTGAATGTGCCATTGCTTATTTCTATGAATTATTGTGATTATCATTGAGTGCCTTGTAAAGAATTTAAAAGAAGTATAATTGTTTAAGCACGGTCACAACTGATTCACCTCGCCCCCCTATTAGTTGTGAAACAAACCCATGACTAAGGTTGACATCAATGACAACAACCAATATTCCAACACTTTTAACATTAGATATATAGTCCCAGAATGGCTTGGAAGCAGACCCAACATTATCGATCTTGAATAAATTTATGGGTGAAAGATTCCCAATATAGTTATAGTTCTGCCTTTGTGTGCAGAGAAGGTTGGAGTTGTTCAGAAAGAGTTCTGCGGTATTCAGTCGGAAGTTATTTTTTTCATGTCTGAGATCAAGAAGCTTTCAGTTTGTGAGGTCCATAAGAATGAAAATTTCAACAAAATGAACGGAATCTCTGTTTCAAGGGGGGCATAATTTCAAAGTTCCAAGAGTGAAGACAGTGAATCATTTACTGTACATTTGTCCATTGTAGAAAGTAAACATTCAATAGGATAATCTAGTTATTACATCTGGAAGCACCATTTTCCCATGAAAAATGAGTGTAAGGTTGAGAAAAGGAAAGATGTAGGAAAGTGGGGGATTACACTCACGTTTCCCTATGATAAATGCCTTACGAAAGAAAACAAGCCGACCCATGACATTTATGCCTATCTTCCGACAAAAATGGTAATTGGTTTTCTATTTATAATACAAGTTGACCTTATATTGGTTTCCACTATAACAACCCAAATTGGACCCATATTCACAACATTCAAACAGGATTTGCAGAGGTTGAACGAATACAAAATTAAAAAGGAGAGCAACAACAGGGATTCCATATCAAAGTTCCATTTGATGTTCCCCATATTGCTTGCCTATATTTGAAATATATCTTCCAAATATTTCACAACCTCTCATCATGCTCAAACCTCTTCATCCCCCCTTCCTCACCAGTTCTCCTCTCTATTTATCAAGTTTCCATACACCCTTCCCCAAGTCTCTCCAACCACCCTCATTATTATCCATCAGCCTCCCTTATATAGATTTTTGGGAAAAGATTAAAATAAAACTAAAATATAAATGACTTGCATTAAACAACAATAAAATAAAAAACAAAAGTCTTTCTTCTCATGCTAGCTAATAAATCTAATTTGACAATTTTCCCCATAATGTACATAACACCCCACCATTCTCATTTATTTCATCACACCCACCATCTATCAAAGTCAAGAATGTATTTAATGCTTCTAGATATTTTGTATGCAATATAATTTAATATTCAATAAACATTCAATTAAATAGTTAATAATTTAATTTAATAATTAATACATTAATTAATTGTACTAGTGTACATGTGTAGGGTATGTGTGCATAACTAGCGAACACATATCTCATGCATGTACTAATGATAAAAAAACTATTGACTCTAGTTCATAGTTCCTATATGATCACATCAAGACATGTAGGACAAGAGATCAAGTAATGCATCATTTAATAATCTTAATGAACAATATTATACCAATTCATCAATAACTCATTATCACACTTAAAATATCAATAGGAAATCAAATGAGGGTTTTAAACATGGTAGGAACCAAGTGAGTAAACAATAGTGGCATCTCTAATACCCAATCAATATTCTCAACTAACATCGAAGCATCCTTCCTTCCTAACCTAATTCCATCTTCCATCCTATCCTTTCCTCTGTTGGACTAAGATGGAGCGTCAACTATATTGAACTAACTCCAAATAGAACCCATAAGCAGAAGTGTCATACATCTCTACCAATATTCCCAACAGACAACTAGCAATCATCATCACACGTCTAGGGGAGAGTGACTTCACACATCCCTCCCATGACTCTAGGTTTCGAGGGATAAACGATGGGAAATACCTCCACCCCTCCTCATAGAACTCGGGTCAACACCTTACATTAATCCATTCCATGTGGCTACTGTTCTTAGAGTCACATCATAAAACAACCACTCTAAGCATGTTGTGTGTCCTGTCAAAACCACACCTACCACAGATCATAGCAATATTTCGAAACATAAATTAATTAATAAGTACAACTTATATCATATGTTATCTTCTTTATGTCTATGACATCCAAGCTACCTCAACACTATAGTCATTTGGGTATCATATAGCTCATAAACCTGTAGGCTAGCTCACCAATAATCATATCCATGAAAATACATCACTGATTCCATATGATAATCCTAAACATATATCAGTAAAAGAAATATTATGCGACACATAAATAGATCTAGATGTACACTTCTCACATGTCTATATCAATCTCATTGGTTACAAACAAATACTAAGCAATGACTTACTATAATGAGAAAAATCAACATTCTAACTACCTAAGGCTAAAATATGGGGTGTCACACTGGGACTGTGGCCTCATCCCCTTGATCAACAACATGGCCTCAAAGGGTCGTCTACGAGAAGGTTATGGAAATCATCTTGGAAATTTTGATGTCTGAGGCAACATTATGAAATATTCTCCCCAGAAGGTCCCATATGGACTAGTAGAAGGGAATGTAGAATTCATTTGACGTGACTCAAATTGTTAGATGAAGGAACCAAGACATGGGTTCCATGATGGAACCTCGATATATAACATATGGTCCAAGATGACTTATCATTATCAACATTTACCTATGTTTCTATGGGTAGATGCATCCATGACTTCAATGTATGTTCGGAACAAAAGTCCTCATAAGAATTTAGGGAACATGACTCCCGAGGAGGCCTTCACCGTAGTGAAGCTTGAGGTTGGACACTTCATGATATTTGGGTGTCTAGTATACATTCATATACCCAAATATAAAAGGACCAAGCTAAACCATTCATGAAGAAAGGATACATTTGTGGGGTACAATGAGTCTTCTAAGGCATATCAAATCTACATCCCTAGTCAGAGACAGATTGAGGTGAGTAGAGATGTTACCTTTGAGGAGGAGGTAGCCTTCGTGAGATCTAGAGGGTATCACATGGATATTGATAGTGAGAAAAAAGAAGAGATGGTTCCTTATCCCCCCCACCATCCAACAGTTCAGAGAGAGACAATTGAGCCTATTGATCCCATTGATCATGTACCTCATGTTGATGTTCCCAGAGAAATTGTAGTAGTTCAGAAGAGACCTACATGGGCTCGTCAGACTCTGGAGGAGGTAGAAGGACATGCAACTCCTCATGGTACCTTCCAAGAGAGAAAGAGACCTTATAGATATTCATGTTATGCCATAGTTATGAGCCACATCATTCATTTTAAGCCTTCATGTTATGAGGAGGCAGTTAGTCATCTAATATGTAGAGATGTCATGATGGAGGATTATCAATCCATCGTGAAGAATGATGTGTGGGATATTGTTTCGAGACCTGAAGGGAAGTCTGTAGTGACTTCCAAATGGATCTATAAGATCAAACACATAGTTGATGGGAGCATCGAGAGGCACAAAACAATATTTTTTTCTAGAGGATTCTCTCAAGTGGAGGAAATAGATTATGAAGAGATGTTTGCTTCTGTTGTTTGATACAATTCTATCCAGATGATTATTTCCCTTGCAATATCGATGGATTGGAGACTACATCAGATGGATGTAAGAAACCTTTCTCATTGGAGAGATTAAGGAAGAAGTATACATCGAGCAACCATATGCTTTCATGATACATGAGAAGGAGTCTCATGTGTGCAGGTTGAATATGGCCTTGTATGGAATCAAGAAACCACCTCGAGCTTGGTATGTAGGGATTGATGGACACCTGATGTTTTTTGCGCTTCAAAAAAGTGTTTTTGATCCCAACCTGTACTACAATATTTTTAATGGCTAGTCCTTGATTCTGGTCCTCTACGTTGATGATTTATTCCTCACCAGTAAATAGAGCCTTATTATTGAATGGAAGTATCTTTTGGACTCTGAGTTAGAGATGAAGGAACTTGGTATGATGCACTACTTGGGACTAAAGGTGTGGTAGAGAATTGATGAGATCTTCCTGAGTCAGGGGAAGTACACAATTGATATATTCAAGAAGTTTGAGATACTGAACTTGAAGCCCGTGGCTACACCAATGATGATGAATTTGAAGAAACTAAGTGTGTCTTCATCCGATTATGACAAAATTGATCCAACTATGTACATATAGATGGTTGGATAATTGATGTATCTGGTTAACACCAAACCAAATAATTGCTATGAAGTGAGTGCAGTTATCCACTTTATAATTTAGTTGAGATAGACACACTAGATTGTTGTGAAGCATGTGTTGAGATACTTGCGAGGAATAGTCCGACATGGTCTGAGATATACTTATAGTATTGATATGATATGGAAGGAATATATTGACTCTGATTGGGTAGGGAGAGCAATGGAAAGAAAGAGAACCTTCAGGTGTTTCTTCATTTTGGTATCTTCCATGGTTTCCTGGTGTAGTAGGAAACAAACTTTTCTAGATTTGAGCACAACAGAAGCAGATTACATCGCATTAAGTATGACACTCTGTGAAGTAGTGTGTCTTCACAAGCTTATTGCATATTTATTCAAACATGTGCTAGATTCCACCATTATTCATTATGGTAACCAAAGTTGTGTGAAGATATCTGATAATCTAGTCTTTCATGACAAATTGAACCACATTGAGATCAAGTACCATTACATCTGAAACATGGTATCAGAGTAGGATTGGGCTCGACTCCCTCATGGGAGGGCCCAGGAAAATGAGATATAGCTTGCTATGATACATAGCAATAGGGTAGTGTACAACTCTCTACATCATATAAACATATCGAATATCTCTCATATCTCATATGAACAAAAAACAACAAGCTAGATCTGTGAAATTTTGTTCTTCCCAAGGAGATTTTCAATCTTCTCAAATCCGTCCCTGACAATGGCACCAAAAATGTTGGCATTGAGAGTCACCCTCAGACTACTAGGGGATAGGCCCAGTACCCATCAAAATGTAAAAGATAAGTTTGTTTTTGAATAGGTGGATCAAAAATATGGAGAAAGAAAGGGAGAGGGCAACAAACTGCAGATCAGTAGGCTACACCAATGGGAAATGGAGTCATAAACATTCTACTGATTGAAGGCACTAAAGCTTCTCAACAAAAAACAACATTATATGTTGATAGATGGAATAATGAATAAGGAAAACAGAAGATATAATGTTCACTAAACATAGGTCCTCTTAATTTAATAAATCAACAAATACTTGAATAAAACAATGATTGATGGGAAAAATTACAACAGATCCTCTGTTGCTTAGGGATCCATAAATCATTGGCAGCCTTTGATCCTCAAATCCGTAATATATTCAAATAATAAGATATATATAAAAAAAGAATTACAATAAGAAAATCACATCTCTCATGAGTCTCCAATAGTAGTAATCATTACAATCATAAAATGCCCTCAGGCTTACAAATGAACACACACAGGGAAACTGTTTTCTCCTACTCTCTCTAGCCTCTCCTGGCTCATGAATCCAACCCCTCTCCAAGAGCTCACTCATTAATTAAATAGAAAATGAATAAAAATATACTTAGGAGGTTGAATCCCATCTCTTCCATTGGATTCTAGGCCTTGGAGATAGGTGGCAACAATCAAAACTGATAAACATCCAACAAACTGCTAATTTTTAGGAAATTGTTGGAAGTCTTTAATGAATTGTTTCCAACTCACTGCATGAGGTATTAATGGATATAAAACTTAGGTGCAGGTGTCCCTTTGCATGTAATTGATCCATGATAAGTCATTCGAACAATACTTGATAGGTGGAAACCTGCCAACAAGGCGAATATCCAATCATCTTTGCAAAACAAAGAATTTGCAACACATTTCGCAGTGCACTGGTGTTTTAATTGTTTCTCTCAAATTACAAATTGGGTCAGGATGAAATTTGGTCAGCAAATCAACAGGGATATCATCTTCCTCCACAAAATATTTCAGAGAAACCCACTTCATTTTCTTAGTTTTATGATCAAATTTTCAATAGTAGACGTTATAAGAAATTCCTTAGTGCATTCCATAGCGCCCTCCTATAAAATTGCTTTGCAGATTCCATAGAGCCTTTTCGGTGTCTCGATAGGTGATTTTGTAGAAACTTTAGTAGAACAACTACAAAACAGTTTGTATGGATGATTATGTAGCGCTAGGCACTACAGAATCTATGTGTTTTTTCCCCTGTTATGCAATGAATGCTCAAAAACACAAAAAGTCTTAGTATATGGACTATGAGCCTGTAAATGCCTCGAGTAGGTGAAAATATAATACTTCATTGAACAATTCAAAATGAAAGGATGATCACCTTAAAAATTTAGATTCTTTCAGCCACTTCATCATCATTTTCAAGCTCATCACCATTTTAATAAGCAAGGCTCTTGAAATTTTCAATGTAGACAAACTTTAGATTTGAAATAACCATTGAAACTGTAAAGGAAAAGAGATGATGCAGGTTATATCATCAGAGGATAAAAATTCTAAGTTTATTGTATAGGTTCACAACACCAAACATGGGATTTGTAGTATAATTCATAGCACATTCTATAGGATAAACAACAAGGTCCAAGAAAGAGATAGGCATAATGGCTTTGACATCAATATTGGCTCAATTGTAGTAAAATAAGCTGAAAATATTGTAGCTAGATGAGAATTGGTAATAGGAAAGGTAAAATGGGTAGGTTGGTAATGTGCATCCTCAATTTGCAATGCCTAGGAGGGGAAACACAAGAAAAACCTTAATTTGATCTTCAACAGAGCTCTAAAAACTCAAGCTGTTTGTGGACACCATGGATTAACAATAGATATGATTCAGATTGTATAGAACCACCTGCAACAACTCTAACCTCCAATTCCCCTCTACCAACCAGTTTGTAGTAGATTCCACAACGCCTGTCCAAACTTAGGAGTTTCTACAGTGCCAAAATAGGATAATATTTTAATTTTTTGAGAAAACAGTTAGACAACCTAGAATGTCTAAAACCCAAATTATTTCCTTTAAATAATGGATGTTCAAAACAATGATATCGATTGACATAAGCCTCATAGGTGCAATAATCCAAGTGGTGACGTGAGGGTGATGGTGCCATAAGGGTGATGGTGATGGCATATAATCTTGTGGTGGCATGAAGACATAAACCAAAGATATGAGCCAACATCAACCTTAACTTATTTGTGTTAAGACCTAAGAACGCCGTTAGGAGGAGATCGAAAGTAAAACTTAAAAAATACTAAGTATACAAAATAAAAAATATAAGGATGAATGACCCATAACAAGTACATGTGACCCTTAACAACTACATGTGATAACACAACAAACATTGCATATCTGTTTTTCAAGGAAGTTGTGAGAATTCATGGATATCTTGAGAGTATTGTCTCATATAGGGACACTAAATTTGTTGGTCATTTCTAAAGGAAATTATGGAAGAAGATGGGGAAACAATTCCCCTTTAGTTCAACATATCACCCTCAAATAGATGGACAGATTGAGGTGGTAAATTGAAGTTTAGGAATTTTTTTGAGGAGTATGGTCACTGAACATCATAGTCGGTGGGATCAATTTTTTTCACAAGAAGATTTTTCATACAATGACTCACCAAACCTGAGTACAGGGAAGATTCCAATCCAGATAGTATATGGGATGAAGCCAAGAGGAGTATCAGAGTTGAGATATTTGGAGAAGAGTGAATTCAGAAGGGATGAAGTAGAAGACTTCACTGCAAAAATATAGAAGGTTCATAATCAGATCAAAGAGCACTTGCAGAACAACAAAATAGAATATAAATGCAGAGTTGATCAACATAGGAGAGAATATCAGTTTGAAGTGGGAGATAAAGTTTCGAATCATCTCAGGAAGCAAGGTTCCCAAGGGGAATGTATAGCAAGTTGAAGTTGAAGAATATAGGACTGTGAAAGATCCTAAGAAAATTTGATGTTGATGCTTATGAGATAGTGCTGCCAGAGGGTGTTTGTATATCTCCCATATTCAACATTTTAGACCTGTATCCTTATAGGGAAGATGACACCAAAGGATCAAAAGATAAAAAAGAGATCCAGTGGAAGAAGCAGATGCCTATAGCAAGAAAGCCACAGATGGATAATATCACAGGTCAGAGGATTGGTAACAAGACCAATAGGAAAACCTATTTTGAATATTTGGTCAAGTGGAAAGGCAACCCAATAGAAGATGCTAGTTGGGTAAATGAAGAAGATATTCAGAAGCATGGAAATTCAGTGCAGGAGCTTATGGATAGGAGTCCATGAATTTTTTTCCATAGGAGTATGATGCAGGAGCTTTATCATCCAAGCCCAAGTGGATGACAACTCAACAACCTAGTGTGAATTTTGGAGTGACTTTGAATTTAAATATGGCATATCATATAAATATCTTTAAAATATTGTAATTAAAGAAAATTTTAAATGTTAAGAGGTTGAACCTACATGTGAGATCAATGGAGATTGTATTTTATTCAATGTAGTTAATATCAATACATATTTGAATCATTCACTCTTATTTGTCTGTATCGATCATTTATTGTAATAAGACTTAGTAGTTGAAAGATTTTAGTTTGATAAGATAGCACTAAGGTAGTCAGAGGGAAAAATATCTATGATCCCTTCTTGTATAAATATATGTATTTGTTTCCCAAATGAGGTTGTTGAAGGTTGTTGAAAGTTGTTGAAGAGTATTCTAGTTGAATATTGTTGAAGCTTATTGAGTTGTATGAACCCATGTTCATATCATTTGAATGAATATAACAAAGAAGCGTTGATCCAAAATGTTTGGTGTTGTTGTTACTATGTCTACCTGAATGAATGGTAGGATTTCTATTTAAGTGAAATTCTTTTTTATTACTTGTTCTCATTCTATGAATGTTTTACATGGTTGAATGTATGAATCTGTTAGGATTAGATCAATTTCAATTGTTTCTCTTCCACGAGATTATGGAAAGAGTGCATAGTGTCTACAAGGCATGCGTTGAGAGATTCTAGTTCGACTCAGAAGCTTAGAAGAGATAACGTGGAGATTTATATGCAAGGAGTGAATAATCTCCCCAAGGAGTGCGTTGAAAGTGTTTGTTTTGAATCAAAAGCTCAGGAGGGATAATGTGAAGTTATTTGAAAAGAGTGAAAAAGAACCTCGCAAGGTGTGCGTAGAAAGAAACAGGCTCAAAGTTACATTGTTTAGGAGGAACAATCGAGTCGTGTAAGAACTATTTCAAGGAGTGCAAAGTTTCCCAAACAAAGGGTTAGTGGAAGAAACTGGCTGCAAGGTGTGCCGAAGATCGATATTTGGCTAAATGTCAAAGAATTCATCTTGGAAAGGTGCAAGGAGTAAGTTTCGAAGAAATGTTCTAAGGATTTTAGAAATCTCGAGGTGGAACAAGCTCATAAGAGATAGCAGATGAGAATTATTCAGTAGGGAGTAGTCCACTGAAAATTTCCTAATCAACGAGAAATACCCATTCAGAGGAATCATGATGTTTCCAGACCACAAGATCTGGGGAAGTTGCATGGAGGATTGTTATTGATTCTTTCCTTCGACACTTCATGTGTTTGGAGGTTTGAAGGTGTTCAAGGAGAGGGATCGTCGAAGTCCCAAAGTTGCGAAGTAAATATAATACATTGGTATCGAGGGGGATATGTGGCAACATATCAAAATGTCTAGGAGATAACTCTCTAGAATATTTGCATGGAGTGGATGTGATTTTTTCTGAAGTCACAAATGAAGAAGAGATCTGGACCATTGGATCTAGGAAGGACATGCGACGAAGATCCTTGTACTCTGGGAAAAAAAATACCTCTGAGGAAAATGAGAGTAGTGAAGCCAAAAATATTGAGGCTTGAGTTGTCGAAGTAAACCATGGTCACCGATTTGAGAGTGACACACATTAAAATATCGTGGAGTCCAAAAGTGTGTACTCTGGAGGAAAAGAAGGGAGGAAGTGGAGTCATTGACCATAATTTTTCCGGAGCGCCAAAGTTAAGGAATCATCCTAGTTATTTGTTGTTGGAACACATGGCGTCATATCTATCACTACGGTGATAGAACACTATGGATAAATTGTCAAGTAAGTTTTTGAGGGTTAAAAGTCCCGAAGGCTGGATTCAACAGGAGTCATTGATGAAGAGAGGGACATGTGGAGAGTGGACTTTTAGTCCAGAGAAAGTCATTCCAGAGGAATTGGATTGTGAAGGTTGGAGCATCGGAGTTCATCTGAGTCTTCCATTAGAAAAGGATGCGTGGTGGAATATATATCACTTTAGAGGATTGACACTCTAGGAGAAAGAGGAGCAAAGGGGCATTGAATGAAAGTCACCCAAAGTAGGAAAGAAGGACAATCTTGTCCATTGATTGAGTCAAGTACATGGCACTTGATCCGTAACACTGAGTGAAAGTCAATCTTGGGAAAAAGGGTGTTTGAAACACTCAAAACTCCCAAAGCTGAATTTTCGAAGTGAATCACAGCCATTGGCTATTAGAGAAGATCGGGCCATAGACCTGGTTCGAGTGATTTCATCAGTCTGAAGTTCAAGGGAAAAGGAGTTAGTTCCACTCGAAACAGTCAAAGCCCAAAGTCATGAATGGGGCTAGCCAAATTTCATAGCCCATGGTCATAAGGATAAGGGCCTAGTAGAGGAGCTAGCGGTCACCACTAAATGTTGCTAGGAGCGTCAAGAAAAGGCTATGCGGGTGAGTCGAACCTGTGTGGGTAACAACAAGGGACCTGTGTGGATTAAATTATGGGTCTAGTAGAGGCTCGAAGAGCTGATTCGGATCAAGTATTTGAAGATCTTTGAATGAGAGGTCGCGCATCACCTAGAAGAGAGGGGTCATGCATCATTCAGAGGAGAGCGCTATATAATATGGGTTGGTTTCACTCTCTTTAAAGTTTATATATATGAACGAAGACGTGGTGGGAAAATTCTTATTTCTACATTTGTTTACTTGCAAGTGGGTGCATGAACAATCATTTCTCTCTCTAGAGTACAGTTTCAATTTGGAACTTGAATATTTTCTTTGTTGGAAGAAATATCACCAGCACAAATTCCTGAACAAGCCTCCTTGCTTTAATAGTTATTAAGGAAATGGGGAGGATGATGAATCCAAGCACAATAATTGTTGTAGTTGAATAAAATTGTGGGATTCTAAGTTGGGCTTGGTTAAGCACCAAACACGTGGGAGTTTATACTTATTTTAAACATATTCTTTAATATTTTTAAAGGGTGTTGTTGGTGTTCTATACAGACACGATTATTTGGTGAGGAGTGATCGCAATGGACATGAGAAGAAGTGAAAAAAACTTATGTAGTTGAGATCACATGAAGCTTGTGTCAATGTGCTGATGTGATGGTTACCATGATGTTATGTACTTTGGAAAGTGGAAAGAATGGCAAGGGAGGTCATTGAGGAGGCACAATTATGGTGTTGAGAGAACATTAGTTATTTCCAAGAGTGTTAGCCACCAATGGAGTATATAGTTCTCTTAGACTTGAATGGATGTTAGTGGTAAATTCCAAGTGGATCTACAAGATCAAGCACACAATAGACGACAACATCAAAAAGTAAAAAGTGAGGTTCGTGGAAAGAGGGTTCTCCTAGAAAGTGGGAGTGGACTATGAGGAGATGTGGAGAAGTGAAGCTCTAGTACATCTCCACAGGTGAACATATAGGATATATTCTAATGAAGCCTTTGTCTAAAGGGAAATGTTAATAATTCAAGGACAAGATAGGGTTTGTGGAGATTACTCCCTTGGTTGAGAAGGAGTGTTGATATTCTTTCATTGTGGATAGTTAGTTTCCTTGTCAACTGACATTATCCCTATGGAGAATGGTATAGGTTGGATAGATTATTGATGTGTCATGGATTGACATTTTCTGTAGAAAATGGTACATGTGGTTCAGATGGTGACTTGATCAAGATGAATGGTCTTCCCCCTATGGCACAAATGGTGATCTAATTAGAGAGGTTGGTACGAGACTACCATTTTATGTATGGATCATATGGTGACCTTATTAGAGAAAAATCTTTGGGACTGACAATATCACCAAGCCTTTGACTAGAGTGAAATATGAGTACTTCAGAGATAAGCTTGGCATGATGAAAAATGTTCACCCTCATTAAGAGGGATGTTTTTTGTTTCGACTAAGGCCGGATAACCCTTGTGGCCAAGGGTTCTCTAGATCATTCAAGTGATGTGAGTGAGGGGGTAATGCACTATGGAATCCTAGGAAAGGATAAAACATCACAAGCATAGTTGTAAGACTATGGAAGAGAGTGTGTTTATGTTTACATTAGTTGTGTGTTACTATGGTGGTTGTGTACCACTCATGGAGACTATGTGTCTTAGGTCGTGTTCTACTACATTGGTCATGTACTTGACAGTTGGTGTGCTACTATGGTTTTTGTGTACCAATGGCACTGTGTGTAGCTTTGAGTGTATCACTAGTAGTGTTTTTGTATCACTAGATAGTAGTTGTGTACTATTATGGCTTGACACAGTCATGTTCTACTACAGGGAATCATAGTAATACTAGTTGATTTCCATGAAGACGACTATATCACTTGGGAGCAGATGTGTGTTGATGAGTGTGATAGATGATTTGAGCTACGGATGGCATGGTAGAAATTTTGTGCTACTAGTTGATTGCAGAGTAGCACATGGAGTAGATGAAAGACATTGTGGAAAGATATCTCCTTAGCTAAGAGTGAGTGTTGATGTTTTGGTAGTTGCGGGAGGAAATTTCCTCTAGACAACCTTTCTTAGAACATAAGAATATTTCATAAGTTTCCCATTAGTTCAGGTGGGAGAGAGACATCTCCAAGAACTGATAGACATGTGTCATGGGTCTAGGGTGAAGTTTGTATACTTCAGAGACAATCTTGGGATGATGTAGAATGTCTCTGTGGCTGAGAAGGAGTGTTTATGTTTAGGTAGTATTGATGTTTGGACAACATGATGGAGAAGACATTCTCCTAGATTAATAATTAATAATATAATTATTATATTTATAATATTAGATATATCAAATACATATATAATAAATAAGTACTTATTTATTATCCAAGAGACACATCCTTTGATGGATGGTCACCATATATTTTCGATATATATATAGCACATTCATCATTGTAATAAAAATATAATCTCATATAAAAATTTAAAAAAAAAAGACAAAATAAAAAAAAAAAAAAAAAGGAAAGAAGTTTTGAGCGACGAGCTATTCTAGTTAATACGTTTTCCAAATATGGGTGATCACAAACTCAAAGATATTATTCCTTGCAGTGACTTGGATTACACACATCTCCCAATTACTGTAGTGGAGTTTGATACCATAGTTCCATATGGATTTGAGCCTTCATTTGACTTAACAATTGGCGTTAGCGATCCAAAAGACAAGGAAATACTTGACATTGATGTTATAGAATCTGAATTGTCTATCCAAAAGTTAGACTTATCTGACTTTCGACTTTTTACCTGTAATCACTGTCGATTTCATCATTTTAACCGAGAAGGGGTCTCCTTCCATGTATTTTTTGACACGGTTGAGTCAATGATATTAAACTAGGGTGAGGCTATGGGTTTCCAGTAATGAATGAGAGTGAAAAGTTTGAAATATGAACATTTCTATGAGTCTTTGCAGTAAACTATATAGATAGATAGATATTTTGGAAATTCACATATTTACAAGTCACTGATTTTTAGGGGCTGCTAGTGGTAAAATCCCACATTTTCCACTTTTAAAAATCATCCTTGAGGTAAATCAAATATGTTCCCCGCTCATGGAGTCATGGTCAACTATTTTAACGTGGTTGCTCCATTTGTCTTCCATCATTTCATTTATAAAAAGCTTGTCTTTTACATGTGTCAAAATAAAAGAAGTTAGTTGGGCAAGTCAAATCTTTGCCCAACAATCATCAAATAATTAATTACAATAATACAATTGAAAATTTTGATTTTCCATAAATGACAATAATTTCCAAATCTGTATTTTCCAAAAACGAAAATTTATTTCCAAGTACACTTAGAATTTAATATTCTAATATTTTTGGGGATATTACACACACACACACATATATAACCATATTTAATGATTAATAGAAACATACAACATTTCTACTAGTTTTGTATGGATGAGAACATACATATATATGCCATCATCACAGTTTAATTAAAACAATATAGTATCCTTGAACTATAATAAACCATCACATTCCAAACCAATAATAATCAAACATAATATTGACAAAGCATGTAAGTCTAGATACATATCTGAAACCTCATGCTGGAATACAAATGTAACAACCACATTCCACCCAAACTTAGAACAGAACAACCAACATCAATTTCTCTGTTCACCCCCTAGCCTGACCATGAGTAAATAATGACAAACTCAAATGATCCTCTTTATCTATAGTCAACATCCATGGATCATAAATTCCTTTGCCTCACACTAAGCAACATCCTGCCTCCTCCATATGTTTTTTTTATATCCATCTTGTGCCAAGGTCTTTCCTTCCCTCCTTGGGAAATTCAGAGCTTTACAAATCCCTAATTTTTAGGGGCTGTTAGTGGACAAATTCTACATTTTCCACTTGTAAAAATCAGCCTTGAGGCAACTCAAACCTATTCTCCACTCATGGAGTCATTGCCAATTATTTTTAACCTGGCTATTCCATTTATCTTCCAGCATTTAATTTATAAAAATTTTGTCTTTCACATGTGTCAAAATAAAAGAGTTTATTTGGGAAAGTCAAATATTTGTCCAACAATCATCAAATAATTAATTACAATAAGAAAAATTAAAAAATTGGATTTTCCATAAATGGCAAATAATTTCTGTAATGATCCCCAAAATTACCAAAAAAATAAATAAAAATCGTTAGGGACATTAACTCTCTTTTTTTATGAACAACAGATTCAAAAGGCGTAAGAACAACTTAAAAGTGAAAATGTCATCTCTATTCAACTCTCGTAGGCTCAAGTTTCCTACCTTGTTTATAATTCTGAAGCCTCTCATGTTACATAATAGTCATATGAATATCTAGGGATGACCTTACCAATCCTAGCCTCTAAAATTACTTGATATTTCTATCATCAGTGGGAAGTATTAACAGTATTCCAAAATATCCTTACTTGTTTCAAAATACATACTAGCATATATATATATATATATATATATATATAAAGGGATTTAGTAATTAGAAAATATATATATATATATATAAATCCCTTTATATATACTAAATCCCTTATATATATATATATATATATATCTTCTAATTACTAAATCCCTTTATATAAGTTTAAGATATTTTAATTATTGAATCCCTTTATATATGTTTTTACATATATTTATATGTATCACTATTTATGCCATTAAGGCCTTCCATAACTTATATTTCTAGAATATGAATGTTTCAGTTGGGTATCTCCCCGAAGTCCTTATGAAAATCGGGTTCTTCCTGATAGTATTAATGTATATAAAAATATACCAGGTCACATGGAATATAGGGTCCCAGCATGCATATAATTTTGTTACAAAAGACACAGTCTTACTATAGATGTGAATTTAGAAACCTTAGTCTAGTTTGGCCCAACAAAAATATCGGACGAGTTTATCTCCTATTCCATTTTAATGATACAGGAGTTGGTCGTATATCGTTGGAGTCTAAGGGTAACCACCCCCTTTGCGGGTTGTGTAACAATAACTGATTGAATGTTACCATAACTGAGGTGATAACTTACCCTATCTAGTTACGAATGGCATGCTCTGATTCACCACCCTCCTTTGCATTAAATCGGTGCGAGAAACATGAGTGTGATTGTTAGGGTCACAATGAATTTCCTGTCTAGTCACTTAATGGTAGTCTACGTAGGGTCCCTTCTGAGGCTTGTCATCTGGACTTCCTATCCATTACAGAGTAGGCCACCTCCCAAACATCACATGGCAAGATACGGTTCATTAACTACTTCCTCGGTTTGTTTCCGGAAGGTTCTAATTAGGTTTTGTTCCCTCCTTTTGGCTTTGCCACTTTGCATAACTTCTCCAAAGATGATTGTGGAGAGTCGATCTTGTGTATACGCTGTGGAGAAGGTTCTTCTTGGCGAAAAACAAGAATGGATCAATGAAGTGATAATTGAACTCCATCCTCGAAATAGGTAAGGACACTTCTTCATTGTTTGTTCTAAAACTTTTTGAAAAATCTCGGTGCTCTGCCTTCTTATTCCTGACTTCGACGATATTTCATAGGAATTTAATCAGGGTTAACGTATATGTATTTTACTCATAGGGTTTTTGTTGTTCCTCTACTCTGTTTTATGGGTTTCCCCTATATTTATGCATTGTTACCTGGTATTGGGTCTCTATGAGATTGTGTGGGAGTTCTAGTCCAGAAGGTTGGCTTAGTATGGTAAAACACACACTGTGTGTTGCATGTTATACTCTATTTGGGTGAAAGAAATTTCTTTTGATAAGATATTATAAGGTTTCTTGCCTCTATTTGGTATTGTTATAGTGAGTTTTTCTTGGGAGTTCCACCATTTTGGAGGTTCTACTAGACCACTAGTTGACTCTTACAAATGTAATTTCTTTTAAAGGATTATTGCATTTCCATTCGGTATATATATATCCATATAAATATAAAGTGGGGATAATGTGCATCAAACAATTCGTTAAGAAGCACCCTCTAGCATGCAATTACATGAGTCTGTAATTAGATTTAGAGTTAATGTCTTTTATTCTGAAATATCATTATCTGTGTGTGGAAAATACCATTCGAAGCCCGGTATTCGACATAAATATTAGCTCTGCAATTAATCTTCAGGAAATGCATTTTCTATGGCATGAATTATTTAACTTGATACTCTGACTTATTTCATGCATTCGGACTACACATACCACATGAACCCTTGAAGTTCGGATTTACAAAATTCTGGTGGGTGTTAATGTTGTTTATTTATTTAATTTCATAGGAGGTTTTCTTTAATCAAAATGGTAGAAAATATAATGATGGGACCTTGTTTGTTTCTATGAGGGTACCATCAGAATTTACAATTTCACTCCCCTTTCGGTGTGTCGATGGGTCACGACTATGACTGAGAGCACTCCTATGCTAAATTCAAGATAAGTATTACCCTGTAAGATGATACCTTCATTGTCTAATATGATTTACCTTAAAGGTTTAATTTTTGTTTGGTTTCTAAATGACGCTAAGAAAAAACGTCTCATCTTTATTGCAGGCTTACAAGGTCACTGCGATGGATCAAAACCATTCTCTGTTCAAGAAATGTACTCGGGTTTCATTTTATCACTCTTAAGAGGGTTCCCTAGATTTCTAAGAAATGATACGATTCTAATGTAGAATGCAATCATCAAGGGAGAGATTTTTCAGGTTCATAAAGATGGCCGATTCTTTATCTCTGTATCTTCAGTTTAAAGGAAATACATATGGACCAAAACGATGTTGCTATGTAATAGACATAAACAGGTTGATATGAGCAAGACTATACCAATTTTCATAATTGTATAGTCAACTTAGATGGAACCTCTAATAGTCAATTATTTTTCAGAATAATAGATATGTTATATATAGAATTATGGAATGGGTAGAAATATGTATCCGTGAAGAGTACATCTATTATTTACCCCATTTTGGGTCTACTTTGAACTTTATTTCGAATGTTTCCTTGTTTTAATCATATAACTATGTCATTTTGACTATTACTTAAGTAATTCTATGCACATGAGGTTATATGGTTCCAGAATGTATGTTCTTCATTCATTTAGTTTTTATATTGTATTATTTTACTTCAAAACATCTTTTGTGAATGACTGAAGTGGTTGTTTCCTTTATATTAATGGCACCTGGTTGGAATAACACAATAGGTATCTAAGAGATTCTGAAATCTTAAGTGCAATCAACTACACACACACACACACACACACACACACACACACACACATATATATATACAATTTTACTTGCTATTATATGTAGTAAATCCCAGACTGGAATGACATTGTACAGTCTGAGCAACATAACTATTTATTACGGCCTATGTATTTATCCTATAAAAATACATGTATGTATAATTATAAGCTTTTCAGTTTACTTCCAGGATTTTCTTACTCAAGGAAAAATATAAGGCTGTAAGAATTTATACTATATTAACTTCATTCCAACATTAATAAATGAATAGGATGACTCGTCCATAATTTAAAATATGACCTATAGTGATATGAATGCACATATATATGTATATTTAAGTCTCAGATTTACTTTCAAAACCTCTTTTAGCATTTGTATAGTCTACTGTTTACATGAAAATTTAATATCTAGCTGTAAATGAACCACCTATCTAGTAGGGATTTTCTAGCATAATATTCGAAATAATATTCTATTTAACATAGATGTATCTCCCAATATACTTTCATGAATAGATTCCATTTCAGCCAAGATACATGGACAGTTTTCTCAACATCTACAATTAAACTCTAAGGTTTATCATACATTTCATCTCATTCCATCATAATTTAACAAACAAAACAATTCATCCATATTTAACCAGATGCATTCTAGTAACCAATAATTCAATAATGTTTAACCAGAGAAGGAGTAGATAGACATATATGAACAATTTCTGAACAACAACTGGAACAACCAAGTTCCTCCCAACCTTAGAACAAAACAACCAATTTACTTGTCTCGTTCACCCTTTAGCCTAACCATGAATCCATCAGGGCAAACTTATAACTCCTCCTCATCAATATTCCTTTAGGTTCAACAAATTCTCATTGCCTCACACTCAGAAAGTAGTGTTCATAACAATAATCGATAATTCCTTTTCTCCAACATTCTAGGCAATGTCCTATCTCCTCCCATATCCTATATATTCAAAAACAGTTGTGCCTAGGTCGTTTCCTGTTGGGAATTTTCACAGCTTTCCAAATCCCTGATTTTTAGGGGCTTCCTATGGCCAAATTCTTGATTTTTCACATGTAACATTCATCCTCGAGGTAGTTCCAACATGTTCCCCTCTCATGGAGTCATTGTCAGTTGATTTTAACCTGTTTGTTCCATTTGTCCATCAACAATAAATATAAAATTTTTTGTTTCTTACAAGTGTCATAGTTAAATAGTTAGTTGGGTCAAATCAGATCTTTGTTCAACAGTCATAATCATGATTTACAATTAACTAAATTCGGAATTTGTAATTTCCATAAATGGAAATAATTTTCCAATTTCGAACTTACCAAAAACAAAAATAAATTCCTAATCATTTTCAGACTTAAAAAATAATTTATTTTTGGGGATGTTACATCTTTTTCCCCTTCAATAAAGCATTGTCGTTTGTGTTTGTCCCTTTCTCAGAACATGATCAGATGATATTTCTGCAAATCTCCCTCCAACTCCCAAGTAGCCTCCTCAAGACTAAAGTGCTTCCATTGCACTTTTACCTGGGCGGCGATTTTGTTCCGAAGTGCTATTTATCTCTTATTCAGAATGAAAAGAGGTTCCTCTTGGAACTTGCCTTCTGGTTACACCTACACCAAGTTCCAATCAATCATATAAGTAGGGTTATGAACATAATTCTTTAACATAGAAACATGAAATAAATTATGAATTTTTAGATTGGAAGAAAGTGCAAGTTTGTATGCTACGGGTTCAATTTGAGCTAAAATCTTGAAAGGGCCACAAAAACTAGTTGCCAACTTGGCATAATTCCCTAGCTTTAACGAACTTTTTCGGGCTTTGAATTTTAAATAGATGTGGTCTCCCACTTGAAATTCCAGTTGTCTTCTTTTCTAGTCTGCGTAACTTTTATGTCAAACCTGAGCCTCTTTCAAATTCTGTTGTAATTTTCTTACTATACTCTCCATTTCATGGAGCATTTCTGGTCCCACCATGAGTCTGTCAACTAGTTTATCCCAGCTAATCAGATTCATACACTTTCTGTAGTATAGTACTTCGAAGGGGCTCATTGTAGCCGACGTTTGGTAACCATTGTTATATGCAAATTCCACCAAGGGTAGGTAGTCTTCCCACTTGCTTGGTTTTGTCCTTATGTACATGTATAACATATGTTCCATGATTTGGTTTGTCCATTTGGTCTGCCTATCCATTTGTGGATGGTAACTTGTGCTGAAATTCAAGTTAGTATTTAACCGTGAAAACAATTCTTTCCAAAAATTAGATGTAAATTTTACGTCTCTATTTGAAATCACCATTTTAGGAATACCATGCAGTCTAAAAATTATTTTCATGAATATCTCAGTGATGTTAATAGATTTGAAAGTAGACTTTACAGGAATAAAGTGTGTAGAATTACTAAGCTTATCGATTACCACCATAATTGAATCATTTTGTTTTTGTGTTCTAAGCAAACCTGTAATAAAGTCTAGTGATATAGTCTCCCATTTCCATTCTGGCACAGTTAAGGGCTACAATAGATCGGTTGGATGTGGGTGTTCGGATTTCATCTATTGTCAATCTTGACACTTAGATAAGTATTTTGTTGATTCTCCCTTCATATTAAGCCAATAAATTAGCTTCCTTACTGTTGTTATCGTTTTCTGGTATCCCGGATGACCAGAATATGATTTCTTGTGTACTTTGTCCAAAATTGTCAACTTTAATTCCTTCAAATTGGGTATGTATATTCTAATTTTAAATCATAGTATACCATTTTTGTCCAAACTTAGATCTGTTTTGTCTGAATTTTTTGTGTTATTCTGTAATTATATTATTGTTTTAGTGTAATTTTCCTCTTCATTACCTGCAACTTTAATCCTCTGCTCAAGATCGCTTTCCGCCCTGCTAATGTTTATTTAAAACAACCCATGAACTCTTCTTCTTAAGGCATCAACCACCTTGTTTTCCTTACCCTTGATATGTCTTACCTCAAATTCAAATTCGCTCAGGAAGGCCAACCACCTTTCTTGCCTTGCATTAAGTTGTGGTTGACTAAACAAAAATTTCACACCAGTGTTTCCATCAATAACAAAAAATTTCTACCTATTATGTAGTTCTGCACCATCTTTAAGGTGTGTATTATAGCTGCCAACTCTAAGTCATTTGTGTCATAGTTTCATTTGTGTTCCTTTATCTTTCGGGACTCATAACAAATAATGTTCCCTTCTTGAGTTAGGACACCAGCTAGTCCTTCTTTACTCGCATCCACACATACTGTGAAGTCCTTTTCCATGTTTGCTACCTTTAAAATGGGTGTGGTTGTTAACAATTCCTTTAACTTATTAAATATGTCATGACATTTATGTGACCATTTAAACTTGGTTCCCTTCATTTGTAATGATTTGATAGGGTATTCAATCTTTGAAAACCCCTCTATAAATCTATGGTAATATCGGGTGATTCCCATGAATCACCAGATGTCTACTACATCCTTAGGGATCAACCATTCTATGACGACTCTTATTTTCTCAGGATCGACTGCAATCCCTTCTTCAGATATTACAAGTCCTAGGTATTGTATTTTCTTCTGATAAAAGTCACACTTATCAAATTTGGCATACAGTTTGTGTTTTTTTTAAGTTTGCAGAACTATCCTTAGGTGTTCTTTGTGTTCTTCTTTTGTTTTAGAATATACTAGGATATCATCAATAAATACCAAAAGAAAGTTTTCCAAGTACCCACTGAAAATATTGTTAATTAAAAACATAAATGTGGTAGGCGCATTAGTGAGTCCAAAGGGTATAACAACAAATTCCTAATGTTCATATCTCAGTCTAAATGTTGTTTTACTTATGTCCTCATCCTTTATTTTAACCTGGGGATAACCATATCTTAAATCTGATTTATAAAAAATATTTTCCCCACCCACTTGATCGAATAGATCATTGATACTAGGTAAGGGTACTTGTTTTTAACATTTATTTTGTTTAATTGTATGTAATCAAGGCATAATCTCATAGTACCATCTTTCTTTTTAACAAAAAGGACTAGTGCTCCCTAGGGTGAAACACTCGGTTTGATATATTATTTGTCCAATAATTCTTGAAGATAAATTTTTAATTGTGTTAATTCTGGTAAACTCATTCAGTAGGGTTCTTTAGACACAGGGGATGAACCAGGCACTAGGTCGATAGAAAAGTCTATTTCTCTTCTTGGGGGTAATTCAGGTATCTCATCAACAAACACATCTCTGAAATCATGCAGGATGACAAAATACTCCAAACTAGGTTTATTTTATTTTTCCAACAGATTTATCACTTGGATGGCATAAATATGACAACACTTTCTCATGCACTTCTTAAATTGCATGGCTGAAATATGCCTAATTGAGACTGGTTTTTGTATACCTTGTACTGTTATAACAATGCCATTTTCGTC
The DNA here is from genome assembly GCA_009831015.1 of Picea engelmannii. Classification (NCBI taxonomy): domain Eukaryota; kingdom Viridiplantae; phylum Streptophyta; class Pinopsida; order Pinales; family Pinaceae; genus Picea; species Picea engelmannii. The sequence goes on along the minus strand of ML790814.1, from coordinate 166,502 downwards.
TTTATACTTGACTGATTTTTCATAGGAGTCTAAAACTTATTTATGTCTTTCTAGCCAATCCATTCCAATAATTATGTCATAAGATCCTAATGGTAGAATGCTCAAATCTGTCTTTGTTATTTTAACCACCTAAAATGAACTCACAGTCGAAAATAAAATTAGATACTTTTCTTTTTGTCCCTGTTGCAAGTTACTTTTCTTTTTGTCCCTGTTGCAAGTTGTACTAGTAAGGATTTTGCATGTTTTTTTTTTTAAGTTTATTTGAATCCACTACACCAGGAGCGATATAACTTAATGTAGCTCATGGATCAATTAAAAAGAAAATATGAGTATTGTTAATTTTACCTTCAATTTCCACTACAATGGATTGGTGGTCAGATTGTCGGCCATCCATGGCTGCATTGATCTGATGTAAGCTTCTTCCTACCTCTCCCACTGTAGAGGCTTCCTCTAGGTTTTGAATCGTAGTCTTGTCTGTTGAGGTCAAACATGGACAACTCCTCCTTAGGTGAGGTTCTCCACACTCCTAGCATTTTAACGGTTCGTAGGGGTTGTCCCGAAACGTCTTTGTTCCCAGATTAACTGGTTTACCACCTCCTTCGGTGTTCTAGTTGTTGGAGTGAAAATATTTCTTTGGAAAACTCTTGGCTGCATTCCAAAAAGGGACTAGATGATATCCCTTCTTCCACTGATTCATTTGGTCTGGTTTCTTGTATTTCCAAGCCTTGGGAAGTTCTGACCGTTGTTTTCATTGGTCGTAACACATTCAAGATTTCCTTAAAAATTCAATCAAGGACTTGGGATTATCGAATTCGATTATGTCTTTATGGGACTGTGGTAAACAACTTAGGACCTACTGGATTTTCACTTTGTCCTCCCGGATAAAAGGCACGAACCTTAGTAATTCAAGGAATTTGTTTATCAGATCATCAATAGCCATTTGACCAAGTTGTAAATCATAAAACTCTTTGTTTTTTATTTCATAGTAACTTTCTGATAGGTATTGTGTGACATCCCCAAAAATAAAGTATTTTTGAAATTTAAAAATTGCTCGAAAATTATTCTATTTTTAGTCAATTCGAATTTGATATTTTTTTTTCCATTTGTGGCAATTCTGAATTTCGAATTCGATAATTGTAATTAATTATTATGATTGTTGGGCAGAGATCTTATTTGACCCAACTAAGTATTTTACTATGACACTTGTATGAAAACATAATATTTTATTTTGATTGCAGGAGGACAAATGGAACAACCATGTTAAAATCAACTGACCATGACTCCATGACTGGGGAACATGTTGGAACTACCTCTGGGCTGATTGTTGCAAGTGGAAAATTAGAGATTGGGCCATTGGCAAACCTTGAAAATTAGAGATTTAGAAATTTGTGAAAATTCCAAAGGGAGGGAAAAAGACCTAGGCAAAAAGGATTGTTGATAAGATAACATATGGGAGGAGGCAGGATGTTGCCGAGTATGCTGGGAAGAGAGACTACTATTTTTTTCTCTCCCTGTTATGAACACTTATGTTGGAGTGTCAGGTAAGAGAAGTCTGTTGAGACGGAAAGACATTTCTGAAGAGGAGTTTTCTGAGTTAGCCCTCATGGACTAATGGTCAGGCTAGGGGGTGAATTGAGCAAGTGATTTGGCTACCCTATTCTATGGTTGGGAGGAACGTGGTTGTTCCCTTTGTTTTACCACAACTGGTTTAGATATGTATTCTTATCCTTCTCTATTTTGAATGATTATATATACATCTGTATAATGTAGTTGTTGTTGCTAAAGTGAAGTAACTTTCCTTGGATGAAATTTAGTCGTTATGTGAAGTTTGTAACAAATAGCCTAGTTCTGGAATTTCCACTTCTGTAATTGGAATTCCAGGTAACTACCAATGTATAATTCAGAAACCAAACAAATCTATATATCCAATAAGTTTATGTATTTCTCTATAAAAGTGGGTCTCTGAGAGTTTGCATTTTATAGTTGAGCTTTCCCTTCTCAGATAGTACTGAAAGGGAAGAGACAGAAGATGGTATGGATGCTCCATAATCAAAAATATTACTTATATAATTACATATAGAATTATATATTTATTTAATAGCAGTCGATAATTTACGAGGTATCATTATTTAAACAAAAACGATGTAACTGTAATAGGACGTACTTATACCTAAATCTGATGTCACATTTTATAAGTAAATAGACGATACCAATTGGCAATCAATCTGTTAGATATAAAGAAAATATTGAACCAGACAGTCTAATACTTCTCCTGAAAAACTCGATACAGTACCAAAAAATATTTGAATAAGTCACGTTGTTCGATTATAGGATATTATAGAAGTAGGATACTCCGTAAGAGTAAAGGTACGGAGATGCATAAAAAGGGAAATTTAATTCCTTACATTTTTGTACATATATCTTTCAATTACAAAATTTCCTACCCATATATTAGAAACCCCTGTGACATAATGATAGATACATGGGCATGGATGTACATAAATCTTCTTATATATTTCTAGATCAATGTTCTAGAAATACAACACAGAATCATAACCTTACTCAGACCATTGTTAGAGCCAGTCTAATTATTACAAACCCAGAACAAAGCATATCGAAATTATACATAAAGAATGTCAAATGAAAGTAAATGATGTATATGTCGTATTTTAGATCTAATACCTTTTAGATTTCAAAAATTCAAAACCTAAAGAGAACATTCGATCTAAGATATAATCACAGTAAACAAGTTTTAGAGTAAGGAGAGATCTGAACAATTAACTCAACAGTTTTTTCATTCATTCAAAAATATCGTTCAATCCTATAGATAAATCGATACAAGAGTCATGCTATAATAACTGGACCCAAAACTTATGTTACATTTGGGAATTCTCCCCCCTTTCAATTCTAGTAAGAAACTGAGAAAATATATACTAAGTGATTACTTTCTTTTGCGATCATCTCTATTCAAACTAGAGAGGGATTACAAACAGGAACTTGGTTACCTTTTGTATCAGTCTTGTAGATGAACATCTGAAATCCTCGCATAAATGAAACCTAGCATATGATATATGAGGAAGAATTTTAAGAACCATACGAATATCAATACATCATACCAAGACGTTACTTAACTTATGATTTGCAACTCTTGAGATTTCTTTCTTCTTGTTGCTTTCAGTTGGGACAAATACCGAGGGCCAAGGGTGGATAGTTTCATAACTCATTGATGGGTACCCTCGTATCAAACAGGACCCATCATTAGTGTTATGTTTCAGTCTTCAAAACGACTTAAAAATAACATAAGAAAGAGCTTCACGCAACAACTAATGAATAATGGAATACAATAATCGATTATACTAAAATCCCTATGAAACATAAAATGCACTTTATACCTTGGCCTAAAATAGAGTATAAGTCCTTTATTCATAACTGGGAATACATCTAACTGATTGAGTCTAGTCGACCAGAACCAAACTTCAAAGAACTGTATAAGCTAACAATAATACAAAGGTGTTCCAACCATATATTTTACAAAGTATACTTTTGGAAAATATTTAGTATAGAAAAGGAAGAGTAATGTAGGCAAACATCCAGTTAAGTCTCTTGGATGCTATGGAGGTAGGGTCACACAGGTACCATGCAAGTAAAACAAAGCACACAGTAGGGTTATCCCTTCAAACTGAACCCTCCCTCAGACCCTCTATTAATTCGGTTATGGACAACGGTTCACAACAGGAGGCCACCAGAGAAAATCTAGATCCCGAAATGTAGACAAATGAGGTTAGTGCTCCCTCTCTATAACTAGAGGAGGAACAAGGACAAACTCAAAAGAAGATTCGTTCCTATAGGATTTAGGATGGCATCAAAGCATTTCAAAGATTACACCAAACAAAGACAAAATATATGGGAAGCTGTCCAAATGCTCTTTTTATCAATTGAAGATTCACTACTTAGGGCATGTCATCTCCGGTGAAGGTATCGTCATGGATCTAGCCAAGGTTGAGGCTATTATGGAATGGCCTGCGCCGACGAATGTCACAGAAGTGCGTAGTTTTATGGGTTTAGCAGGATACTATCGACGGTTTGTCGAGGGATTCTCAAGAATAGCAAATCCGATCACGGAATTACAGAAGAAAGACAAGAAGTTTGTGTGGACAGAGAAATGCGCGGAAGCATTTAGGAGGCTTAAGGAGTTGTTGACAACATCGCCAATGCTAAAAGTCCCTGACATGGACGTAGACTTCTTGGTATGCACAGACGCATCCAAAGAAGGTTTAGGTGGAGTCTTGATGCAGGACGGACGAGTGATTGCTTACATTTTGAGAAAACTAAGAAGACATGAGGATAACTACGCGACGCATGAATTGGAGTTATTAGCCATCATATATGCCTTAAAGGTATGGAGATACTACCTGGTTAGAAGAAAATTTGAATTAAGGACTGATCATTCTGGATTACAACACATTTTTACGCAAAGCGACCTGAACGCGCGACAGCGGCGTTGGTCGGAATTGCTTAGCAAGTACGACTTTGAGATTACTTACATAAAGGGAACCGTGAACCGAGTGGCGGATGCTTTGAGTTGGAGGCCACGCATCTTTTCGGTGTTCCCTCTTTAGACGAATCTACGTGAGAATATTCTCGCTTTACAGCGTGACGATGACTGGTGCAAAGAAGTCAAAGATTTTATCGGACGAAACACTATGATGGTACCACGATATGAGGGATTTACTTTTGACAGCGATGGGTTATTGAGGTTTAGAGGTTGGATTTGCGTACCTCCAAATGACGAGTTGGGGATGTTGATCCTGAGCGAGGCTCATAGAGAATTTTACATAGCTCACCCGGGAGTTACGAAGATGAGGGCAGACCTTAAACCCTTGTTTTTCTGGAAAGGAATGAAGGCTGACATAGTCAACCTTGTGGCTAGATTTCTAGAGTGTCAGCAAGTAAAGGATGAACATAGACACCCGACAGGATTACTACAACCACATGCCATTCCGAAATCGAAATGGGAAGTCATTTCGATGGATTTTATTGTTGTATTGCCCCTGATGGCAAGGAGAGACGACTTGATTTTTGTGGTGATAGACACTCTGACGAAGAGTGCTCACTTTATTCCTATGCGTATGATGTATCAGGCACCGGACATAGCGAGAGTTTTCATCAGTGATATTGTGAGGCTGCATGGCATGCCTCAGAAGATTATATCCGATCGAGGATCGGTGTTTACTGGACGATTTTCGACGAGTTTCCAAGAGGCCTTGGGAACCCAACTTAATTTCAGTACTGCGTATCACCCAGAGACTGACGGACAGACAGAACGAATGAACCAAACCTTGGAAGACATGTTGTGCATGTACGTGATGGACCAACAAAAACTTTGGGAGGAATTATTGCCTCTAGTATAGTTTGCTTATAACAACAGTTACCAGAGCACCATTAAGATGGTGCCTTTTGAGTTCTTTATGGGCGACTTTGTTAGACGCCCTTGAGTTGGGATAGACTTGAGGATAGGTCCTGGTGGGACCAGAAGCCATCCAAGAAATGGAAGAGCAGATGCAAACCATAAGACGAAGGATAAAGAAAGTGCAGGATCGACAGGAGATTCATGCCGATGCACACCGAGTCGACCGTAGTTACGAGGTCGGCGGTCGAGTCTTCTTACGGGTTTAACCGCATAAGAGTTTGATCAAGTTTGGACAGGGAGCTAAACTCTCTCCTAGGTTCATGGGACCTTTTGAGATTGTGGAGAGAAAGAGGCCCGTGGCCTATCGACTAGCCTTGCCTGATTCTTTGAGGCGTATGCATGATGTTTTTCATGTATCTGTTTGAGACATTATGTTAGTGATCCTACACACGTGATTGACATGAGTTCCTTGAATGTATCGGACTAGGGAGCGCTCACGGCTGAGCTAGTCCGCATTTCAGATCAGCGCGTTCGACGGTTACGACGTCGAATGGTAGATCATGTCAAGGTCCAGTGGGACAGTTATAGTCCGCACCTGGCGACCTGGGAGGACGCATATGATATGCGCCAAAAGTTAACATTTTTGTTTATAGACTTATGATACTGTGGTCCTTACGATATTGTGGTACATTTATTTCGGCATTATACTGAGAAACTTCGAGACAAAGTTTAGACCAAGAGGGGGTGTATGTAACATCCCGCTCTAGCGCACTGACAAAACTTATTCTTTGAGGACACTTGCTCGCAAGTGATCTGGATTTTTATGATGATGAACCACTTAACCTTGATGATGATGTGTCATGATTGA
>ML790814.1:140189-159067 GCA_009831015.1 Picea engelmannii | reverse complement strand
ATTAAAAATTAATTAATTAATGATTTATGAATTAGGTCAGTCTCAAAATTCTATAAAAGGAGGGGAAAGGAAGGAAGAAGGGGATGAACGGTTAGCGTAACGTTACGCTACCAAATTGTGGCTTGACGGGTTGCTTGTGAGGATTTGGGTATATCTCAGCTGTGTTTGGAGTGGTAGCTCAGCTGTGGAGGCGAGCTGAGACGCTATTCTATCTCTGGTTCTTGTGTGGCCCCTTTGCGGCTCGGGGGGCTAAGGGAGAAGCAGAGTACCCCTAGCGTTTGGCTGGGAGGTACCGGTGAGCTTTCTTTGGTCGGCAAGCAGAAGCGGCACAGAGCGAGGGAAGCGACATAGCGCGAGGGACGTCTCCGAAGCGGGCGAGTGGCAACGGTATGATTTTAATGGTGAAGTAGAAAGCAGTTTTATATTCGGCAAAATTATTGTTATTGGTGATAATATGATGAGATTGGTTGGCATTATAGTTTGCAATTTCATTCCGCAATGATATTGTAGAGTTTGTTTATATTCTGATCATGTGTCACCTTAGTTATGATGTCATGTGTTTTTGCATTGATATGAATTAGGTGATGTTGTTAATTTCTTTTTGTTAAAAAGGAAAAAAAAAAAGAATTTTTTCCTATTGTACTTCACTATTCATAGACATAACGAAGGGGTCGTTACATGGACAACGGTTCACAACAGGAGGCCACCAGAGAAAATCTAGATCCCGAAATGTAGACAAATGAGGTTAGTGCTCCCTCTCTATAACTAGAGGAGGAGCAAGGACAAACTCAAAAGAAGAATCGTTCCTATAGGATTCAGGATGGCATCAAAGCATTTCAAAGATTACACCAAACAAAGAAAAAATATGTAAATTACATCACCATTTCCCTCTCAACCATAGTATCATGCATAAGTGAAAGAACTTACCATGGATGTGGACCATGCCGTCTATTACAACCATAGAGCAAACACCTTGAAAAAAACTTCGCCTCAACTTTTTGTTACACATAACCTCTTTATAGAACTCAACAATGGAAAACTAGAAACCCACACTAACCCTAAAGACACCTCGTCATCTCGAAGTAAATGTGGAGAGTGCGGAGGACGGTTAACCATGTGACAAGGGCATAGTCCATATGACACTTTGGGTATTGAGCCTGTTCAATTCATTGAAATGCACAGAACTACCATTAATGAAATCATAGATCTTTAACTACCTGGACCATAGACTAACCCTTCCCTTCGAAGAATGTCAGATTTGACCCCTTAATGACTCGACGGAAGTTAAATGTGCATTCACACCCTTTATGCTAATTTGGATCATAATTCGATCCTACTTGTCAAATAACCCAATAGTGTATAGGTTTGGAACTCTAATTAAACCACCAGTTCCAAGAACCAACAAATGATCGGGACGTGGTAGTTATATCGGTTACCTAGCATTTAAGACTTGACCGCGTGACTTTTATGTTTAGGAACTAGTTAAAGTCTCTAAGGCTAAAAATCAACAAGTGAACCGGGCGTAGACATAGATCCTTATGCTAAACGATTTTTAGCATGTTTTATGATACGACACTTATATCTATAGCCCTACACAGATAGGTAAGGAATAAAGGCAGAAAGGGGCTCACCAAAGCCTTGGGACCTTTCTCTTATAACCCTTCTACTCATTTTAGTCAAGATATTATAATTAAGACAATCTTGTGGAAGTAGAAATTTAGGAATTGTTTAACAAGATGATGGAGAGTAAGATAAGGTTAGGTTCCTTTTTAACACAATTATGACAACAAAGGCCTCTTCTTCTATAAACATAAAAAAAATTTGGATGGTAAATTATGAGGTACATTACACATAGTATCAGAGCAAAGTTTACAACATTGGGCCTTGAACAGGGCCACATTAAATTTTTGGAATAGATTTTTTTTTAGTTATGCAAAACTAATAAACCTTCATTGTTAAAAATAGAAAAAAAAATTGTTTTGTGTTAATCATGGAAGCACAGGATGACAGGGAAATCCGAATTGATGGAAATCCTGAACAAATACTTCGTAAAAATCAAAGACAGAATAGTGACGGAAGCTCACCCACGAAAGTGTTGGAAACAATGAGGAATCTCATTGTTGATCTGCAAGTTTTCAAAGCCGACAACGGGAAACTAAAGAAAGCACAGTAGGAAAAACAAGAGATAAATGAAGTCCTACTACGTAGTATAGTGATGAAGAAAATCCCAAAAAATGATAACCAGGATGAAGAGGTCAGCAAAAGGGCCTCCAAAAATTCTGGGCCTGAAACAAAAAAATAAGACAGTTCGTCTGAAGGTACACCTTCAGCTAAGGAAAAAACTAAAGCGGACAGAAAAAGAAAACAGGTATACCACCTTGAAGGAGAATTTAAAACAATTAAACCAGCTACCTTTGATGGACAATCTAGAACATGAGAAGAAGTTGAGGAATGGTTGTTAGAAATAAAAAAATACTTCCAGATCTACAACTATTCCAACAATATGAAGGTAAGAATGGCCATCTAAAATCTGAAAGGGAAGGCCAACATTTGGTGGCAAGACCTAAAATTGGCCAAGGGCCTAAAGAAGAAACAGTTGGAATGGTAGACCATTTAAGAAGTATTTCAAGAAACAATACCTTACTGAAAGCTATTATGAAAGAAAAACGAAAGAATTTTACGAGTTACGACTTGGAAAAGTGACGATGGAGGACCTTATAAATAAATTTCTGGAACTACTAAGGTTTGTACTGTATATCCAGGAGGATAAGGTAAAAATCCAGCGATTCTTAAGTTGTTTACCACAGTCCTACAGAGACAAAATTGAGTTTGACAACCCCAAATCCTTGAATGAAGTATTCAAGAAAGCACAAATGTGTTACGACCAGTATAACTAGCGGGCAGAGTTTCCCAAAGCCTGGAAGGATAAGAATCAAGATCAAATGAACCAGCGGAAGAAGAGATAACAACCAACTCCTTATCTGAATACAACAAAAATATTTATGAAGAAATATTTTCACTCCAACCATCTGAATACACAAGGCAGCGGTAAACCGTTAAATCTAAGAACGAAGAAGTTTGGGGACAACCCCCGTGAACTATTAAAGTGTTGGGAATGTGGAGAAACTGCCCACATTTAATTTCAGCAAACATAACTGTTGTTTATAATTTGGAGGAAGCCTCGATGGTGGGTGACGTGGGCAGAACCCTGCATTGGATAAATGCACCCATAGATGGCCAACAAGTTGACCACCAATCCTCTGTGGTAGAAATCGAAGGTAAAATCAATGGCACTCGATTTTTTTTTTTAATTGACCATGGAGGTATGTTAAGTTATATTACTCCTTATGTAGTAAAGTCAAATAAACTTAAGAAACTAAAGCATGAAAAATGATGGCTAGTAAAACTAGCAACAAGAACTAAAAGGAAAGTAGTTGACTTTATTTTTGATTTTGAGTTCAACTTAGATGGTCAAAATATAATAACAAATCTAAACATCCTACCACTAAGATCTTACGATATGATTATCGGGATGGATTGGTTGGAGAAGCACAAAGCAGTACTAGATTATTATAAAAATATACTTAACTATAAAGACAATTTTGGCACTACTAGAACAACCCAAGGTATACCAAAACCTATATCAGTTAGACAAGTTTCAATGATGAAACTCAAGAAATGTATGCGAAAGGGATGTCAAGTTTACGCCATCCAAGTAACGAATTTGTTAGAAAAAGAAGATAAGCCAAAATTAGAAGAATTCGTTGTCCTACATGAATTTAGAGACATGTTTGTGGATGAGATACTAGAATTACCTCCGAGAGGGGAAATAGACTTCTCCATAGACCTACTACCTTGTTCATCCCCTATCTCAAAAGAACCTTACCGAATGATTCTACCAGAACTGACATAATTAAAAATACAATTACAAGAATTGTTGGACGAAGAGTATGTGAGACCGAGAGTTTCACCATGGGGGGCACCATTCCTCTTTGTGAAAAAGAAAGATGATACTCTAAGACTTTGTATCGATTATAGAAAATTTAATAAAATGACTATTAAGAACAAGTACCCCTTACCTAGGATAAATGACATGTTTGATCAAATAGGTGGGGCCAATATCTTTTCAAAATTGGATTTACGATCCAATTATCATCAAGTTAGTTTTAAGGATGAAGATATAAGCAAAACAACTTTTCGAACAAGATATGGACACGACAAATTCGTAGTCATACCTTTCGGGATCACTAACACACTAGCCACATTTATGTTCCTGATGAACAACATTTTCAGTCAATACTTAGACAAGTTCATACTAATATTTATCGATGACATTTTGGTCTACTCTAAAATAGAGGAAGAACATGAAGAACACTTAAGAATAGATCTGCAAACGTTAGGAAGAAAAAACTGTATGCCAATATTCATAAGTGTGACTTTTATCAAAAGAAAATACAATATCTAGGACATGTGAGTTCAACAGAAGGCATTGTCGTAGACCATGAGAAAATAAAAGCCATCATAGAGTGGTAGGTACCTAAGGATGTAGCGAATATATGGTCATTCATGGGAATCACTGGATATTATCACATATTTATAGAGGGGTTCTCCAAGATAGCCTACCCCATCACGGCATTACAAAAGAAAGGGACCAAGTTTAACTGGTCACAGAAGTGTCAAGACAGTTTTAACAAACTAAAGGAATTATTGACAACTGCACCCATATTCAAGGTAGCAGACCCAGATAAAGACTTCATCGTATGTGTTGATGCAAGTAAAGAAGGACTAGGTGGCATCCTAACTCAGGAAGGACACATGATTTCTTATGAGTCCCAGAAATTAAAAGAACATGAGAGAAATTATGTCACTCATGACTTAGAATTGGCAACGATAATACACGCCTTAAAAATGTGGCAATGCTACATAATGGGAAGAAAATCTCTACTATTGACAGATAATAGTGGTGTGAAATAACTGTTTATCCAACTAGATCTTAATGCAAGGCAAGCAACATGGCTAGCCTTCTTGAGCGAATTCGACTTCAAGGTCAGACATATCAAGGGTAAGGAAAATAAGGTAGTAGACGCTTTAAGCAGAAGAGTACATGGGTTATTTGAGATAAATATCAGTAGGGCAGAAAGTGATCTGGAACAAAGAATAAGGACAACAAGTATTAACGAAGAAAATTACACTAAGATAATGGAAGAAATACAAAAAAAAAATGCAAACTCATATAAACCAGATCTAAGTATCGACAAAAATGGACTATTATGATTTAAAAATAGACTTTATATACTAGATTCAACAGAGTTAAAATTAATAGTTTTGGACAAAGTGCATAAGAAACCGTATTCTGGCCATCCCGGATACCAGAAAACAACAACAACACTTAGAAAATTATTTTATTGGCCTAGTATGAAGGGCGAAGCAACAAAATACTTTACTAGGTGCCAATATTTTCAGTAGGTTAAGGTCGAGCACCAACATCCAGCCGGTCTATTATAGCCATTACCAGTACCATAATGGTTAAATGGGATCCATATCGTTGGACTTTATAATAGGTTTGCCTAAAACTCAAAATAAAAATGATTCTATCATGGTTGTAATCGATAAACTCAATAAGTCTGCACACTTTATTGTTGTAAAGTCTACTTTTAAAGCTATAAATATTGCTGAAATATTCATGAAAGAAATTTTTAGACTGCATGGAATTCCTAAAATGGTGATTTCAGATAGAGACATAAAATTCACATCCGCTTTTTGGAAGGAATTGTTTGCAAGGCTAAATACTAATTTGAATTTCAGTACGAGTTATCACCCACAAATGTATGGACAAACCGAAAGGACAAACCAAATCATAAAGGACATGCCCTGCATGTACGTAAGAACAAAACTAAACAAGTGGGAAGACTATCTACACTTGGTACAATTTGCATATAACAATGGGTACCAAACTTTGGCCAAGTTAATCACTTTCAAGGTATTGTATGACAAAAAGTGTACGACTCTAGTTAGTTGGGACAAACCGGCTGACAGACTCATGATTGGACCATAGATGCTCCAAGAAATGGAGAACATGGTAAGGAAGGTACAACAAAACTTAAAAGAAGCACAAGACAGACAAAAGAGCTATGCAGATCAGAAAAGAAGACATCTGGAACTTCAAGTGGGAGACCATGTTTATTTGAAGTTGAAAGCCCAATCTGGCACCTAGGTTTTGTGGGCCCTTCGAGATACTAGCTCGACTTGGACCTGTAGCATACCAACTTGCACTTCCAGCTAATATAAGAATTTGTAATGTATTTCATGTTTCATTGTTGAAAAAATATGTTCATGACCCTACTCATATGATTGATTGGAACTTGGTATAGGTGGAACCCCTGTGTATTCTGGAATAGAGAGAAATATCACTTTAGAACAGAGCCGTTGCTTAGGTAAAGGTGCAATGGAAGCACTTTAGTCCTGAGGAGGCCACTTGGGAGTTGGAGGGAGATTTGCGGAAATCTCATCCAATCCTGTTCCAAGAAAGAAACGAAAATTGAGGACAGTGTTTTATTAAAGGGGGAAAGGATGTGACATCCCCAAAAATAAAGTATTTTTGAAATTTAAAAATTGTTGGAAAATTATTCTGTTTTTAGTAAATTCTAATTTGAATTTTTTTTACCATTTATGGCAATTCTGAATTTCGAATTTGATAATTGTAATTAATTATTATGACTATTTGGAAGAGATCTGATTTGACCCAACTAACTATTTGACTATGACACTTGTATGAAAACATAATATTTTATATTGATTATAGGAGGACAAATGGAACAACCATGTTAAAATCAGTTGACCATGACTCCATGAGTGGGGAGCATGTTGGAACTATCTCTAGGATGATTGTTACAAGTGGAAAATTGGAGATTTGGCCATTGGCATCCCCTGAAAATCAGGGATTTAGAAATATGCAAAAATTCCCAAGGGAGGGAAAAAGACCTAGGCAAAAAGGATTGTTGATAAGATAGCATATGGGAGGAGGCAGGACACTGCCGAGTATGCTAGGAAGAGAGACTACTATTTTTTTCTCTTTTTGTTATGAACACTTATGTTGGAGTGTGAGGCAAGAGAATCCTGTTGATATGGAAAGACATTTCTGAGGAGGAGTTTTCCAAGTTATCCCTCATGGACTCATGGTCAGGCTAGGGGGTGAATTGGGCAAGTGATTTGGCTACCCTATTCTATAGTTGGGAGGAACATGGTTGTTCCCTTTGTTTTCCCACAACTTGTTCATATATGTATTCTTCTCCTTCTCTATTTTGAATGATTATATATACATCTATATAATGTAGATGTTGTTGCTAAAGTGAAATAATTTTCCATGGATGAAATTTAGTCGTTATGTGAAGTTTGTAACAGATAGCCTAGTTCTAGAATTTCCACTTCTGTAATTGGAATTCTAGGTAACTACCGATGTATAATTCAGAAACTGAACAAATCTGTATATCCAATAAGTTTACGTATTTCTCTATAAAAGTGGATCTTTGAGAGTTCATATTTTATAGTTGAGCCTTCCCTTCTCGGATAGTAATGAAAGGGAAGGGACACAGGACGATATGGATGCTCCATAACCAAAAATATTACTTATATAATCACATATTTATTTAATTGCAGTCGATAATCTGCGGGGTATCATTATTTAAACAAAAATGATGTAACTATAACAGGATGTACTTATACAAAAATCTGATGTCACATTGTATAGGTAAATAGACGATACCAATTGGCAATCAATCCCTTAGATATAAATAAAATATTGAACCTGAGAGTCAGAGACTTCTCCTTAAAAACGCAGTACAGTACCAAATAAGATTTGAATAAGTCACGCCATTCGATTATAGGATATTACAGAAGTAGGATACTCCGTAAGAGTAAAGGTAAGGAGATGCATAAAAAGGGAAATTTAATTCCTTACAGTTCTGTACATATAGCTTGCAATTACAAAATTTCATACCAATATATTAGAAACCCCTGTGACATAATGATAGATGCATGGGCATGGATGTACATAAATCTTCTTATATATTTCTAGATCAACGTTATGGAAATACAACATAGAATCGTAACCTTACTTAGATCATTGTTACAACCAATCTAATTATTACAAACCCAAAACGAAGCATACTGAAATCATACATAAAGAATATCGAATGAAATTAAATGATGTATATGTGGTATTTTAGATCTAATACCTTTCGGATTTCAAACATTCAAAACCTAAATAGAACATTAGATCTAAGAAATAATCACAGTAAACAAGTTTTAGAGTACGAAGAGATCTTAATGATTAACTCAACAGTGTTTTCATTCATTCAAAAATAGAGTGAAATCCTGTAGATAAATCGATACAAGAGTCATGCTATAATAACTCGACCCAAACTTTATGTTACATTTGGGAATTCTCCCCCCTTTCAAGTTCGGTAAGAAACTGAGAAAAAATATACTAAGTGACTACTTTGTTTTTCGATCGTCTCTGTTCGAACTCAAGAGGGGTTACAAATGCGAACTCGATTACCTTTTGTATCAGGATTTTAGATGAACATATGAAATCCTCACGTAAATGAAACCTGGAGAAATTATCACAGTTGAAGATTAGCATATGATATACGAGGAAGAATTTTAAGAAGCATACGAATATCAATACATCATACCAAGATGTCACTTAACTTTTGATTTGCAGCTCCTGAGATTTCTTTCTTCTTGTTGCTTTTTGTCAGGACAGACGCCTGAGGCCGACGGTGGATATTGCCATAAGTCACTGATGGGTACCCTCGTATCAAACAGGGCCCATCATTAGTGTTATGTTTCATTCCTCAAAATGACTTAAAAATAACATAACAAAGAGATTCACACAACAACTAATGAATAACGGAATTCAGTAATCGATTATACTAAAATCCCTGTGAAACATAAACTGCACTTTATACCTTGGCCTAAAACAGAGTATAAGTCCTTTATTCATAACTGGGAATACATCTAACTGATTGAGTATAATCGACCAGAACCAAACTACAAAAAACTGTATAAGCTAACAGTAATACAAAGGTGTTCTAACCATATGTTTTACAAATTATACTTTTGGAAAATCTTTAGTATAGAAAAGGAAGAGTAACGTAGGAAAAGGTACAGTTAAGTCTCTTGCACACTATGGAGGTAGGGTCGCATAGGTACCATGCAAGTAAAACAAAGCACATAGTAGGGTTATCCCTCCAAAAAAATCCCTCCCTTAGACCCTCGATTAATTCGGTTATGGACAATGATTCATGACAGGAGGCCACCAGAGAAACTATAGATCCTGAAACATAGACAAATGAGGCTAGTGCTCCCTCTGTATAACTAGAGGAGGAACAACGACAAATTCAAAAGAAAAATTGATCCTATAGGATTCAGGATGGTATCAAAGCATTTCAGAGATTACACCAAACAAAGACAAAATCTGTAAATTACATCACCATTTCCTTATCAACCATAGTATCATGCATCAGTGAAATAACTTAGAAGGGATGCATACCGCGTCGTCTATTACAACCATGGAGTAGACACCTTGACAAAAACTTCGTCTCAACTTTTTGTTACACAAAACCTCTTCGCATAACTCAACAATGGAAAAATGGAAACACACCCTAACCCAAAAGACACCTCGTCATCTCAGAGTAAATGTGGAGAGTGCGGAGGATGGTAAACCATGTGACAAGGGTAGAGTTGATATGATGGTTTTGGTATTGAGGTCGTTCAATTCATTGAAATGCATAGAACTGTTATTAATGAAATCGCAGAGCTTTAACTACCTGGACCACAGACTAACCCTTCCCTTTGAAGAATGTCAAATTTGACCCCTTAATGACTCAATGGATGTTAAATGTGCATTCATGCCCTCTGTGCTAATTTGGATCAAAATTCAATCATACTTGTCAAATTACCCAATAGTGTATAGGTTTGGAACTATAATTAAACCACTAGTTCCAAGAACCAACATATGACCGGGACGTGGTAGTTAGACCAGTTACCTGGCATTTAAGACTCGACCCCATGACTTTTATGTTTAGGAACTAGTTAAAGTCTCCAAGGTCAAAAATCAACAAGTGGACCAGGCGTAGACATAGAGCCTTATGCTAAACGAGTTTTATCATATTTTATGAGACGACACTTATATCTATAGCCTTATGCAGATAGGTAAGGAATAGAAGCATAAAGGGGATCACCAAATCCTTGGGACCTTTCCCTTATAACCCTTCTACTCATTTTATTCAAGATATTATAATTAAGACAATCATGTGGAAGTAGAAATTTAGGAATTTTTTAACAAGATAATAGAGAGTAAGGTAAGGTTAGGTTCATTTTTAACAGAATTATGACAACAGAGACCTCTTCTTCTATAAACATAAAAAAAATTTGGATGGTAAATTATGATGTAAATTACATATTGTTTCTTAAATTATTTCTTAAAATACGACCATTCCATCTTTTTTTCCTTTAGGTCCTTGACCCACTTCAGATCTTGCCACCAAATACTAGACTTACCTTTCAGATCATAGATGGTCATTCTGAACTTAATATTGTTGGAATAGTTGTATATCTAGAAATACTTCTTTATGTCTAATAACCATTCTTCAGCTTCCTCCCCTGTTCTGGATTCCCCATTAAAGGTAGACGGTTTGGTTTTCTTAAATTCTCCCTCTAGATGCTCCACTTGTTTCCTTTTTCTTCCTGTTTTTGTTTTATCTTCTGTTGAAGGTGTACCTTCGAAAGAGTTGTCCTCTTTTTCTGCTTCAGGACCAAAATTCTTGGAGGCCCATTTACTGACCTCTTCTTCCTGATTATCGTCCTTTGGGTTCTTTTTTGTCACTATGCTTCATAGCAAAACTTCATTTATTTCTTGTTGTTCCCATCGTGCCTTTTTCAATTTTTCATTGTCTACATTGAAAACTTGCAGCTCGACAATGAAATTTCTCATAGTTTAAAGAACTTGGGTAGGTGAACTTTACTCATTGTTCTTCCTCTGATCTTCAGGAGGACTTTTTTTAGAATTCTCTTCGAGTCTGATTTCTTCTTCGTTCTGGGCTGCCATGATTACAACAAAAATAAAGTGTTTTCTATTTGTAATAGTAATTGTTTTGTTAGTTTTACATAAACAAAAAATATGTGCTAAGTAAATATTTTGGCCCGACTTAAGGTCCAAGTGTTGTAACCTTCGCTCTGATACCATAAGTAATGATCCCCAAAATTACCAAAAAAAAAATAAAAATTGTTAGGGACATTAACTCTCTTTCTTTATGAACAACATATTCAAATGGCATAAGAACAACTTAAAAGTGCAGACATCGTCTCTATTCAAATCTCGCAGGCTCACGTTTCCTACCTTGTTTATAATTATGAAGCCTCTTGTGTTACATTATAGTCATATGAATATCGAGGGATGACCTTACCAATCCTAGCCTCTAGAATTCCTTGATATTTCTATCATTAGTGGGAAGTACTAACAATATTCCAAAATATCTTTACTTGTTTCAATATATATATATATATATATATATATATATATATTCTAATTATTAAATCCCTTTATATAAGTTTAAGATCTTCTAATTATTGAATCCCTTTATATATGTTTTTACATATATTTATATGTATCATGATTTATTCCATTAAGGCCTTCAATAACTTATATTTCTAGAATATGAATGTTTCAATTGGGTATCTCCCCGAAGTCCTTCTAAAAATCACGTTCTTCTCGATAGTATTAATGTATATAAAAATATACCAGGTCAAATGGAATACAGGGTCCCATCATGCATATAATTTTGTTACACAAGACACAACCTTACTATAGATGTGAATTTAGAAACCTTAGTCTTAGTTTGGCCCAAAAGAAAGATCGGACGAGTTTAGCTCTTGTTCCATTTTAACGATACAGGAGTTGGTCATATATCGTTGGAGTCCAAGGGTAACCAGCCCCTTTGTGATTTGTGTAACAATAACCGACCGAATGTGACCAGAAATGAGGTGAGAACTTACCCTTACTAGTTATGAATGACATGCTCTAAGTCGCCACCCTCCTTTGCATTAACTCAATGTGAGAAATGAGAATGTGATTGTCAGGGTCACAATGAATTTTTCGTCCAGTCACTTAATGGTAGTCTGCGCAGGGTCCCTTCCGAGGCTTTTCATCTGGACTTCATGTACATTGCATAGTAGGCCATCTCCCAAGAATCACATGGAAAGATATGGTTCATTAACTGCTTCCTCACCTTGTTTTCAGAAGGGTCTAATTAGGTTTTGTTCCCTCCTTTCAGCTTTGTTACTCTGCATAACTTCTCCAAAGATGATTGTGGAGAGTCGATCTGGTGTATATTCTCTAGAGAAGGTTCTTTCTAGTGACAAACAAGAATGGATCACTGGAGTGATAACTGAACTCCCTCCTCGAAGTTGGTAAGGATACTTTTCCATTGTTTGTTCTAAAACCTTTCTGAAAAATCTCGATGCTCTGCCTTCTTGTTCCCAACTTCGGCGATCTTGCACAAACATTTAATCAGGGTTAACATATATGTCTTTTAATAATAGGTTTTTTGTTGTTCCTCTACTCTCTTTTATGGGTTTCCCCTATCTTTATGCATTGTTACATGGTGTTGGGTCTCTATGAGACTGTGCGAGAGTTCTAGTCCATAAGGTTGGCTTAGTAAGGTAAAACCCACATTGTGTGTTGCATGTTATACTCTGTTCGGGTGAAAGCAATTTATTTCGATAAGATATTATAACGTTTATTGCTCTGTTTGGTATTGTTATACTGAGTTTTTATTGGGATTTCCACCATTCTATAGGTTCTACCAGAGCACTAGTTGACTCTTACGACCGTAATTTCTTTTAAAGGATTACTTCACTCCATTCGGTATATATATATCCATATAAATATAAAGTGGGGATTATGTGCAACGAACAATTCGTTAAGAAGCACCATGGTGCATGAAATTACGTGAGTCTATAATTATATTTAGGGTTAACATCTTTCATTCTGAAATATCGTTGTCTCTATGTGGAAAATACCATTCAAAGCCCATTATTCAGTATAATATTAACTCTGCAATTAATCTTTGGGAAATGCATTTTCTTCATCACAGATAGTCATTCCATGTTTAGATGTCAATAAACATATTTAGCATATAGGATTTAACTTTGTTTTTATAGTTTGAGAAATGCATTTTCTGTGGCATGAAATATTTAACTTGATACTCTGACTTGTTTCATGCATTCGGCCTACACATACCACGCGAACCCTTGCAGTTCGGATTTGCAAAATTCTGGTGGATGTTAATGTTGTTTATTTATTTAATATCCTCGAAGGTTTGCTTTAACCAAAATTGTAGTCAATCTAATGATGGGACCTTGTTTTGTCCTGTGAGGGTACCCATTAGGCTTTACAATTTCACTCCTCCCCTTTTGGTCTGTCGATGGGTCACAACTATGAATGGGAGCACTCCTGTACCAAATTCAAGATAAGTATTACCCTCTAAGATGATACCTTCATTGTCTAATATGATTTACCTTAAAGGTTTAAGTTTTATTTGGTTTCTAAATGACGCTAAGAAAAATTGTCTCGTCTTTCTTGTAGGCTTAGAAGGTCGCCACAATGGATTAGAACCATGCCCTCTTCAAGAAAGGTACTCAGGTTTCATTTTATCGCTCTTAAGAGGGTGCCTTATGTTTCTAAGGAATGATAAGATTCTAATCTAGAACACAATCATCATGGGTGATATTGTTTAGGTTCATAAATATGGCTGATTCTTTATCTCTGTATCTTCAGTTTAAAGGAAAGACACAAGGAACAAAACCTTATTTGTATGTAATAGACAAAAACAGGATGATATGAGCATGACTATACCAATTTTCATAATTGTATAGTCGACTTAGATGGAAACTCTAACAGTCAATTCTTTTCAGAATAATAGATATGTTATACATAGAATTCTGGAATGGGTAGCAATACGTACCCGTGAAGAGTACATATGTTCTATACCCCATTCTGGGTCTACTTTGAACTTTATTTTGAACGATTCCTTTCTTTAATCATATAGCTATGTCATTTCGACTATTACTTAAGTAATTCTATGTACATGAGGTTATATGGTTCCAGAATGTATGTTATTCATTTCATTTAGTTTTGCTAATGTATTATTTTAGTTCAGAACTTCTTTTTTGAATGATTGAACTGTTCGTTTCCTTTATATTAATGGCACCTGGTGGGAATACACACAATAGGTATTTAAGATATTCTAAAATATTAAGTGCAATCAGCTATACATACATACATACATACATACATACATACATACATACATACATACATACATACATATATATATATATATATTTGTATCCATCGTTACTTCCTATTATATGTAGTAAACCTGAGTCTGGAATGACATTGTACTGTCTGATTAAGATAGTTATTTATTACAGCCTATGTATTTAGCCTATAACAATATATGTATGTATAATTATAAGCTTTCGAGTTTACTTCCAGGATTTTCTTACTCAAAGAGAAATATAAGGCTGTTAGAATTTATACTATATTTACTTCATTCCAATCGTAATAAATCGATAGGGCGACTCATCCAAAATTTAAAAGATGACCTACAGATATATGACTATACATATATATGTATATTTAAGTCTTATATTTACTTTCAAAATCTCCTTTAACATTTGTACAGTCTACAATTTACATCCAAATTGAATATCAAGATGTAAATGAACCACCTATCTAGTAAGAATTTTCTAGCACAGTATTCAAAATACTATTCTATTTAACATAGATGTATCTCCCAATATACTTTCATGAATATATTCCATTCCAGCCAAGATACATGGAAAGTTTTCTCAACATGTACAATTAAACTCTAAGGTTTATCCTACATTTCATTTCATTCCATCAGAATTTAACAAATAGAACAATTCCTCCAGATTTAACCAGATGCATTCTAGTAGCCAATATTTCAATAATATTTAACCGGAGAATGAGTAGATATACATATCTCAACGATTGTCAAATAACAATTCAAACAATGAAGTTCCTCCCAACCTTAGAACATAACAACCAATTTGCTTGTCCCGTTCACCCCCTAGCTTGACCATGAATCCATGAGGGTGAACTCAAAACTCCTCGTTGTCAATAGTCCTTCAGTTTCAACAACTTCTCCTTGCCTCACACTCAAAAAGTACTGTGCATAATAACAAGGGATAATTCATTTTCCCCATCATACTAGGCAGTGTCATGCCTCCTCCCATATGCTATATATTGAAAAACAATTGTGCCTAGGTCTTTTCCCCTTGGAAATTTTCGTAGCTTTCCAAATAATTTTCAAGGGCTCCTTATGGCCAAATTCTTGATTTACCACATGTAACATTCAACCCTAAGGTAGTTAGAACATGTTCCCCTCTCATGGAGTCATGGTTAGTTGATTTTAACCTCGATGTTCCATTTGTCCATCAACAATAAATATAAAAATATTTGTTTCTTACAAGTGTCATAGTCAAAGAGTTAGTTGGGTCAAATCATATCTTTGCCCAATAGTCATAATCATTATTTACAATTAACTAAATTCGAAATTCGGAATTTCCATAAATGACAATATTTTCCAATTTCGAATTTACCAAAAACATAAATAAATTCCTAATCATTTTCAAACTTAAAAAATTATTTATTTTTTAGGATGTTACAATGTCCAAATCCAAATTTTCCAAAAACGGAAATTATTCCGAAGTTCACTTAAAAATGAATTATTCTAAATTTTGAGGATATTGCAATTATTTAATAGTTGTAATGGGTGTTGTTGGTCACCATATAGACACGAGTATTTGGTGACAAGTGATCAAGATGGAAATGAGAAGAAGTGAAAAAAGCTTTTGTAGTTGAGATTACATGAAGCTTGTGTCAATGTGTTGATGTGATGTTTACCATGATGTTGTGTACTTTGGAAAGTGGAAAGAATGGAAAGAGAGGTCATTGAGGAGGCACGATTATGTTGTCGAGATGACATTAGTTATTTCAAAGAGTGCTAGCCACCAATGTAGTATACAATGCTCATATACTTGGGGGGATTTCAGTGGTAACTTCCAAGTGGATCTACAACATCAAGCATACAACATACGACAACATTGAAAAGTACAAAGCGAGGTTTGTGGCAAGAGGGTTCTCCTAGAAAGTGGGAGTGGACTATGAGGAGATGTGGAGAAGTGAAGCTCTAGTACATATCCATCGATGAACAAAGAGGATATATTCTAATGAAGCCCTTATCCAAAGGGATGTGTGTATACTTCAAGGACAAGTTGGGACCTATGGAGATTACTCCCTTGGTTGAGAGGGAGTGTTGATATTCCTCCATTGTGGATAGTTAGTGTGTTGTTGGACTAACATTATCCCTGTGGAGAATGTTCTAGGTTGGATAGATTGTTGATGTATCATGGACTGACATTTTTTGTAGAAAATGGTACCTATGGTATAGATTGTGACTTGGTCAAGATGAATGGTCCGCCCCCTATGGCACAAATGGTGACTTGATTGGGGAGGTTGGTACAAGACTAAAAATTTCTTTATGGAACATATGGTGACCTTATTAAAGAAAGAGGTTCAGACTGACATTCTCGCCAAGCCTCTATCTAGAGTGAAATATGAGTATTTCAAAGACAAGTTTGATGTGATGTAGAATGTTCACCCTCTTTGAGAGGGAGGTGTTGTTTCTCCTTAAGTCTGGTAACACCTCTTGCCAAGGGTTCCCTAGATCAGTCATGTGAGGTGAGTGAGTGGCTATTGCACTGTGGAATCCTAGGAAAGGAGAAAACATCAGAAGTATAGTCGTAATACTATGGCGGAGAGTCTGTGACTCTTTACAGTACTTGTGTTCTACTATGGTGATTGTGTACCAATCACAGAGACTGTGTGTCTCTGGTTGTGTTCTATTACGGTGATTGTGTACTTGACAACTGGTGTGTTACTATGGTGATTGTGTACCACTCGCACTGTGTGTAGCTTTGTGTGTACCACTAGCGGTGATTGTGTATCACTAGACAGTAATTATGTACTACTATGTCTTGACACAATCAAATTCTACTCGACAGAATTGTAGTGTTACTAGTTGATTGCCATGGAGACTACTATATCACTTGGGAGCAGATGTGTGTTGATGAGTGTGTTGGATGACTTGAGCTACCGATGGTGTGGTAGAAATTTTGTTCTACTAGTTGATTGCATAGTAGTAAGGGGACTACTATATGAAAGACATCGTTGAAAGATATCTCCTTAGCTAAGAGGGAGTGTTGATGTTTTGGTAGTTGTGGGAGAAACTTTCCTCTAGAAAACATTTCTTAGAATAGGAGAAGATTTCAAATGTTATGTTAGTTCACGTGGGAGAGAGACATCTCCAAAAACTCATAAACATGTGTCATAGGTCTAGGGTGAAGTTTGTATACTTTAGAGACAAACTTGACATGATGTAGAATATCTCTCTTAAAGGGAGTGTTGATGTTTAAGAAGTATTAGTGTTTGGACACCATCATGAAGAAGATATTCTCCTACATTAATAATTAATAATATAATTATTATATTTATAATATAAGATATATAAAATAATAAAAATACTTATTTCTTATCCAAGAGACACATCCTTTCATGAATTACCATATATTTTCTATATATATAGTAAATTCATCATTGTAATAAAAATATTCTCTCATATGAAAATTTAAAAAAACAGAAGAAAGATGTTTTGAGCAACCGTCTATTCTAATTAATACGTTTTTCAAATATGAACTTGGATTACACGCATCTCCCAATTACTGTCGTCGAGTCTGATTCCACAGTTCGGGAGTGCACGGTGTTTTGGAACATGAGGAAAACTCAGTGCACGTTATATAGTCAACATTTCCGGTTTGGTGGTGCAACATTTCAATTTCGGTGCGATCCTGTGGAATCTTCAGTTCCATATGGATTTGAGCCTACGTTTGACTTAACGATTGGCGTTATTGATCCCGGCGACAAGGAAATACTCGACACTGATGTTATAGAAGCCGAATTATCTATCCAAAAGTTAGACTTATCTGACTTTCGACGTTTCGCCGGTAATCACTGCCGATTCCGTCAGTTTACCCGAGAAGGGATCTCCTTCCGTGTATTTTTTGACACGGTTGAGTCATTCATCTTAAACTCCGGTGATGTTATGCATTTCCGGTTACAGCTGAGAGTGTGGAAACTATAGGAGCAATTCTATTAGTCTTTGCAGTACACTATATAGATAGATAGATATTTTGCAGAGCCAAGGGTTTTGAATCGGCCTTGATTTTAAGATTATTACTTTTATACAATTTGATCTATATTGCATTTTCGTACATCTATGATTTTAATGTTATTACTTTTCCCAATTTGATTTTATGTTGCAGTTTTGAACATGTATAATTTATAGAGATGGATTTTTGCAGTCTTGCTGTATTAATATTATTAGGAGGAATTTAATTTAAGGATGATACATTGTTTTTCGTTAATGGCATGTTAAGGATGATACATTGTTTTTCATTAATGGCTTGCTGTGTGATATTTTTCATAAATGATTTTATTTTTTAAGATGATATCCATTTGATTTTAATGTTTTTCCAATTTGATTTATATTGCAGTTTGGAACATGTACAATATATAGAGATGGATTTTTGCAGTCTTGCTGTATTAGGAGGAATTTAATTTAAGGACGATACATTGTTTTTCATTAATGGCTTTCTCTGTGATATGTTTCATAAATGATTATATTTTTTTTAAGATGGTATCCATTTGATATAGTTATTTCTATTAAAAT
>ML790814.1:111140-130202 GCA_009831015.1 Picea engelmannii | reverse complement strand
TTACAACGGGTTTTGCTGTAGGTTGTATCCCTTCATTTGTTGGATAATAATAAAGGAAGGACCTGGCAATTTCTCTGGTGGACGTAGCCCACACTGGGTGAACCACGTAAATCTGTGTCTCTCTTGTATTGTGTGTCTTATGTATTTTGTTTCTGCATTTGTTTTATTTTATTGCTCCGCGGTCCTGTTTTTCTGACAAGTCTAACATACATTGTTATTTTCAGTGAATGGGGATATGGTCTCCATGAACAAAAAAAATAAAGAGACCTATAGAATGGTTTCGAAATTTTGTTTATCATATGCATAATTCTAAAAAAATGGTCGCTTGCACATTTTACAAAATTAAGGGGTTTAAGCACATCAACTCATGATGCGTATTAAGGAAATGGAATAATGCAAGGGAGATTTTAGTCATGATAAGAAGGCTAAAGGCCAAAATAACAGAGTTGGTAATACAGAGATAGATTCCAACAGACACAAGGCAAAAGGAGAGCAGGAAACGTTAATAGAAATAGTAAGAAGCTTGAATACGGAAGTGCAGAGCTACAAAGAAGACAACGAGAGACTAACGAGAGAGAAAATTCAGATAAATGTTCAAGTGTTGCATATCTTAAATCAGTTGCAGAGGAAAACGAAGAAGGGATCAAAATCAAGACAAGAGGAAAGAGGCAGGTGTCACGAAAGAAGAAATGCTTGTGGAAGAGCTGGTTATTCTAGAAGTTCTAGAAGAGATGATGGACACCACTCACCTCCTTTCTGAGAAAGAAATATTTATGCATCAGATGATCCCGTAATAATTCTAGAGGTGTCCCATGTCAGACAATAAAGAAGGAAACAAGAGGTAGATAGTTTGCAAGGAGAGTTGACGAAGCTCAAGCCACCATCCTTAGATGGTGAAAGAGAAAGGGAAGATAATGTCAAAGCATGGTTTATTGGTCTCTAGAGATAATTTCAGTTGCATAACCATTCATCAAATCTAGAAGCCATGATTTCCACCTAGCATTTACACAGGAAATCTGCAATGTGGTGGGACCAACTAACGCAAGTGGAACATGTTAATGAAATTAGGATCACTTGGAAATAGTTGAAGAAGTACTTCAAGAAGGAGTACCTCTCAGATCATTTCTATGACAAGAAAATGCAAGAGTTCTTTGAAATCAAGTTGGGAAGCATGACTATGGCAGAGTACGAGAAGAAGTTATTGGTATTGTTAAAATACGCCAAGTTCATTGGTGATGAGAAAGTGAAAATACAGAGATTTCTAAGTGTATTGCCAGGC
Source organism: Picea engelmannii (assembly GCA_009831015.1). NCBI lineage: Eukaryota > Viridiplantae > Streptophyta > Pinopsida > Pinales > Pinaceae > Picea > Picea engelmannii. Next base: position 128,923 of record ML790814.1, on the reverse strand, counting down.
TTTTATAAGGAAAATATCAAGTATGATGAACCTAGGACCTTGACTAAGGCCATCAAGAAGGATAAATACATGTATGAGAAAGGCCAAGGAAGAGAATTCTTGCACAAATATTGGAAGGACAAGAAGAACAAGAAGTTCAACTAGAGGAAGAAAGGATTCGAACCTCCCTTCAATAAGAATGAGCCTAATAGAAATAGTCAAGATTTGTATGCTAAGGGGGATTACAAGAAAGAAGATTCCTTGGGAAAAAGAGGAATACCACCAATCCAATGCTAGGGATGTAAAGAAGATCACCTGTACAAGGATTTCCCACATATAAAATACAGAGTGAAGACTATGCACAACGTCCAAGAGGCTAGAACAGTCGAAGATATGGGAATAATCTATGAAACTTTAAATGATCGACAAGCAGAGTACCAGTCCAATATGATCGAGGTGGAAGGTAAGATGACAAATAATCTTGTTGCTATTTTGATTGATTTAGGAGTAAGTCATTGCTACATTGATCCTAAGATTGTGGATAGATTACATTTGGAGAAAAGTAAACTTGGAAAAGAAAGTTTGGTTCATTTATCCACTAGAACCAAAAGAAGAATCCATGATATGGTCAGAGGTTGTTCCATAAGTCTTAATGGTAGGAATACTAGTGCTGATCTAAATATCATACCATTGGGGTCTGATGATGTATTGATTGGGATGGAATGGTTGGACAAGCATAATGTTGTCCTAAATTGTCATAGCAAGACATTTACATGTCTTGATGGAAATGGAAAATAGAGCACTATGAAAGGAGTTCCAAGACCCATCTCTATCAGGGATATTTAGGCCTTACAACTGAAAAACATGTTTTAGAAAAGGATGTCAATTGTATGCAACTCATGTAGAAGAGATAGATTATACAAAGGGGCCAAGCCTTGAAGATTTCTTGGTGCTATAGGAATTTGAGGATGTAGTCCAAGAAATACCTAGATTTCCACCAAGAAGGGAGAAATATTTTTCAATTGACTTAGTGCCAGAAGTTTCCCTGGTGTAAAAAACACCTTACAGAATGAGCACACCAGAGTTAAAAGAATTACAAATGCAATTGGAGGAATTGTTGAAGAAAGGGTACATACATCCAAGCATTTTACCTTGGGGAGCAATAGTACTTTTTGTAAAAGAGAAGGATGGAACCTTGAGCATGTGTATTGACTTACAACAGTTGAACAAGTACACTATAAATAACAAGCATCCTCTACCCCGAATTGGTGACCTCTTTGACAAGATAAGAGGAGAAAAGATATTTTCAGAGATTGACCTAAGGATAGGATACCATCAGGTAAGAATCAAGGAAGAAGTCATTCATAAGACAACCTTTAGGACCAGGTATGGGCATTATGAATTTGTAGTGGTGCCATTTGGACTGGCCAATGCACCAGTTGTCTTCATCTGCTTAATGAACGACATATTTAGAAATTATTTGGACAAGTTTGTCATAGTATTCCTGGATGAAATACTTATCTATTCTAAGTATGAAGAATATCATGAACATCACTTAAGACTGGTATTGCATGTACTAAGAGAACATCAGTTGTATGCCAATTTGAGTAAGTGTTCTTTTTATCAAAAGTGGATCAATTTATTGGGACACATTATTTCAAAGCAGGGCATAGCATTATATATAGAGAAGATCAAAGACATTATAGGATGGCCAACACCCAAAAATGTGTCAGAAGTCAGATATTTTATGGGATTAGTTGACTACTATAGAAGGTCCATAGTAGGGCTTTCTAATATTGATCATCCAATCACTTCTTTGGAAAAGAAGGGAACTAAATTTGAATCAACACTCAAGTGTGAAAATAATTTTAATCTGTTGAAGGCATTACTTACTAGTGCACCTGTGTTAAAGATTGGTGACCCAAATGAAAGTTTTGTGGTATGTACAGATGCTTGTAAGGAAGGACTTGGGGGAGTCCTCACGCAAAATGGACATGTTGTTGGGTATGAGTCAAAAAATATTAAGGAACATGAGAGGAAATATGCCATGCATGAATTGGAACTTGTTTCCATTGTTCACGCCTTGAGGATGTGGAGGCATTACCTCATAGGGAAGAAATTCATATTAAGAACATACCACGTTGGCCTAAAGTATATTTTTGAACAACCGACCTTGAATGTTAGGCAAACAAGATGGATGGAATTTTTAAGTGAATATGACTTTGATATCAAGCATATCAAGGGAAAGGAGAATAAATTTGTTGATGCAATTAGTAGGAGAGTGCATCTCATGCATTCTATTGCTATCAGTATGCATCCATCGGACTTGAAGAGAAGAATTTTATATGTTCTTGTTATAGATCAGCATTACCTATAGGTAAAGGAAAACTTACAACAAGGAGATGTACAACAGAAAATAAAGGAGTATGAGATAAAGGAAGACATAGTACTCATGCATAAAAATAGAATCTATGTTCCTAGTTCCAGAGAACTAAGGAATTTGGTACTAAAGAAAATGCATGACGTTCCTTATGTTGGACGTCCCAATTACCAGAAAACAATTACAGTAGTAAGAAGCCAATTCTTTTGGCTGGGAATGAAGAAGGATGTTGTTGATTACATCGATCGATGTATCAAATGTCATAAGGTGAAGGTTGAGCATATGCACCTAGAGGGTTTGTTGCAGCCATTACAAATCCCATAGAATAAATGGGAAGTAATAACCATGGATTTCATCACGGGATTACCCAAAACGAATAAGAAACATGATTCAATCATGGTGGTGGTTGAAAAATTAACAAAGGCTTCTCATTTTGTTCCTGTGAAGAGAACGCATACAATGACTAATATTGCAGAAATTATCATGAAGGAAATTGCTAGGTTGAATCGGATACTTAGGAAAATCATCTCTAATAGAGATACAAAGTTTACCTCCAATTTCTAGAGGGGATTGTTTAAAGGATTTTCCAAAAATGTAAACTTTAGCACTGCATATCATCCCTAGATAGATAGTCAAATAGAGAGAGTCAATCGAACAATTGAAGACATGATGAGAATGTACATGATGGATACGCCATCTAAGTGGGAAGATTACTTACACTTGGTTGAGTTTGCATATAATAATGGGTATCAAGATTTATTGAGAATGAGTCCATTTCAAGACTTGTATGGTAGGAAATGAAATATTTCAGTGACCTAGGACAACCCAGCAGATAGAGTGGTACTTGGGTTGGATTTGCTCAAGGACATGGAAGACCAGGTGGTCAAGATTAAGCATAATTTAAGGGAATATCAAGATAGACAAAAAGTTTACGCAGACAAGAACATGATAGTTAGAGAATTTAAAGTAGGGGAGCATTTACTTTTGAAAGTGACGCCTAAGAAAATCTCTTTAAAATTGGGTAGTTGTACAAAGCTGGCAGCCAGATTCTATGTTCCATTTGAAATACTGGAAAAAATAGGGTCAGTTGCATACATGCTTGCATTTCCTGCTTCAATGAATGTGAATAATGTATTCCATGTATCTTTACTAAATAAATATGTACATGACCTTAACCATGTTATTGATTGAAATCTAATTTAAGTATATGCAGAGGGAGACTTTCAGGTTCAACCAGTGTGGGTATTGGACAGAAAAGTCAAAATGCTCTAGAATCGAGTTATAGAGTTTGTAAAAGTTCAGTGGACCTGCTACGATCTAGAAGATGCTACCTGGGAGGATGAATATGCCATGCAAGCAGAGTACCCACAACATTTTGAATAAATTTGAGATTTCGATCTCTATTTTGTATATGCATTGAGGACAGTGAAAAAATAAAGGGGAGTGGATGTAACACCCCAAGTTTCAAACCCCCCATTTTAAATAATGTATTGTTACAATGCTGAGAGGCCTGAGTGACCAAACAATTATTAAAGGGATAATATGCCCAAGAAATGAACCCCCCCATTTTAAATAATGTATTGTTACAATGCTGAGAGGCTTGAGTGACCAAACAATTATTAAAGGGATAGTATGCCGAAGAAATGTAATCTTTCGATCATTATTAATAATAAACACATTGTTGGTTGCTAGACAGAAAAGGAATAGAGTTATAGGGGGCTATGATTCCACGAGAGAGGGGGATTGAGGGGATAAATGTTTATTCCTATGTTAATTACCTTTTTTCCTAAGGGATGGGATCGATTATGTGAGCTTCTTGGGGAAGGCCAAGAGGTTCTTGATTTCCCGATGAAAATACTTAAACCCATTCCTGTTCTGATTGTGAGGTTAGTTGTTGTCTCATCCACTTCGTCACCTCTGTGTTATCCCATTCTTTCCCTCAAGCACTCTCATTCACTCTCATGCACTCACTCTCATGCACTCAACTATTGAATATTAGCCACACGATAGTTGGTTGTAATGGTTGTCGGTGTGATCCAGTTGTGTTTTGAGGCCTGCATGTCTGAGATGCATTGTCATGTCTCCCATGTTGCTCACAACTGCGAGTCATGAGAGTTTCATCATTGAGATTATGGAACAGTTGTGCTGGAGGCCTAAACAAGGAGAAGGGCTCCCTGAGGGACTGCATGGCAGAGAAGGGTGGAGGTCTATTCTCTCAAGTGGCACGAGCTTGGTATAAGAGAGTTGGGTACTTGGATTTATGTGGGTGCTAGGAAGCCTGTGAGAGCTTGAGTGTTGAATGGTTTGGGAAGCCAAGTACACTCTGGAACCGTCCTTGTGGATTCATATCCCTCGCTCGGGGGTGACATTGTTGTTGATATTTGGAGCAGTGGTGTCTATGGTTGGGTGGAATGTCCTTGGTCTATAGCCATTCAGTGTCTCCTTTTCATAAAGATAAGTTCTCTTTGTTGTGATATTATTATCTGTGTATGAATGTATTCTGCTGTGTATTTTAATTATTGTCTAACTAAATCTTAGATTATGCATGCTTTCTAGATATTGTTGTGTATGTCATTAAATATTTTATTTTATGAATCCTTACATTTCAAAAAGGTATCGGTAAGAGAAAGAATTCCAAGGTAGCATATCCCTACCTGTGGGTGGCTGGGGATGTTACAACCAAGGTTCCATGTATAAATGTAAAACTCCATGTTGAAGTAGTCGAAATGCCACTATGAACCTGGGTCCTCTGTCCAAGTTCTCATGTGAACTACACGAAGAATATATTGGAACTTATGAACCAACTAAAAATGATATTCTAAAGATTGACACTGGTCATGTGAATCGAAAAAATTATAACCGATAAAAAATGCATCCACTACTACTAGAGAATAAGAAAACTGAAGAATAATATGCAAAGAATGATCTTGTTTACTCTCTAGGAAGTTCTCTACTTGAGGGGGAGTAGAGTCATCAAATAGAAGATGGAAGTGGTTTTCATCCCAGAAATGAAAATTATCCATATACCAATCATCACAATAGTCCTCTAAAGCATTCCAAGGATACACTTCTTGATTATATTCATCCATGATGTTCACCAAAGTATATTTCTCCTGTATGTTCACCAAGGACTTGTGAATACTATGAAAACCATTCTAGAGACCTTCTTGAAATTTATGAAAAGTGTCATGCATTTGAGATTTGAATGCTTCCATCGTGTATAATTTCTTTGAGGGTTTGAGAGTGAACATCAATTGGAAACACCATTTAAAATATGCCAAAAGAAATATTTGGAAATTCTCTATCTAATGGGTTTGAACTTGTAGAAATTTGAGCAACTTATGAAAAGATATGGACTTTGCAGTCATGTCGTCGTCACGAAAACCCCCCAAAAATGCCTAATTTTAAATCAACGATATCTTCACTTCCATAACTCTGATTCAGACAAATTATTTTTTGAATTTGGGTGAAATTGTGAGAGGAAATAAGATCTATAATTTGTCTTGGAAAATTCATCTCCATTTGCTACAAAAATCAGAAAAATCACGTGGTCATCCACTGAAAAAACTCTAAAAATTGCAGATTTTTAAATGCAAATAACTTTACTTCTCAAACTCTGTTTCAGACAATTTGTTTTTTTAACTTAGGATTTTTTCTGAGAGGAACTTAGATATAAAACCAGTTTCTACAAAGTTTGCACCAAAACCTACATAAATCATCCCGAATGTTGTGACCCTCATTTTTTTTTCTTCTTCGAAAAAATAAAATTATTTTCCCACCATGTGTGCCAAGGAAAGTTTATCCTCTCTTGTTCACTTTCCTATTCAAGGGGGAATCCTCCAATTGAGATACGGCTCCAAATACAATACTTCTCTTAATATCCCATTACATTGTTTGAACCCCTTTATATAGTGCTACCATCACCTAAAAACATTCTAGACGAGGAATCTTCTAGAAGAAAAACCTTCTAAGAAGTCCTCTTACATTTATTATATCTAACTACCATAGTGGGAATTATTTAATAATATAGTTGACCTATTCCATATTACATTGAATGGCCTCCACTACCTCTCTAGCTACCTAACATTTTCTATTACTAGCATCCCTAAGAATAGGAATATTTATAGATGCAAAATTTCAAGGAGGGAAATGTTGTTAATGAAAATTCCTAGGAAATAAAGGAATCTAAATACAACATATATCAGAGGCACGATGATCGTGACAAGTAGCTTGGATCAGTTTTTATATATATATATATAGTCCTTATTAGTTCCTTGTTCAATTGCAATGCACATCTGCTCATTATGGAATTAATGTGTCTTTCCTTACTTCTGTTTAAATTTCGTATTTGTTAAATTTGACATTTCAATTTCAGTTAAATATTGCATTTCGAAGATACAAATTGTAATAAATAATTTCCATACAATAGAATGTTGAATAGAATTATTGATGATATTTAGTTATTTTATTATTATAGAGCTATTGTATAATAGAAAAATATAGGGAATAAGATGTAAAGAAAATTAGAGACCTAAAGAGAATTAGAGATCAATATGAAAGTATAAATAAATCTAAGAAAAAAAGTATATTATTTTATCTATTTAACTATAGTATTGGAAATATATATTGTAAAAGAATAGGAATCGAGTCCTTTATAAACAAAAATATTCCCTTTAGGGGAAACTATTAACATTAGAAATTGCAGGAAACTCATATAAAATAGAAAGAGTTACATATTGTATAGAACCTTAATGCTCGAACTTGAAAACCTTATCTTGGGAAAAGTTTTTTTTCATAGTAACCAAATCCACCCACAGGAAGCAAACAAAAAAATTTGAATTGGTAAACTGTAAAATAGGAAATAAGAAAATAATTGAATAAGTTTGCTAGCTAAACTTACCATAGATCATAAGGATAATTTCTATTTGTGAAATCTTGATATTGTTAAACTTTTGGTGTGCTCGTTTAACCATAGATAATATCACACTATCGTCACCCAATCATAGGCACATATTCCCCCCCATAGCCACAAAAAGTGATGCATCAACAACACAATAAGTATACATAGATAGAATACCTTTTCTCCAAGAGAAGCACACAAGATAAATACCCACAAGTGTTGTAGTACTCCTCCAGATTTTTGTTGCTCCCACACTTGCACAGCTCTAGCTGCAACTTTTGTCTTCTATACTTGTGCACTTGCTAAGTAAGTGTGTACAAATGAATTAAGAAATTGTCTATTTATACTAAATTGTCAAGTTGACTAGGGTTGAATTGTCTTTCTCGATGTGTCTATTACTTTAATTTTTTTCTCTTGAGGCCAAATTTTCTCCTAGGGTTTTCTAACATCTATTTAATGGTTCTCTTTCTTCTAGAATATTTTATTCTAAGTCAAAGATTACACATGGAGGTTAATACCTTCTGCAACTACCAAAATATCAACACTCCCTCTTAGATAGGGAGGTATTAACTAATATGTTCTTCATGTAATAGTCTCAAACTCATTCATCCATATCACATGGGATGGGAAAGACTCACATAGCCTTGCAGACAAGTGTATATGTACCATCACCATAGCCACATAGGTTATCTCTTGATCACTTAGATCATAATATGAGCATGAGCATCATACTCACACATTAGTCATATAGCTGACAACCACCTCCAACACTACTAGTTGACACTCCAGGCTAGAAACACCTCCAAACATCTAGTAACCTTCAATACTATCGATCGAAAATCTAAATCAGAATCACCCCCAACCACACAGGTTGTCCCTATAGTTCATAACCCTCTGATGCTACTGGTTGACACTCTAACTAGTTTTTACAACAATGTAAATTATGTACCAGACTATTTCACATGAGTACCATCAGAACAACATACCAGAATATTTCATTGGAGTAGCTATATTTCTATTTACCAGACTATTTCATTGGTGGAATAGTCTTTGCATACCATACTATTTCACTGGAATATAAGTATCTCAGTGTACCATACTATCTCCCTCAAGTAGTTATGCGTACCAGACTATTTCAATGGAGTATCATCAAAACAATGTACCAGACTATTTCAATGGAGTAGCTAAATATTTGTGTACCAGACTATTTCACTAGTGTTGCTATGTGTACGAGACTATTTAACTGGAGTAGAATCACAAAAATTTACCACACTATTTCACTAGAGAAGCTAAATCTTTGCATACCAAACTATTTCATTGGATTAGCTCTGTGTTCAATGGAGTAACTATGCGTACCCAACTATTTCAATGGAGTATAATAAAAACATCGTACCAGACTATTTCATTGGAGTATCTATATCTCTGCATACCATACTAATTCACTCAGGTAGCAGTCTTTGTGTAGCAGACTATTTCACTAGAGTAGTGATATATTTGTGTACCTGACTATTTCATTGGAGTAACAGTCTCTATGTACCATACTATTTCATTGGAGTAGCAGTATTTTGACGTACCATACTATTTCAATGGAGTAGCTATGTGTACCATACTATTTCACTAGATTAGCATCACAGTAGCATACTGGACAATTTCATTGGAGCAGTTATATCTTTGCATACTGGACTATTTCATTAGACTAGCAGTCTCTACGTACCAAACTATTTCGTTGTAGTAGCATTGTCTCAATGCACCAAAATATTTCACTAAGTAGAAGTATCTCAGCATACCATGTTTCATATGTAATGGTACTTGATCTCGATTTTCTTGGACTTGTCATAAGTCATAAAACACAAGGTTATTTGTCATCTTTATGCAACTCTCGTTGTCACAAAAGATGCAAGTCTCCTCTAACTCGATATCAAATAGCCCTGCAAGTAACTTTCAAATCCACACTGCTTCACTACCTACTGAACACATTGCTACGTACTCTATCTCAGTCGTACTCAGTTCCACATAGGTCTGTTTCCTACTGAAACATGAGATCATAGAGGATCCCAAATTGAAGCAACATCTGGATGTACTCTTCTAATCCACTACACTACCGACCCAATATGGATTAGCCTATTCTTGTAGGCTTATCTCACAATTTGAAACATATATGAGAACATAATCAATTGTACCCCTTAGGTACCTCATCACATGTTTTTCTACAACTAAGTGAACACGTCTCGACACAACAATATACCGACTCAATTTGTTCATCGAAAAACATATATATCGCCTTGTGTTCGTTAAGTAAATTTACGAAACGATACTTTGTCTATACATGGTGGCATCCACTATATTTGAAGATTTATGACTCAATAACTTCAGATTCATCACTCTCAATGTAGGAAACCAATCCTAGGCTCATCAAAATAAGTTTCTATCATATCTTGCCCTAGGTGCCTCCTTAAACCCATACACATCTTTCTTCAATATGAAGACATGAGACTCTTCATATATCATTTGGTTGTTCTATATACACTTCTTCTAGCTACTAGAGCAAGTGTCTCATCATAATCTTCTCACTCTTGCTAGGAGAATCGCTTGGCCATAAATCGCCACAAATTAGGATTCGTACATCTCTATATTGTTATCTGCAATATGATTGATCTTGTAGATCAATTTGGAAGTCACCACTGACTTCCCTTATGGTCTCAAAACCAAAGAAAAGATCCATATCCCAATCCTTCTGACTAGTTTCCTGATCTGTCACTAAAACAATGGAATCTCCCTAGGAGGTATCATATCTCCTTGAATCCTCTCAAGCTTTGATCTAGCCTTGTCAACTCATGGAACTTGTTTTTTAGACCTCAAATACGTCTCTCTCTCTCTCTGATATGAATTTGAGGAGGAATACGTTTTAAAGGACAATCTTTAACCCACTGACTCTCTTTGAGATCAATCTCAATCTGAGTCTCCATGCTCCCTTTGAACCTTGAGTCCCTCTGAGTCTATATAATCTTCAAATATATCTCCTCCCTCTTTATGTGATGATTTCGTCTAAAGTCTCCTATGAATGGTTCTAGGGAGGTTGATCTTCTCTACTCGATCATGATGGATAACTCCCTATGAATTCTAGCTCCTTCTGAGTTGGTACTTGGTGGGGCCGCCTGCATCACCGCTGGTGGAGCCATATGCTCCTCATGATATGGCTTCTCAATTCTATATATATTTGAATCTTACAATGTGTCATGGCACCATGATGGTCTCTTCCTAGTTACTGCAGTGATTCTGGGTAGGCCCATTTGGCTCTACTAACTCTTCCTGATGATATAAAGAGTGATCAACTACACTAGAGGGATTTGTTTGGTCATCTTTGGAGACTCTTCTCCTTAAAATCAATCCCCATATGAGATACCTTTTATCTCACAAAATTACCCTTATTTTTCCTCTTTTTCTTCGGTACATGGATGTATGCAGAGTATGCAACTTCTTATGTGGATAGATTTTTCCATGTATCAAACTACAGACCATCTAATATGTTTCCTCCTACAACCATCACTATAGTTTCCCTCAGATTTATTACCTGTGACCTTCTCGGAACAAGACCAACAACAAGGGAAAACAATAAACAAGAATACTACTCTTATAATATTAATAAAAACAATAACGAGAGAAATCATCTCCTTCTCATAGCTATCACTTATGACCTCCCTAGAACAAGCGCAAAAATAAAAAATAAAATAATAATAAATAGGAACAACACTATTCTAGTGTTGTGACCAATCATTGCTCCATGGTAACCTACCCAGAACAAAAAAAACAAGAGAAAAAGTATTTCCAATATAATAGCATTTTCATAACAAGAATAAAAGACAATTTCATGGTAATCAACATATCATTACCAAAGTGACCTTCCTGGAAGTAAAGAAACAAGTATCTCCTAGAGGACACGATAGTTTATCTTGAAAACAAGAACAATAAGCATCTATATCAATAGTACTCACATGCTACCAAGTATTCATTGTATCTAGTAGTAATAGAAACTTCCAAGGATTGTTGTCACAACTATAGTGTTTACATGTAATGTAGCAATTATCAAACTTGATATGTGCAAATTAGAAACTTAGCAATTTAATCAATCAAACTTGGAACCTGAAGTCTTATCTTCAAGAATGATTGTTGTTGTTTTTCTTCCGAGTCTCATTCAATCAATATGAAAAGTATTCTCTCAGACATGTCCTTTGTACTAAGACAATATGCTTTCTTTGACATAAATATTAGTTAGGGAATATAATGCTAGTAAACTAAAAAATCTCAATGTTAATAAATCTAATACTTTGACTAGAGTTAGCTTATAAATTTAACTTTGATCAAATGTTATTATGATAATCATAACTTCAATTGATCAAAATACAATTAGATATTTATAAGATCACAATAATTCCATAACAGTTAGAGGTGTATCAAAAAAATCAAACATGGAGTGTGTTGTTCCTCTTAATTTGTTGGATCTGTGAGATCCGTTTAGATCTACAATTGTTGCACAAAAGATCCCTTCTCTTACAAATGTTGGACATATTTTCATTGATGTCAACAATTGATGTCATTGTGATTTGATGAGTTTTCATTGATGTAATAAGTTGTATTGGATGTGTTGAGTTGTGATGGATATATGTGATGAGTTATTATTGATGTCTAGATTGATGTCAAAGAATAGTTGCATCATTGATGATCATGTTCTCATATGTATTTATGTAATGTACCAAATGGATGAATTCCAAAGTGGTCTCTTTATGGTTCGTCCCTTTATAGTGGAATCCCGCATGAAGCCCCAGATTGTATGAATGAAAAGAAAATGAAAAGAAATATAAAAGGACATCATTTCTGTATGTATGGATAGTGATGATATGTGTTACATCATGTAATTCCTCATGGTTGAGGAGTTATGGTGACTTGAAGATTGAACTCCCATAGGTGAGGTCATGGAGTCCGAAGTTGTGCAAAGGAAAAGAGGCTGAAGAACATGTGAGATGGTTGTTGGAAGCACATAAATGATCAGTACTCATCGTACGCTTTCCGGTGATAGGTGGTTTGCCATGTGGTTCCTCCTAGTTGAGGAGATATGAAGGTTTAAAGTTGAAGACCAGAAAACTCAATGCACGGTGTATAGTCAACGTTGCCAGCTTGGTGGCTCGGTGCGATACTTGACACTGATGTTATAGAAGTAGAATTGTCTATACAAAAGTTAGGCTTAACTGAATTTCAACGTTTCACCGGTAATCACTATCGATTTTGACAGTTTACTCGAGAAGGGATCTCCTTCCGTTTATCTTTTGACACAGTTGAGTCATTCGTCTTAAACTCGGGTGAGGTTATGCATTTACGGTTACGAATGACACTGTGGAAATTATAGGAGAAATTCTATTAGTCTTTTCAGTACACTATATACATAGATAGATATTTTTCAGACCCAAGAGTTTTGAATAAACCTTGATTTTATTACTCTATAGTTGTCCCCCTATTAGAATTGATGGATTAATCGTCCTTTTAATTATAAAATTTAATATGATAGCCATAAATTAAAGATGTTGGCATATTTTTCTTCTTACATCCAAATCAATAAATAAAATTTCCAGAACTAACACCCTTGCATTTATAAAATTGTACCTTCATCATGTTTACTTTTTCACTTTTATTAAACACGATTAAAGAATTACTACCATGAGTTACCAATTTCCACATAACATAATTTAGAAAATACAAACAAATTTTACTTCAATTCTAACATTTACGTCTTCATTTACCTTTTTATTTAATAGTTACTTCTTTAGTCTTAACATTTACCTATCGTACCTGGTTTGTCCTTACATTTTACCACCTCCCGTATCGACGTGTGGCCTGGCCACCTCCTTTTGTAACATATTTTTCAGTACCTCTTCCCTCTCGTACATAGCTCTTCATTTATCTCGTTTGTCATTTAATTATTTGTGTGCTTGGCCATTTATCTCCACTCCCAAGCTTAGTCGTTTCACTTAACCTGCGTTTGAAATTCATTGCATAATCTCAATCGCTAGATAACTACATATCTAGCCAGTTGTATCCCTGATCGTTGTTGTTTCCCTATATCACTAATCCATTTCGAACCTGTTACTATCGTTCCTGCATTTTGAACCTGCTACATATAGAACTTGATGTATAAATCAGAACCCCTGGATTGTTGAGTTGGATTGATGCATAGCTGAATCCACGACATCAAGGGACCTTTGGATAGCTTTATCACTTCTTCAACATGGTGTATGGTATTCTCTCAATTATGACAACTTTTTAATGTATCTCAATTATGACAACTTTTTAATGTACATATGATTATTTCACAAATTTGTAATCCAAATAAATGTACATATGATTATTTCACAAATTTGTAATCTAAATAACATAAACATCTAGATATAGGTTAAATTGTTATTGCAAGCTTTAATTTCTTGATAATTGATTTATTGTCCACAATGTATACAAGAGTTATCATCTTCAATATAGGTTATTTATTTCGGTCCTTGATTATATATATATAATCTATCGTACAACTCAATCTTGTAAGTCGTTATGATTAAGTACACAACATAGATGCCCTTTCCTTGAAAGATTCTCCATATTATCAAGTCAGTAGGAGTTTGTCTCATCTCTCGTGCAATAAACCATTAAAGTTGGATCTCAGTAATCAATGGCTCATGTCACTCTATAATGTGCCTTGAATAAGTTTTTTGAGTTATCACAATCATATTCAAAGGGTTTTCGAGACACCAAAAGTTGTATGATGATATACTCAAGAAAGTTACAGGATATAGGATACAAGAACTCATGCATGCGATTAATCGTAATTATGTTTTATTTATATTCTTTTACTAACTAATGAAACCCTCTTACTTTCATTATTAATTAGTACACAATATAAACTTATTTATAAAACTAAAATGATATGTAATTTATGTGTCCTCATTTGATTTTTTTTGTTGTTAACTACATTCTTTTGAACGTATACATTATTAATAATTATACATTATTAATAATTATATTGGAAAGTTGAAAGAAATAAGTTAGAGTAGGAAAGTAAGGGCTAAGTGGCTTGCACTGATTTCCGCACAATAATTAAATAAAATGCATGAAAAGTTGGGTTATTCTTTTATGTACTCCCTTCATTGTCAACCTAAAGTGTTAATCTTCAAACTGCATCGCGAGTGGTGAAAAATCGTCTCAATCCAACGAATAGAGATATGGCTCGGCCTTAATAAATATGAAAATAATTTAACCACTATGCATATCAGCTTTAATAAATATGAAAATAATTTAACCACTATGCACATCGGTTAGACAGATGGAAGCGATTGGATCAACCCTTTGTATCACAATTGAATGGAGTCACCCTATTGTCAATAATATCAGAGTTTATTATGAATGAAAGGATGACTATGACTAGCCTATGATGACAGAGTTTATTATTAATAATATGAATGCATTTTTTTTTAAGGCTTATTTTTATATTAATAGTTACACATATTTTTTCATAAATTTGAATCCTAAACTAAAACCTAATCTTAATCCTAAATATTAACCTTGAACATTTATTAACATTAATATTTAATCAATATTAATTTTTAAAATAATATTATTAATAATCTTTAAAGTAAAGAAATATTGTTAATATTTAAATGTAATATATTATTAATGTTTAAAACTAATGTAATATTATTAATGTATTAATTTTATAATGTGCTAATATATTATTAATGTAAAACCCATTAATAATAATAAATAAATATAGTAATCTAGAAATAATGTAATACATAAATATAGAATAATATAGCAATATCATATTAATAACAATGAATAAATATAGTAATCTAACAATAAAGTCATAAATACATATATAATAATATAGTAGCAATGAAGTAATAAATAAATATAAAATAATATAGTAATAGTAGGTTTTGTTATTTATGTAAAGTAATAAATAAATATAGAATAATATAGTAATATTAGGTTTTACTATTTATTTAAGGAAATAATTAATAATTTTCAATAAATTTATAAAGTATAATTTATTAAAGTTTTAAGATAATTTTAGACAACTTAAAATAAAATAATTAAACATTTTTTAAAAAAAATTCTGATTTTTAAATATAAAGAATTATGTTTCCAATAACTATATAACATTAGTTTTATAATTAATGATATTAATGTTATGCAAGTACCCACTTAATTAATAATGTTACATTAATGACACATTAATATTACAATAATGTTACATTAATAATCTTAATAATGATAATGTACATAAATATAATTTTAATAATGTTCATTAATGTTAATATGAATGTTATATTAATGTTAATACTATTAAGTTGAATATGTTTCATTAATAATGTTATGTTAACAATGTGACATTAATGTTAATAATTTTACAGGAATATAATGCTAATATTGATTAAACAATAAATATAATGCTTGAGGAAATGGTGAATTTACATCTTCATACCATCAATAAACACATCAGTGCATTTAAATCTTCATAGCAACAATAAACACCATGAATTATAATGTTTGAATACAATTAATGTTAGATCGGTTTGACAAATATTTTATTCTTATAGGATATTAAATTTTGATGAATAATTTATTATTAAATGGAAAGCCAACCCAATAATTGTCAATATGGCTCATTACATTCAAGTTATTCATCTTGGTACATTTAAAATGTCACAATATGGCTTAATGTTAATGTTTACCTCTTAATTTATGAAAGTGAAACTTAATCTCTCGCATTTTTACTCCTTAATTCAATGGCATTCTCTTGTATGTCACAAATGTTGATGTCAACCTCAGAAAATTAATGCTCTCTAAATGTGGCTACACAACACACTCTTCAATGTAAAATACAAGACCAACTTAAAAATATATATATATTTCTCTTGATGTCTCTGAAATAATGTTAAGTTAATGGAAATCAATTTTTCACTTTTAATTCATGTTTCTATATCACATTTTTTTAGAGCGAACCTCTTAAAATATTACTATTAAAGTCTCTCATTATGCAATAACATTGACATTGAATTCAACGATATGCTTGATTATAACTCTCGTAATGTGCCATTTTCTTTAACTCATCCTCCTATTTTGTTGTTCTTAAAATGGGACAATGTTTTATAAAAATTATCTTTACCATACTAAAAACTTCTCCATTCTCCAATATAACCATAAAGGAAAAAAAATATAGTTATATAAACATTCATGAAAATTGCAATTTAACAAAAACCAGTGCCGAATGTACAATTTCACAATAGTAAAAAAATATAAACTTTGCAATGTGACATGACATATTGGAATGTCCTAGATGAAGCAACCCCTTATGGAATGTTGCATTTGTGACATAACTGTGAATGCAAAAAATCGATATAACTCAATCAACATAAACATCTCAATGTAACATAACCATACTCATCCTTAGAGAACCTTGCTCCACCATAGTGACATTGACACCCATGGGCTATCATAATTAATCATGAGAAACCATAGTCTTACAATGTTAGACATGCTTATGTTGATATAATCCTTGCAACATAACTTGGACCAATAATGAAGTACATCAACCTTCCATATAGAGCGCAGAACAAGTTCAAGTCATACACATCAATATAGAGGAATAGTAGAAGCAATTCTATGTCTATTTTATGTCAGTATCATTCAGTATTTTTTTAATAAAGCATCTTCGAGTATAAGCAATAAGGAAGATGCCTAATTTCTATGTAAGAGTCAGTATGTCAATAAATAATTACTGAAAGTTCTCTTACGAATCTGACAACCTAGAGAATCATAGAAGGAAAGTAGCATATTCCGTTTTGGGGATATTAGCATTGTTTTTAAAAACACTCTCAACGATATAATACAGTTTGATGAATTTTTTGTTGTCTCTCTATCTCGTGCATATGTTCTTCTGGGTCTAATTCGTTTAATCTTCTTGCTGAGGGAAAATGTGAGGAAGTATACTTGCATTTTTGAGTTCAAGGCGTGTGAAGAAGAGAGATTGTGCACCATAGGAACTACTATGACTCTCTATTTCTCTCTGTTTTCATTAGTCTGGATGTCCTCCCTTCAAACTCCCTTCCAAAAATATTTGTGGTCAGTGTGTAGCACAAAGGAATAGCACCCAATCTAACCAAAGGGGAAATTCCCTGTGTGCATGTCCTCACCTCTTTAAAGAGACGCCAAGGCATTTGTATCCTCTCTGGATTACATCAGCACACACCTCTGAGGAATAGTGCATCGTGCCCCTCTTTGTAACACCATGTTTCCCCCAAATTTGTAATTAATCCTAATACAGGAATTACCATGCTAAAGGATGATGAAAATGTGAATGTATGATGTGAAGGGACCTTATGAAGAAGGTCGATAAATGTAAATAACATTATGAATTTATATTACAGGACTGTTGGGAGGGGATGTGCAGAAAAAGAGACCACGATGGTGGTGGAAGGCACCTGA
>ML790814.1:54069-88092 GCA_009831015.1 Picea engelmannii | reverse complement strand
TTTTGTTTATATGATAAGTAATAGTTACATTCTTTACATTATCATACATATGAGAACCAACTCATAATGAGGCTACAACCTCTGTTTTGCAAGCTGCTACTTGCGGAGAGCACCAACTCTTTGCTTTCTCTAGAACCCATTAGAAGGAAGAACCAACTCCCTGGTTTCTCTAGCACCAACTAGAAGGAAGCACCAACTCCCTGGTTTCTATAGCACCAACTAGAAGAAGCACCAACTCCCTGAGTGTTTCCAACACCAACTGGATGGAAGCACCAACTTCCAATCATACAGGCACCAACCAGTATAACAGAGAACAAGAGTTCTCCCTTGCACCACCCTGCCACCCTGGCTTCTCTGACTGCAACCAGATGGAAGCTACAACTCCCTGTGTTCAAGCACCCACTTGAACCTATGAGGAAAACAGTCCTCCCTAGCACCTCCCAACCTCCGTGAAATATAAATCTTTGTTACAGAAACTTATTACAGTGATATGATGTTCAACAATGGCTTATCAGACTCATCATTGTTCTTTTGCATTTCATTGCTCTATCTGCCTCATTTCCTTTCTGCACACATGACTTGCGTTGTCTATTCTTCTGCGTTTTATGCTCTGTGCACCATGTCCATTCACTCCACAGTTCCTCTTCTATGAAATTTAGCTGTTGCACTCTCCTCCTTCTTCACACATGAATCACCTTCACCAACAACAACCACAACAAACTCCAACAGCAACAACAACCCCTTCTCTTCACTGTACCGTGTATATATGGATTTTGTGCATCTTGTGCATGCAATATTCACCATTCGTCTGCATGCTCATACTGTGCCAATCTCCTCCACATCTCAAGTGCGCTGCATGATCATCATCGTGACTCTTCAACTTCTCTGGTAGTTCAACCCCTGTGTCTATCATCACTAGGTGTTAAGTCGAGATTCCTTTTTCTCTCTGGCAGTTGAGACTCTTCATCTTCTCTGTTACAGTCGATCTCATCCTTTCTGTTTTAGTTACAAGCTCAAACCCTTATCCAGCTATCAATTTCCTCCACGAATCGTCTTCATTCCACTGGTAGATTCCATGTGACTCTTCAGCTCCTCTGGAAATCACACCGAAGTCTCTTCGCATCCTCTGGTAGAACCCATCAATGATTTCTAGCAATTTCACTGTGTCGTGCAACAGTAGCCCTCCGATCTCTTTCAGGCTTATCTGCACTATTGGATGCACTTTATTAGACTTGCCTTTAAATCGAGTTTCGGAATTTCGGCATTCCTGTGGCCAAGTGTCTCAACACTTCATGTCGCGATCTCCAAAGCTCTGATACAAATCTTTTATGTGCTAGTTCCTTCCTCTATATGACCATGGCTATGAATAAGAGCTTATGCATAAAGTTCTTTTCGTGAATCTAGAGATGAATCATCACGACTCTCCAAGTCGCAATCCGCGAAACTCCGAGATGGAGATGAGATCAATGGTCCACGATCTCGATGATTCTACGGTCCAAATCTCATCGTGAATTCTCATCTCGCGATTCCTTCGATAGAGGTTCTTGTCACACCAAGTCGCGATAGGAGAAACTTCGAAAAGGAGCTTTATGGTTCTCTGATCTTTCTCCACGCGTCCTCTTGATCCAACGGTCCATGATTAAATCGCGATTTAGCATATCTCAATTTCGACATTCCTGTGGTGAATGTTCTTTTACATCTCCAACACATGATTTTTTAAACTCCGACATGGTGTAAGTCTGCTGACGTCACATGTGTTAAATAACTTCCACGTGTTACCCTGATTCGTGACTTACATGTGCTTGGAATGTTGAATCAGTCTGACACTTGTCATTACCTGGTTGTGCCATGTGTTCCTAGCTATCATGGTTTGCTAACATGAGTCGGATCGATGGTCTAGATGTGATCTTGATTTGACGGATCAAATTACATCTCGATTTTGCATATCGCGAAATCGAGATTTCTGTGGATGATATTACTTGTCATCTCCAACTCTTGATCCCCAAAACTCCGATAGGGAGTCGGATCAATAGTCCACATAACCCCTTGAGATGGACGGTCCTCCTGCTTTCGGGATTTTGTGAGCCCTCTACTCCTTGCACTTTAAAGATCGTGCAGGTTCTCCTCGATCCAACGGTGGTCGGACGCTACGCTCATATCTAATGTCTGAGATCTATCCTCCTGTTCAGTGCTCTTCTTGTCTATATTATGATCTAACGACCCTTGTTCTTTCGAGAATTTTGAATGAGATCCAACGATCAGAAATGCTTCTCGGGCCTTCGATAATTTTGTCAATGTTGCGTTGCCTTCGATCATTCGATCTTCTTGGACTTATCTTCTATTTTCCTACTGATCATCACTGCTATACTCAAGCCATCATCACTGTTGTACTTGCCATCAATGACAAGCATATGCTGTCTATTAAACATTTTCCAACAGATCGACTGTGACAGGTGTGTCTAGCCATAAGTAGACACCATGGTAACATGATATCAAGAGATTAACGCATGCGTTAACCTCGTGGTGCCTTCCAAAATGTGGAATCTTCATCACATTCAAGAGGGTGGAATGCGTGAGGTTCATAGTCCATGGTTGGGGAATTATTTTCAAGTTCTTCCCCTTCGTCTTGGTCAGATACTTGTAAGGAGAAAGCATACTATATTTCTTGTGGTCCCCTAGGTTGATGTCACTGATTTTTAATGTCGCGATCTTATCATGTTGCATTCTAACTGCATGTATCCCCTTCAAGAGGTATGCAATAACCATGGTGTAATCAAAGTCCCTCAAGACACTATCAGAACTCACAGTGCCAGCCAAATGCGGGATGTAGTTGGGCAGGATAGTTGGGATTAACTTCATGTTTTCCAAGTCATTTCGGTGCTTGGTTCGCTTCTCTGCTATCGGTTGGGATGTTCTGGATTTGCGAGAAGCCAACGGGGAGGCTTTAACTCCTCTCCTCAATGAATCTTGAGCTCCGATGGAAATCACCTTCTTAGCCATAAGTTCGATCAGAGCTTCTTTGAAAATTTTCTCTATGGCGTTGAGCTCATTCGACATGCACACTCAGATCAGATAAATTAGGTGGATGAATGAGTGCTCGAAGAAATAGAACAGGTTTTGATCTCAATAAACACAATGTGGTAGAAATGAGTTGGCTAGGATACAATTCAAAAAAGTGTTTTCGTTATAAAATTTGACACAATAAGTAGACAGTGGTGTAACGGATCTCTCAAACGGACGAGAGGTATTCATTAATGCAGTTATGTCTGTTGCAGCATAGTCCCAATGGTCCGATGGCGATCTTTCTAGCCATATATGTTGTTCTAACCATTCAAGCTTCAGGATAATAGTTATAATTCTTTCAACGGATATATTCCTTCACCATGGGGAAGTACCATGTTGTGTTGTTCTGATATCCTGACAAAGTTCCAGTTTTGCAAACCTTCCCTCGATGAAGTTCCCTCTGGAACCTTCTACAAATTTTATATCTTTTCTCTCTTCCTATTAAGATTTCTAGCCTTCTTCCCTGTGATTGTTGTCTTAGTATTCCTTTTTCTATTTTGATTCCCATATCCTTTTGGAATAGTAACTTGGCATTGTTGAGAATATTTCATAGGTTTAGAGAGTAATACTTCTTCTTTGTCTAAGGTAGGTTCTCTAATCATCTGTGAGTCTTCTTGTGTTCTTTCAACATCGAAAACCAAGTTTCTAGTTCTAAATAGCCTTGATGTGTTCTCCTATTCTTCACTCAAGTGTGCTATCCTCCTAGTCATAAAATATTTTAATTCTTGCTTCTTCTATTCCAAGACTTCCTCTTCTTTTCTTCTATCCTGATCCTTTTCAATCCATGTTTTTCCTAGTAATATAGCAAATAGAGCATTGTTCTCAGTAAATTTAACAACCTCAAAAACTTCCTCTGTCAAAGTTCCATGAGCACTCATAGATATCTAGGTGAGTCTTCCACATAGGGTTATGAACTTTCCTCTAAATAATCCTATTCCTCCCAATGAAGGAATCATAGCAGGATTTCCTAAAATTTCCCAAGTTCTTTCTTTCATGATATTGACATGTGTTTCCTCATCCAAAACATAGTCAATGTCGAAGTCTATAATTCTTTTTTCTATGCACTCTTTTTCTTTGAAGATCTCTAACAAGTTGACATTTCGATGATTATTCAAGGTTTCTTTCATTTGCAGTAATACGGTCTCTGATTCTATCTGGGGTTTTTTCGTGGTTTTAGTTTCTTGACCTTTCTCTGGGTTTTCTTGTCTCATATTCATTCTTTCAATATTATAAATCATTCTAGGGAAATACAAAAATTCATGATCCATAGATTTACAACAAAGACAATGACGCACTTGCCAACCGGTACACGTCCGCTTCCACCAGGACCTTCTTTTGCCTAGGCCCGAAGAGCTCAAGTGCTCCTCAAATCCCTTATCGGGACTTTTCCACACCCACATAATGATTTCCTGATCATCTCCTCTGTCTATCGGAGAATCGGACCTCGTTGTATTGCGAGTCTTGAAAGCACAGATTCGGGTCTCACAAAACCCCAAAAACCGATGAATAATTTCCAAGGCTTTCCTTTCTCTTGTCGAGATTTTACCCGTCGAGAAATCGGGACTTACGATGTCGTAAATCACTTACGTCTCGTGTCGCCGATTCCCGATCCCCGATGCCACCTGTCCTCTGCTCTGCCACCTGGGACCCACGCTTCCGGTTAAGTCGGGAAATCGTGTTTTGGGAACTCGCGATTCCTATTACGCAATGTCACAGACCTTTCCAAATCCTGAACTCCGATATGCGACGCCACCTATCGTCGCCTCAAGGTGAGACTCAAACCTCCGACACCTATCCTCCACTAGGTGCCTTTAGCCCTGTCGGGAAATCGCGGATCGCGATTTCAACACACGCAATACTCCTAACTCCGGAAATCCCGAAATGCCAAACTCCGAACTATCCAGGATCTCTCGCCACGTTTCCTTGCTATGTTAGATGGATCCTATTCAATCGGAAATTCATGAATCGCGGTTCCTTTCTGCAAGATTCCTATGTCTCCGGAAACTCCGATGAGTCGAATCTCGATGAACCCTTGGCTCCTTCGTTGTACGTTATGGCTTAATACCGCACAACTTCCTGAGATCTAATGACTGACGAGATTTCGATGTTTACCTCGGTGAACCCTGACCATCGATTTCTCCTCCCTAAGATTCCTCTGAAGTAGTTAAGTATTTCGACCGAGACTTACTCTCCAAGCCTGCGCCTGCGAAATCTACTTTCCACTTCCTCGATAAATCCTCCTGTGTTCTCTTTCAAAAGATTATGAGGGTGCTAAACCTCCTGAGCTTTCCACTCCGACTCCTTCAGATGGATTCGTGCATACCCCTCGCGCTCGTTGTTCAACCACTTCTCAAGTGTTGAATCCTTCTGACTCTGCGCACTTCCTACAGCAATAGTCCTCTATCTCCTTTGCTCAGGTTAACAACTGAGACTTCTTCTCCAGCCAACACACCTCTCTACATGGATTCAACAACCCAAATCAAATTCTGGGCGAATGAGAACAAAATTTAACTACTGAGCCTTCATCAATGCACTCCATGCGGATGAATTCAACTACACCCTTGCAGGAATCTCCTAGCTCAGATAGAGAAACAATTGAAACTTATTCTCTCCCTCTCCTTCAGACTTCAGTTTCGAAACATGAAATCACATGCACAACATATACAAAGCAAATGCATAACAAGAAAACAAATATTCATGAGCATAATATCAACACACAGAGAATAGACACACAACCATGGAATTGAATCAAAGCTTTCTTCTATTAATTCAATATCTGTACATGGATGTTCTCTACATAGTTCTCTGCTTGCTCCTCGCTTCTTGCTCCTGAATGAATAATAATATTACAATGTACAAAGGAGGGTGTCTATATCCGTTTTCCCTCTCGAACTCTAAACTATCAAATCTAGACTTAATTATTCTATCTACCAGCATTAACTATTTTAAATGCCTCATCTACATAAGGATGAGAGCTTATCGGCTCAAGGTCCATTACAATATACAAGTGTGTCATCTCTTAAATGATTCATTTAAGATTACGCAACATTCCCAAAGTATTTCCAAAATGTGTGCTGGCTTATCCAACTGTCTTCCGCTCCACGCTGGCTTGCTTGATTGGTGATGATCCTGCATCAGACAACTAGGTCTTCTACCAGGGTATTCCTTAGGAAGATGTCCTAGTCTTTTGCAGTTATAACAAAAGGTTAATATTCTTTTTCTTTGAAATGATCCATAGCCTTTCCTATACTGCGTACTAGGATCAGAGTAGCTAACCTGCAAAAAATTCTTTCTAGGATCCAACATTCATTTGTTAGTTCAAACATTCTTTCTATGGATAGGAATAACATATATTACATTATTTCTATCAGATCTACTCATATCAAATCTTCTTTCATCTAGTTGCACCCTACTTTTCAAGCTAGGACAATATCTATCAAACATACCTAGATCCATACTTTTGAAACAAACATTTCCATGTATCTTACCTTTTTCAATCAAAACAACTCGTTGTTCTTAACTTTAACAAAGAACAAAGCTTCAAGACCTTACCTCTTTTCTTCAGATATGACTTTTCTTATTGGCACAGAGCTTCACAATTCAAGTATAATACTACGCTCTAGGGAAATAGATCTACTCACAAATATTTCTCTTTTTCGTAGTTCCCATCAATCACAGTTTCAGGTCCCGGCAATGGAACCATTTGTTGGCACAGGGGTAGACCCAAGGTTAAATGCTACAAAAGTGCACCAACAAAACCCTAACTATTGGCCCTTTCGGCAACACCTATGAAGTAGATGAAGTCTCACCCAAAGTAGAGGCAAGGTTGGTTGCAGGACTTAGATGTATACAGCCTTAGCTAGGACACATATATGTGATTATAACACCTTAACAGAGGACTTAGAAGTTGTAGTTCATTAATATTCAGCCTTAGTTTATAGCGCAGATAAAACCTAATAATAGATCAGTGCAGTATTCACACAGATCCAATATACTCAAGCACTAAGCATATAAACATAGATTAGACCTAACATCTTATTCACATCATTAGGCACTAATCTATCATATCGGATTCATCTAACATACATTATTGCATTAATCATATGAAAAAAAAATAAACACAATTCACAAAGAAACCATTACACATCATATACATGGTTCACCCCCAGCCTGGGGCTACGTCCACCAACTCTTCTTCTCTTTTATTATCTTCTGTCAATCAACTACATGCACATAGCCTCAAAATCCTACTCCGCATAGGACAGGAGATCCGCACACACTTCGTGATATCCTCCTTCCCTAATCTAGGTCACAAAACACAACCTTTACATAGTCTCTTATAGTCACTTTCACTTATCTATGCATTTTCTCAACATAGCATGCACAAAGCATTTACAATCTGTACTTAGCACTTACCATGGTACCGAAAAACCTTCTCTTTCTTACATCGCCTAGACTTGTATTTATACATTACAAACAGGGCCTAAACATGGGTAAATCCATGGTCCAACATCCCCATGCCCATTACATAAGCCCAAAACCCAAAAATCCTTAAAAAGGGGTTGAGATTCTGTGATCTCCACTTCAACTTGCACTTCGCCTTCGACAACCTGTCAAAGTCCCAAAAATAGGTCAAACATGATCAAGGATCCTCAAAACTTGGTCACAGGCCTGGTCAAAGGCCAACACAAATTTGTATATCATTTCTCCCATTTGGCACGCCCTTTGCATCAACTATCCAACAAATACAATTTCTTATGGTCTCTCGATGCACAACACCACTTTGAGAATCTAAAACAAGCATTATGCTCGACAACAATCCTTTGCTTACCATTTTTGTTACAACCATTCGAAATTGAGTCTGATGCATCTCAGTTTGTGATTTGATGCAGGAGAATTGTATGTAGCCATTCAAGCCAGCATAAAGGTGGAAGACAGCTGGAAAAGCACCAATGCACATTTTGAAATGTTTTGAAAAATTAATGAGCGGATATTAATGTAATATCTAAAGGAAGTGTACTTACATTTATATCTTGGAATTGTGAATAGATTTATATCTTGGAATTGTGAATAGATATTTAGCGATTGCTATCATATGTCGAATTTAATAGGAATTTAAGTCTGTTTAATGAAAGTAGGTAGATTTGATTTAATAGATTAAACAGTTTAGAAGCATAGGAGGGAAAACATATATAGACACCCTCACCCTTGTATCATTGTAGCAAGAACTTTATGATGATTCAGAAATCATAATTTGTAGAGATGAAGCAGAGAGATGTAGAGAAGAACCCATGTACATGAATGTTTGAGTTAATATATGAAGCTTTGACTTAATTTTCAGGGTGTTATGATGCTTACTGTTTAGATTTGTTAAATGGTATGTTTACAGTTGTTTTATTTTCTCTGTTATGATTTCGTTTAAATGTTGTGTCGGGTGTATGATTTCATGTTGACTGTATGAAGTCTAAGAGAGGATAAGAATGAGTTTCAATTGTTTCTCTTCCTATAAATTCCTACAAAGAGTGCAGTGAACATCCGCAAGGTGTGCGTTGACAAGGATCTGAGTTTTATCTCAGAAAACTCAGGAGAGATATCATTGTTCTCATAACCAGCAGAAGTGAAGGTGAGGCATAGAGCTGTGCAAGGTGTGCACAGGCTGGTTGAAGCCTTATAATTTACCAACTAAGGTGAAAGTTGAAGAACTACTATTGCAAAGAGTGCACAGGGTCGAAGACTCAAATAACCAGAGGTTATTTGAAAGTTGTCGCAAGGAGTGCGAGAAGGATTCCTTTTGGGGGCTTGAGGTTGTAATTGAGAGATCAGGAGGGATAGCACCTTTGAAGTGTTCAAATGGAGGCAAAGATTGAAATCATATCACATAAGTCAAGTTCAGGTGGAAGGATTCCAAGTAATTTTGGCCATAGGTCGTTGAAGAAGAGTGAACAAATGGTGAAATTTCAAAACGTGGAAGAAGTGCCAAATACTGTGGGCCATTGGATCTCGTAGATATGTGAGAAGGTTAAGGATGAGTGTCTTTTAGCATTCAGGAGCTCAGTGGGAGTAGCGACCATTGGATGAGAAACAACAAGAGCCATTGATTCCCCTTTGACGTGGAGTTTCAACATTTTGACATTTCGAGGTTCGACATTTCAGCAATTCCGATGACAAGGAGCCATGGCACTTTGCGTCGAAAACCACAACATGTCTTTGAAGTAGGGTTGTGGTCACATAGAAATTAGTTACATGGACCGAGATTTGGTCTGGGGCTAATTTTCGTTTATCCATTTCGACATTTCATCATTTCAGGGTTCGGGAAGTAGAGGAGGCTATGATTTTGGAATCGAGAGTTTCAAACTCCCAGTATGCAGAATCCAAAAAATGTTTCTATTTCATAATTCAAGAATTTGCGCGACAAGTGATTTGGGGTTGAGAGTTTCAAACTCCCAATACACGAAATCTCGAAAAGGTTGCGAGTTCAAAATTAAGGAATTGGTGTGGCAAGTGATTTGGGGTCGAGACTCGTGAACTCCCGGTACATGAAATCCCGAAAAGGTCTGAGCCGTTGGATCGAGGGAAACTCACAACCGTCGATCTCGCCAAAGGTGAAATTTCGGAGTTCGGGGAATCATTTGGGAAGAGGAACAATTGTTGGTTGTTCGCTCAAGTCCCAAAAAGCTGAAATTAATGGGTAATAGGTGGCATGTGCTCGTCGCATTGGAGGAGTCATCCTTCATTGACATTTCATGTTTCGATGATTGCAAGGGCCATGGAATTGCGTTGAGAACCTCCAACTCATGAAGCCCGAAATATTTTGTGGCTTAAAAAAAGGGTTTAATTAACCCTTGGCATGGTTTTAGTGAAGATCCTGTGCAGATATCGGCCTGAGAGCAGGGGGTCTGTGTCAGTTGTGGTATTAGAGCCCAAAATAGATTCTTTGCTTTCTGTAGTAGAGAGAGAAGAGGAAAATTTTCCATCCATGCCACCAAGAATAAGAGATAGGAAAATGCCTGATCCAATAGTGGAAAGAGAAATGTGTGAGTTACGTGCTAGACTTGATGCTATGGAGACAACACAAAGGAGGACAGTCGATGCTAGGGATATCAGTGAGGATGAAAGTGAAAATGAAGCTAGAAATGAAGTAGAAGAAGTTGAAGTCGAAGATTCTGCAGAAAAACGCCTATTCAAGGTTGTTGCAAGGATAGGTGTTAGGGAAAAAATGGACATTCCAGTGTATCAAGGCAACTTGGATGTTGAAGAAATTCTAGATTGGATTAGAGCTCTAGACAAATAATTTGACTATGAGGATGTCGAGGAAGATAAGAAAGTCAAACATGTCATTACTAGACTTAAAGGGCATGCAACACTGTGGTGGATGAACTGCAGGCTGACAGATGCTGCAAGTGAAAGAAGAAAATCAAAAGCTGGGATGTGATATCCCCAAAAATAAAATATTTTTGAAATTTAAATTTGCTGGAAATTTAATTCCGTTTTTAGTAAATTCGAATTTGGAAAAAAATTTCCATTTATGGAAATTCCGAATTCCGAATTTGATATTTGTAATTAATTATTATGACTATTGGGCAGAGTTCTGACTGAGACTCAACTAACTATTTGACTATGACACTTGTATAAAAAAAAAGATTCATATTAATTGCAGGAGGACAAATGGAACAACCATGTTAAAATCAGTTGACCATGACTCCATGAGTGGGGAACAAGTTGGAACTACCTCTGGGTTGATTATTACAAGTGGAAAATCAGAGATTTGGCCATTGGAAGCCCCTGAAAATTAAGGGTTTAGAAAGCTGTTAAAATCCCTCCAAGGGAGGGAAAAAGACCTAGGGAAATTGATATATAGCATATGCGAGGAGGCAGGATGCGGCCAAGTATGTTGGGGAAAGATATTTTTTAGTTATCTTACTGTTACAAACACTACAGATTGATTGTGAGGCAAAAGGAGTCTGCTGAAATGAAATTTCCTTATTGTTATGAGCACTGCTGAGTAAGTGTGAGGCAAGAGGATAACTACTGGAATTGAAGGACATTGTTGAGGAGGACTTTCCAAGTTCTCCCTCATGGATTCATGGTCAGGCTAGCGGGTGAATCAAGCAAGTGGTTTTGGCTGCACTATTATACAGTTGGGAGGAATGTGGTTGTTCCCTCTGTCTTCTCGCGATCTTGTTCAAATATTTTTCTCTACTCCTTCTCTGTCTGAATGATTTTATATCTGATGCAATGTATTTATTAAATCGGATCTGAAATGATTTACTTCCTCTATTCGAATGATTTGATATCTGATGTCATGTATCTATTAAATCCAAACTAAAATAATTTCCATTCTCTAGTGAATGATTCAATCAGGGATGTAATGCATCTACTAATTATTATAGATAATAATGCATAGGAAAAATCAGTTTGAATTCAGGAAGCCTAAAGACTAACAAAGAACATAGGGTAAATCTAATCTTGAGTGACCCCTTTTTGAATGAACGATAGAATTGGACTTTTATTTGTTATGATAGTTGAAAGGATTATGCATGGTTAAATTATGGAAGAAATCTACTCTAAATTAGATTCACTGCTATTTTCTTTCTTCAATTGTTTTCTGAGTAAAATCAATGCTCAGATTTGCATATTGGGAGTAGAGGTTATGTTGTAATTTCATTAATCTAATTGTATTAATAATGCCGGGAACATCATTCTGAGTTTTGTAAACTATGCTACATTTTTATTTTCCATTAAACAAATTGTATAGAGACAGATCTATAGTTGAGGTAGGAGGATCGACTATTATACCAGTTTCCCTTATACTTCATTGACCTAACCCGTATAAAGGTATTTCGAACAAGAGAATATAGAAATAAAAAATTATACTATATAATTTGCAATGAGAGATCTATTATATGAACTACTTTAACAGTAAAGGAACCCAGATGCACTCTTTCTTATTATGAAAATTCCCTTTACCCAAGCCGGTACCAATTCGACTATTCATATTTAGTCTTTCCTGTTTTAATAACGATGCACAAACAAAAGGAATTAAGAAGTGTTGAATCATGAAATGGGAAAGGACTGTGGGCCCAACATTTTAGGATTTCGAGGATTTCAAACACCTGATGCTTAAACAAAATGAAACAAGAAGTGTCGAATTGCGAAATGCGAAAGGACTGTGGACCCAGCATTTCGTGATTTCGAGGTTTAGAATTTTGGGGATTTCGAACACCTGATGCTTAAACAAAATGAAACAAGAAGTGTCGAATCGTGAAATGCGAAAGGACTGTGGGCCCAACATTTCAGGATTTTGGGGTTCGGGATTTCAAGGTTTTTGAACACCTGATAGATAAACAAAATGAAATAAAAAGTGTCGAATCACGAAATGTGAAAGGATTGTGGGCCCAACATTTTGGGATTTCGGAGTTCAACATTTTGGGATTTTTGGGTTTACGAACTTCTTACTCATAAGCAAAATGAGATAAGAAGTGTCGAGTTGCGAAATGAGAAAAGGTTGTGGGCCCAACACTTCGGGATTTGGGGATTTCAGGGTTTAGTAAAGCAAAGGAACTCCGTGCATATGTAACCAGCAAGTCCTGAATGCCGAAATGTCAACTTTGTATTTTATATTATTTTAAAATATGCCTTGTCCTTGTTTGAATGATTCATGTATATGATCTTATGCATCTAATTATGCTAGTTGAAATAATTTCCATAGATGACATATGTTTGTTGTAAGAAGTTTATGTTCAAAGACTAAATTCTGGGAATGGTTCCTCCTGAAACAAAACGCTAGACAAAATTATCTACTTATGAATTTGAAAGAATAGATCCACCTACAGGAGCATATTTAACTCTGAAATCAAAATTCTAGGTAGGATTGTCTATGTATAGATGAGCTTGAAAGGTACCGATCTTTTTATAGGCATATGTTTACTTATGTAATTGAAGTTCTAGTAGATCTTTCTTCAAATTGGAATAAGCTTGTACATATAGTACTTCAGGGTTTTAGGGTTCAAGGTTTTGCGATACGGGATTTCACGACTTCGACAGAAATGATTCTAGGCCCTTCGAACTTCCGAAACCTGAAATTCTGAAAAGGGGCTTAATGGGTTTTGGCCTTTTAGCATGGGATCAATGGTCCCTATTATTTTGGGATTTCATGAACCAGATGTTCGTGATGCAATGAATCCGAAATAACGAATTTTGAGCGCAAGATCAATGGCTCCTGTTGCTTCTCATCCAACAGTTGCCACCCCTCCTGATCTTCTGAACACTAAAAGATGCTCAGTCTTAACCTCCTCATGGATTTACGAGATCCAATGGTCCACAGGATTTCAGTACTTCCCCACAAAGAAATTTCACCGTTCGATCACTTTTCCCGAGGATCTCTGGCCAAAATGACTTGGCATTCTTACACTTGAATTCGGCCTCTGCGAGACGATTTCAATCTCTACCTCCCTTTGAATAATTCAAAGGTGCAATCCCTTTTGAGCTTTATCTCTTTGAACATCAAAGGTTCCTTCGACCTGAGTTTAGTCCTTGCCTTTCAAGGGAAGTGATTAAATTATGAAAATATTTTACTCACATAAGCTTTTCGGTTCAAAGTAATCTAAACTGGTGTAATAATGACATTATGGATAGAAATGAATCTTACCTTCTCTTAATTTCCAAGCTTAAACGAAATTGAATTATGTCATAGAGATTTTTTTTTATGGTGAATTTGAGGTTAATTACATATGGTATTAGAGCAAAAGTTACAACACTAGGCCTAAACAGGGCCACATTAATTGCTTAGTATATATTATGATTTATGAAAAAACTAATAAATCTTGTGGTTACAAATAGAAAGCCTTTATGTTTTGTGTTGATTATGGAAGCCTGAGAAGGTGCAGAAATTAGGATGGAAGGGAATCCACAGCAAGGAAGTCTTGGAGATCCAGGACAAAACAATGATGGAAGCTCACCCATGGAGGTGTTATAAACAATGAGGAAACTTATTGTTGAACTATAGGTTTTCAAGGCCGACAATGAAAAATTGAAGAAAGCACAGTAGGAACAACAAGAGATAAATGAAGTCCTGTTTCATAGTATAGTAACCAAGAAAAGACCAAAAGATGATAACCATGATGAGGAGGTCAGGAAAACATACTCCAAGAATTCTGGTGCAGAAACAGAAAAAGAAGATAGTTCATCTGAAGGGACACCTTCAACTGAAGACAAAACTATACCAGATAGAGAAAGAAAACAAACGGACCACCTTGAAGGAGAATTTAAAAGGATCGAACCAGATACCTTTGATGGAGAATCCATGATAGGGGAAGAAGCTAAGGCATGGTTGTTGGACATCAAAAAATACTTCCATATCTACAACTATTCTAGCAACATGAAGGTCAGAATGGTCATCTACAATCTGAAGGGGAAGGCCAACATTTGGTGGCATGACCTGAAATTGGCCAAGGGCCTAGAGGAAAAACAGTTGGAGTGGTCTGACTTTAAGAAGTATTTCAAAAAAAATACCTTTCTAAAAGCTATTATGAAAGGAAGACGAAATAATTTTACGAGTTACGACTCATACAGATGACAATGGAGGACCTTATAAATAAATTTCTGGAACTACTAAGGTTCGTACCATACATTCGTGAGGATAAGGTAAAAATCCAGCGATTCTCAAGTTGTTTACCACAGTCCTACAGGGACAGAATTGAGTTTGACAACCCCAAATCCTTGAGTGAGGTATTCAGGAAAGCACGAATGTGGTATGACCAGTATAAACAAGGGGTAGAGTTTCCCAAGGCCTAGAAGGATAAGAAGCAAGATCGAATGAACTAGAAGAGGAAGGGATACCAACCATCTCCTTATCAGAATGCAACAAAAGGTTTCCCAAGGAAGGATTTTCACCCCAATCATCCAAATGTGAAAGGTACTTGTAAACCGGTAAATCTAGGAATGAAGAAGTTTGGGGACAACTCCCACGAGCCATTAAAGTGTTGGGAATGCGAAGAGCCTCATCTAAGGAGGAACTTTCCATGTTTAATTTCAACAAACAGAACTGTTGTTCACAATTTGTAGGAAGCCTCGATAGTGGGAGACATGGGCAGAAGCCTACATCGGATAAATGCAGCCATAGATGGTCGACAAGCTGACCACCAGTTCTCGGTGGTAGAAATCGAAGGTAAAATCAATGACACTCAAATTTCTGTTTTAATTGACCCTGGAGATACGTTAAGTTATATTACCCCTGACACAGTAGAGTCAAATAAACTTAAGAAACTAAAGCACGCAAAATCATGGCTTGTACAACTAGAAACAGGTACTAAAAGGAAAGTAGTTGACTTTATTTCTAATTTTGAGTTCAACTTAGATGGTCAAAATATAAGGACCAATCTGAACATCCTACCACTAGGATCTTACAATATGATTATCGAGATGGATTGGTTGTAACAACACAAAGCAGTACTAGATTGTTATACAAAGATACTTAGCTATAAATATGACTTTGGCACTATTAGAACAACTCAAGGCATACCAAAACTTGTACCAGTCAGACAAGTTTCAGCGATGCAAATTAATAAATGTGTTAGAAAGGGATGTCAAGTTTATGCCATCCAAGTGACGAATCTATTAGAAAAATAAGATAAGCCCAAGTTAGAAGAATTTGTTGTCCTACGTGAATTTAGAGACATGTTTGTGGATGAGATACTAGAATTACCTCCTAGAAGGGAAATAGATTTCTCCATAGACTTACTACCCAGATCAACCCCTATCTCAAAAGCATCCTGCCGAATGAGTGTACCAAAACTGATAGAATTAAAAATACAATTACAGGAATTGTTGGACAAAGAGTATATTAGACCGAGTGTCTCGCCATGGGGAGCACTAGTCCTCTTTGTGAAAAATAAAGATGGTATTATAAGACTATGTATCGATTATAGACAACTGAAAAAAATGACTATTAAGAACAAATACCCCTTACCAAGGATAAATGATCCATTCGATCAAGTTGGTGGGGCCAAGATCTTTTCAAAACTGGATTTATGATCTAGTTATCATCAAGTTAGGACAAAGGACCAGGACATAAACAAAATAGATTTTTGAGTAAGATACAGACACTACGAGTTTGTAGTCATACCTTTTAGACTCACTAACACACCAGCCATGTTTATGTGCTTGATGAACATCATTTTCAGTCAATGCTTAGACAAGTTCGTAGTAGTAATTATCGACGATATTCTGGTCTATTCTAAAACAGAGGAGGAACATGATGAACACTTAAGAATAGTTCTGCAAACATTAAGGAAACACAAACTATACACAAAATTCGACAAAGGTGACTTTTATCAAAAATAAATACAATATCTAGGTCATGTCATTTCCTCGGAAGGTATTGTCATAGACCCAGAAAAGATGAAAGCCATTAGGGAATGGCCAGTACCTAAGGATGTGATAAATATCTGGTCATTCATGGGAATCGTAGGATACTATCGTAGGTTTATAGTAGGGTTTTCCAAGATAGCCTACCCTATCACGTCATTACAAAATAAAGAGACCAAGTTTAACTGGTCGCAAAAGTGTCAAGATAGTTTTAACAAGCTCGAAGAATTATTGACATCGACGCCCATTTTGAAGGTAGCAGACCCAGATAAAGAATTCACAATATGTGTTGATGCAAGTAAAGAGGGACTTGGTGGTGTCCTAACTCAGGAAGGGCATGTGATTTGTTATGAGTCCTGGAAATTAAAATAACACGAGTGAAATTATGTCACTCATGACTTAGAATTGGCTGCAGTAATACATGCCTTAAAAATGTGGCGACACTATATAATGGGTAGAAAATTCCTACTATTGACGGATAATAGCGGGGTGAAATATATGTTTAACCAACTAGACCTTAATGCAAGACAAGCAAGGTGGCTAGCCTTCTTGAGAAAATTTGACTTCGAGGTGAGACATATCAAGGGTAAGGAAAATAAAGTAGCAAACACTTTAAGCAGAAGAGTCCATTGGTTATTTGAGATAAATATCAATAGGGAAGAAAGTGATCTAGAACAAAGAATAAGGACGACAAGTATTAATGATGGAAATTACACTAAGATGATGGGAGAATTTCAAAATAGTATTGAAAACTTAGATAAACCAGATATAATATCGACAAGAAGGGACTATTAAGATTTAAAAACAGGTTGTACATACGAGATTCAACAGAGTTAAAATTAATTGTTTTAGACAAACTTCATAAGAAACCATATTCTAGCCACCTAGGTTACTAGAAAACAATAACAACACTCATAAAGATATTTTAATGGCCTAATATAAAGGGCAAAAAAACAGAGTACTTGGCTAGGTGCCAATATTATCAACAAGTTAAGGCTGAACACCACCATCCATCCGACCTATTACAGCCATTACCAGTACCAAAATGGAAATGGGAAGCCGACTTTATAACAGGTTTTCCTAAAACTCAAAAACAAAATGATTCTATCGTGGTTGTAATCGATAAACTCAGTAAGTCTGCACACTTTATTCCTATAAAGTCTACTTTTAAAGATATATACATTGCTGAAATATCCATGAAAGAAATTTTTAGACTGCATGGTATTCCTAAAATGGTGATTTCAGATAGAGACGTAAAATTCACATCCACTTTTTGGAAGGAATTGTTTGCAGAGATAAATACTAATTTGAATTTTAGTATGAGTTATCATCCACAAACGGATGGATAGACCGAAAGGACAAACCAAATCATAGAGGATATCCTCTGCATGTATGTAAGAACAAAATAGAACAAGTGGGAATACTACCTACACTTGGTAGAATTTGCATATAATAATGATATTTTGTTTTCATACAAGTGCCATAGTCAAATAGTTAGTTGGGTCAAATCAAATCTCTTCCCAATAGTCATAATAATTAATTACAATTATCAAATTTGAAATTCAGAATTGCCATAAATGGCAAAAATTTTCCAAATTCGAATTTACTAAAAACGGAATAATTTTCCAACAAATTTAAATTTCAAAAATACTTTATTTTTGGGGATGTCACATCCTTTTCCCATTCAATAAAACATTGTCCTCAGTCTTCATTCCTTTCTTTGAACATGATTGGATGAGATTTCCACAGATCTCCCTCCAACTCCCAAGTGGCCTCCTCGAGACTAAAGTGCTTCCATTGCAACTTTACTTGAGCGACGACTCTGTTCCGAAGTGCTATTTCTCTCTGGTATAGAATACGCAGGGGTTCCACCTAGAACTCACCTTCAGGTTCCACCTTCACCAAGTTCCAATCAATCATGTGAGTAGGGTCATAAACATACTTTTTCAACAAAGAAACATGAAATACATTATGAATTATTAGATTAGCTGGGAGTGAAAGTTGATATGCTACAGGTTGAATTCGAGTTAGTATCTCGAAGGGCCCACAAAACATGGGTGCCATCTTGGCATATTTTCCTAAATTCAACGAAATTTTTCGGGCTTTGACCTTCAAATAAACATGGTCTCCTACTTGAAATTCCAAGTGTCTTCTTTTCTGATCTGCATAGATTTTTTGTCTGTCCTGTGCTTTTTTTAAGTTCTGTTGTACCTTCCTTACCATGTTCTCCATTTATTGGAGCATCTATGGTCCAACCATGAGTCTGTCAGTTGGTTTATCCTAGCTAATTTTTGTCATACACTTTCTATCGTACAGTACCTCGAAATGGCTTAACTTAGCCAAAGTTTGGTACCCATTGTTATATGCAAATTCTACCAAGTGTAGATAGTCTTCCCACTTGCTTGGTTTTGTCCTTACGTACATGCAGAGCATATCCTCTATGATTTGGTTTTTCCTTTCGGTCTATCCATCCATTTGTGGATGATAACTCATACAGAAATTTAAATTAGTATTTATCCCTACAAACAATTCCTGCCAAAAAGCGGATGTAAATTTTACGTCTCTATCTGAAATCACCATTTTGGGAATACCATCCAGTCTAAAAATTTCTTTCATGAATATTTAAACAATGTTTATAGCTTTAAAAGTACACTTTACAGGAAAAAAGTGTGCAGACTTACTGAGTTTATCGATTACATCCATAATAGAATCATTTTTTTTCAGAGTTTTAGGCAAACCTGTTATAAAGTCGAGCGATATGGTATCCCATTTCCATTCTGGTACTGGTAATGGATGTAATAGGTCGGCTAGATGCTAGTGCTCGGCCTTAACTTGCTGACAATCTTGGCACCTAGCCAAGTATTATGTTGTTTCACCCTTCATATTAGGCCAGTAAAATAGTTTTCTAAGTGTTCTTATTGTTTTCTGGTATCCTGGATGGCTAGAATACGGTTTCTTATGCACTTCGTCCAAGACTATTGATTTTAACTCAATTGAATCTGGTATGTAAAGTTTGTTTTTAAACCGTAATAGTCCCTTCTTTTCGATACTTAGATCTGGCTTATCTGAGTTTACAGTACTGTGTTGTAATCCTGCCATTATCTTAGTGTAATTTCCATCGTTAATACCTGCCTTCCTTATTCTTTGTTCCAGATCACTTTCTGCCCTGCTGATATTTATCTCAAATAACCCATGGACTCTTCTTCTTAAAGCGTTTGCTACCTTATTTTCCTTACCCTTGATATGTCTGACCTCGAAGTTGAATTCACTCAAGAAGGCTAGCCATCTTGCTTGTATTGCATTAAGATCTGGTTATCTAAATATATATTTCACCCCGCTATTATCTATGAATAGTAGAAATTTTCTACCCATTATGTAGTGTCGCCACATTTTTAAGGCGTGTATTATTGCTACCAATTCTAAGTCATGCGTGACATAATTTCAATCATGTTCTTTCAATTTCCGGGACTCATAACAAATAACATGTCCTTCTAGAGTTAGGACACCACCTAGTCCTTCTTTACTTGCATCAACACATGCAGTGACATATTTATCTAGGTCTGCTACCTTCAATATGGGTGCAATTGTCAATAATTATTTCAGCTTGTTAAAACTATCTTGACACTTCTCTGACCAGTTAAACTTGGTCCCTTCCTTTTGTAATGACATGATAGGGTAGGCTATCTTGGAAAACCCTTTTATAAATATGTGATAATATCCGGTGATTCCCATGAATGACCGGATATCCACTACATCCTTAGGTACTGGCCATTCCATAATGGCTTTTATCTTCTCTAGGTCTATGACAATGCCTTCTACGGAAATTACATGTCCTAGATACTGTATTTCCTTTTGATAAAAGTCACACTTGGCAAATTTGGTGTACAGTTTGTGTTTCCTCAACATTTGCGGAACTATTCTTAAGTGTTCATCATGTTCTTCCTCCATTTTAGAATAAACCAGAATATTGTCGATAAATACTACTACGAACTTGTCTAAGTACTGACTGAAAATACCATTCATCAGGCACATAAACGTGTCTGGCGCATTAGTGAGTCTAAAAGGTATGACTACGAATTCGTAGTGTCCATATCTTATTCGAAAAGCTATTTTGTTTATGTCTTCATCCTTTATCCTAACTTGATGATAACATGATCGTAAATACAACTTTGAAAAGATATTGGCCCCACCTACTTGATCGAACAGATCATTTATCCTTGGTAAGGGGTATTTGTTCTTAATAGTTATTTTGTTCAGTTGTCTATAATCGATACATAGTCTTAGAGTACCCTCTTTCTTTTTCACAAAGAGGACTGGTGCCCCCCATGGTGAAACACTCGGTCTGATATACTCTTTGTCCAACAATTCATGTAATTGCATTTTTAATTCTGTCAGTTCTAGTAGACTCATTCAATAAGGTTCTTTTGAGATAGGGGCCGAACTAGGTAATAGGACTATGGAGAAGTCTATTTCCCTTCTAGGAGGTAATTCTGGTATCTCATCCACAAATGTGTCCCTAAAATCATGTAGTAAAGCAAATTCTTCCAACATTGGCTTCTTTTTTTAACAAATTCGTTACTTGGATGGCATAAACTTGACATCCCTTTTTCATACATTTCTCGAGCTGCATCACTTAAACTTGTCTGACAGATACAGGTTTTGGTATACCTTGGGTTGTTCTAAGAGTGCCAAAACCATCTTTATATTTAAGTGTCTTTGTATAACAATCTAGTACTTCTTTTTGTTGTTCCAACCAATCCATCCCGATAATCATATCGTAAGATC
Organism: Picea engelmannii; assembly: GCA_009831015.1. Taxonomy (NCBI): domain Eukaryota; kingdom Viridiplantae; phylum Streptophyta; class Pinopsida; order Pinales; family Pinaceae; genus Picea; species Picea engelmannii. Next base: position 66,879 of record ML790814.1, on the reverse strand, counting down.
CTAGCGGTAGGACGTTCAGATTTGTTCTTATATTTTGACCATCTAAGATGAACTCAAAATCAGAAATAAAGTCAACTACTTTCCTTTTAGTACTTGTTGCTAGTTGTACAAACCATGATTTTGTGTGCTTCAACTTCTTATGTTTATTTGACTCTACTACATCAGGAGTAATATAAATTAACATAGCTCCAGGGTCGATTAAAATAGAAATTCAAGTGTTATTGATTTTACCTTCGATTTTGACCACTGACTGGAAATACCATTCATCAGGCACATAAACGTGGTTGGTGCATTAGTGAGTCCAAAAGGTATGACTACAAATTCGTAGTGTCCATATCTTGCTTGAAAAGAAGTTTTGTTTATGTCTTCGTCCTTTATCCTAACTTGATGATAACCGGATCGTAAATCCAACTTTGAAAAGATCTTGGCCCCAGCTACTTGATCGAACAAATCATTTATCCTTGGTAAGGGGTATTTGTTCTTAATAGTCATTTTGTTCAGTTGTCTATAATCGATACATAATCTTAGAGTATCGTCTTTCTTTTTCACAAAGAGGAATAGTGCCCCCCATGGTGAAACACTCGGTTCGATATACTCTTTATCCAACAATTCCTGTAATTGTACTTTTAATTTTGTCAGTTCTAGTAGACTCATTCGGTAAGGTGCTTTTGAGATAGGGGCTGAACCAAGTAGTAGGTGAATGGAGAAGTCTATTTCCCTTTAAGGAGGTAATTCTGGTATCTCATACACAAACATGTCCCTAAAATCACGTAGGACAACAAAGTCTTCCAACATTGGCTTTTTTTTTTAACAAATTCGTTACTTGGATGGCATAAACTTGACATCCCTTTTTCATTCATTTCTTGAGATGCATCACTGAAAGTTGTCTAGTCGATATAGGTTTTGGTATACCTTGGGTTGTTCTAGGAGTGCCAAAATCATCTTTATAGTTAAGTGTCTTTGTATAACAATCTAGTACTTCTTTGTGTTGTTCCAACCAATCCATCTCGATAATCATATTGTAAGATCCTAGTGGTAGGACGTTCAGATTTGTTCTTATATTTTGACCATCTAAGATGAACTCAAAATCAGAAATAAAGTCAACTACTTTCCTTTTAGTACCTGTTGGTAGTTGTACAAACCATGATTTTGCATGCTTCAGCTTCTTAATTTTATTTGAATCTACTACATTAGGAGTAATATAACTTACCGTAGCTCCAGGTTCGATTAAAATAGAAATTCGAGTGTTATTGATTTTACCTTCGATTTCGACCACTGACTGGAAATACCATTCATCAGGCACATAAACATGGTTGGTGTGTTAGTGAGTCCGAAAGGTATGACTACAAATTCGTAGTGTCCATATCTTGCTCGAAAAGAAGTTTTGTTTATGTCTTCGTCCTTTATCTTAACTTGATGATAACTGGATCGTAAATCCAACTTTGAAAAGATATTGGCCCCACCTACTTGATCAAACAAATCATTTATCCTTGGTAAGGGGTATTTGTTCTTAATATTCATTTTGTTCAGTTGTCTATAATCGATACATAGTCTTAGAGTACTATCTTTCTTTTTCATAAAGAGGACTGGTGCCCCCTATGGTGAAACACTTGGTTTGATATACTCTTTGTCCAACAATTCCTGTAATTTCGTTTTTAATTCTGTCACGTCTAGTAGACTCATTCAGTAAGGTTCTTTTGAGATAGGGGATGAACTAGGTAATAGGACTATGGAGAAGTCTATTTCCCTTCTAGGAGGTAATTCTAGTATCTCATCCACAAACGTGTCCCTAAAATCACGTAGGAAAGCAAAGTCTTCCAACATTGGCTTCTTTTTTTAACAAATTCGTTACTTGGATGGCATAAACTTGACATCCCTTTTTCATACATTTCTTGAGCTGCATCACTGAAACTTGTCTGACCGATACAGGTTTTGGTATACCTTGGCCTGTTCTAGGAGTGCCCAAATCATCTTTATAGTTAAGTGTCTTTGTACAACAATCTAGTACTTCTTTGTGTTGTTCCAACCAATCCATCCCGATAATCATATCGTAAGATCCTAGTGGTAGGACGTTCAGATTTGTTCTTATATTTTGACCATCTAAGATGAACTCAAAATCAGAAATAAAGTCAACTACTTTCCTTTTAGTACTTGTTTCTAGTTGTACAAACCATGATTTTGCGTGCTTCAGCTTCTTATATTTATTTGACTCTACTACATCAGGAGTACTATAACTTAACGTAGCTCCAGGGTTGATTAAAATAGAAATTCGTGTGTTATTGATTTTACCTTCGATTTCGACCACTGACTAGAAATACCATTCATCAGGCACATAAACGTGGTTGTTGCGTTGGTGAGTATGAAAGGTATGACTACAAATTTGTAGTGTTCATATCTTGTTTGAAAAGAAGTTTTGTTTATGTATTCATCCTTTATCTTAACTTGATGATAACCGGATCGTAAATCCAAATTTGAAAAGATCTTGGCCCCACCTACTTGATCGAACAGATCATTTATCCTTCGTAAGGGGTATTTGTTGTTAATAGTCATTTTGGTCAGTTGTCTATAATCGATACATAGTCTTAGAGTATCGTCTTTCTTTTTCACAAAGAGGATTGGTGCCCCCCATGGTGAAACACTCAGTCTAATATACTCTTTGTCCAACAATTCCTGTAATTGTATTTTTAATTTTGTCAGTTCTGGTAGAATCATTCGGTAAGGTGCTTTTGAGATAGGGGCTGAACCAGGTAGTAGGTGTATGGAGAAGTCTATTTCCCTTCTAGGAGGTAATTCTAGTATCTCATCCACAAACATGTCCCTAAAATCACGTAGGACAACAAAGTCTTCCAACTTTGGCTTCTTTTTTTAACAAATTCGTTACTTGGATGGAATAAACTTGACATCCCTTTCTCATACATATCTTGAACTGCATCGCTGAAACTTGTCTGACCGATACAGGTTTTGCTATACCTCGGGTTGTTCTAGGAGTACCAAAATCATCTTTATAGTTAAGTATCTTTGTATAAAAATCTAGTACTTCTTTGTGTTGTTCCAACCAATCCATCCTAATAATCATATCATAAGATCCTAGTGGTAGGACGTTCAGATTTATTCTTATATTTTGACCATATAAGCTGAAATCAAAATCAGAAATAAAGTCAACTACTTTCCTTTTAGTACCTGTCACTAGTTGTACAAGCCATGATTTTGCGTGCTTCAACTTCTCAAGTTTATTTGACTCTACTACATTATGATTATTATAACTTAACGTAGCTCCAAGGTCAATTAAAACATATATTCGAGTGTTATTGATTTTACCTTCGATTTCTACCATTGAGGATTGGTGATCAGCTTGTCAACCATCTATGGCTGCATTTATCCGATGCAGGCTTCTTCCCACGTCTCCCACCGTCGAGGCTTCCTATAAATTATGAACAATAGTTCTTTTTGCTGCAATTAAATGTGGACAATTCCTCCTTAGATGAGGTTCTCCACATTCCCAACACTTTAATGGCTCACGGGAGCTATCCCCAAACTTGTTCATTCCCATATTTACTAGTTTATCGTTGCCTTGCGTATTCGGATGATTGGAGTGAAAATCCTTTCTCAGAAAGATTTTTTCTTCATTTCGATAAGGAGTTGGATGGTATCCCTTCTTCCGCTGGTTCATTCGATCTTGTTTCTTATCCTTCCAGGCTTTGGGAAAATCTACCCATTGTTTATACTGGTCATAGTACATTCATGCTTTCCTGAATACTTCGCTCAAGGATTTGGGGTTGCAAACTCAATTATGTCCCTGTAGGACTGCGGTAAACAACTTAAGAATCATTGGATTTTTACCTTATCCTCCCGAATGTATGGTACGAACCTTAGTAGTTCAAGAAATTTATTTATAAGGTCCTCCATCATCATCTGTCCCAGTCGTAACTTGTAAAATTATTTCGTTTTATTTTCATAATAGCTTTCATAAAGGTATTATTTCTTGAAATACTTCTTAAACCTAGACCATTCCAATGGTTTCTCCTTTAGGCCCTTGGCCAATTTCAGGTCTTGCCACCAAATGATGTCCTTCCCTTTGAGATTGTAGATGGCCATTCTGACCTTCATATTGCTGGAATAGTTGTAGATCTGGAAGTATTTTTTTGATGTCCAACAACCATGCCTCAACTTCTTCTCTTGTTCTGGATTAACCATCAAAGGTATCTAGTTTAATCTTTTTAAATTATCCTTCAAGGTGGTCTACTTGTTTTCTTTTTGTCTATTTTAGTTTTGTCTTTATCTGAAGGTGTTCCTTCAGATGAACTGTCTACTTTTTCTATTTCTGGCCCAGGGTTATTGGAGGCCCTTTTGCTGACCTCTTCATCATGGTTATCATCCTTTGGGATTTTCTTGGTTAATACACTACACAGTAGGACTTCATTTATCTCTTGTTGTTCCTATTGTTCTTTCTTCAATTTCTCATTGTCTCCTTTGAAAACCTGCAGCTCAACAATAAGATTCCTCATTGTTTCCAGTACTTCTATAGGAGATCTTCCATCACTATTCTGTCTTGGATCTCCATGAGGTCCATGTTATGGATTTCTTCCATTCTGATTTCTGCATCATCCTGGGCTGCCATAATTCACACAAAACATAAATGTTTCTGTCTGAAAAATAAAGGTTTATTAGTTTGCATAAGTAATAAAAAAAAAATATACGCCAAGAAATTAATGTGGCCATGTTGAAGGCCCAGTGTTGTAAACTTTTCTCTAATACCATATGTAATAGACCTCAATTTTGACATAAAAAAAAAATTCTTCTTTGGAACATTAATCCTAATTAACTTGATAGATTCGTTCCTAGGATAAGATGACAATTTTTCTCTACTATTAAACGCTGATAAGTTTTTATATTATGGTTATCCATGTTGACATTTTTATCTAGCCCAACGTATAGGGGTCCTGGTCATGCTAAGATAACCAACCATTACTCTAACATTCCCATAAGTCCTAAATCTTCCAAACATTTAAACATATCATACATATACTATACTGAACTTGGACTATGGCAGACTTAGGATTCATGATTCCAGAATTCCTCCCTATGCAAAAATAATTCTTAAACTTATACGCAAGGGGATTTCAATAGTCTTTAAAAGGGACAAGGTTCAAAATGATCCACAACATAATGTATATTGGGATACTTACCCTATCAAGAAAGGTTGTAGGCTTAACCTAAGTACTAGCATTGTTCTTTAAAGTCCATGCTTCCAAACTAAGTCTCGTGGCTGATTATTGATCTGTGAGTCGTTATTTATATAAGAGATTATAACTGTGAGACTCCATCTGAACCAATTCTCTTAACCCGAAAAAAATTGTGTGATGTCTCAACTGCACGATGGTTCTCTTTGGATGAGATGATGATAGGTCTCACCGCAGATGTGGTTCACCATTTCTAGTTGGTCAAGTCGGGAGGGGACCCTTCTTAGTTTGTATGCCTATAGTGTGGGGTAAAAATATCGACAGGTGTGAGCTAAAGCTATGGTTCGACCTTCAATGAATTCCTGTGTGAATGTGAAAAAAGATGGTTTCACATGACCCTTTGGTCGACAGGCACATGCCAAATCATCCCCCTCACATGGGCAGGACCCTCCATCATACTTGCCTCCTTTACTCTATGTAATAAGGGCGCTTTTAGGTTTACAAGTCATTCCATTGATATTCTCATAGTCCTTTTGTTTTTTCTTGTTCCCACGGGAACTTCTATATTTTCCTTGTGAGGGAAGCCTTGAACGCGCAGGGGTACCCACCAGGTGGAAACCAGGCATCCCTACCCATTCACTTTGGTAAGTTCACAACCTTATGTAACCTTAAATTTTTTGAAAGAAATATCTAGCATTCCTTAAGGTGGAAGAGTTCCCCTTTTTTTTATTTATGGCTCTGGTTATGATTCTCCTTTGACAGTTTACTTCCTGTGGATTGTTAGTTGTCTTACAACCCTAGTTATGAATGCTACTGGGGGAACTTCCCTTCAGTAATGAAAGACTCCAAACCCTTTCAAGACCTCTTTAGTGTCCTTTCATTACTCCTATATTTTCATTCTGGCATAGTCTACCTAGCAGGTTACAGGATTGTGCTTGATTGATGTTTTTTTTCATATCCTTCTTTTCGTCTTTCAGTTCGACCCTTTCTAAAACTCTTATTATCTAAGTTTCCGACCCCTATAAATATTTCCACTGTAGTATTAATCTTTGAATAAACTGACTATGATAGAATCATGCCAAGAACAAGTCTTTGAATATTGAGAGAAAAAGGTAACTCGTGACAGACCACCTATTAGTTTGAGAGATACAAGAAAGGGATTTTATGTAACATTCATTTAGAGTGTAACTCTATGCCCAAAATGATTCTAAAGAAATACATTGGTGATATAATAAACCGATAATACAGTTCCAGGAATGTATATCATTCAGAAAAGTGTGATTACTATTTGGTTGGATGCTCGGGTGTGGTTAGATGTACATAGTAAGTTTCATGTTGTAGTTCTTGATTAATTTAAACTGTAACAATCTTTCTCTGTTTTACTTCGGGTGAGTAAGTTTTTTTGAGGATTGTATACAATACGTCCTAATGATGGGGCCTCTAATTTGGTTTTTGCGTGGTACCCATCGGATCAATATTGGCTTCCTCTGCCCATCAAGTTCGAGGTTGAATTCCTTTCTTATGGTGTGAGGGATAGCATGTGCTACGAACAAATTAAATATAATTCTTATTTTTTTTTATCTATTATTCTCGTTCGCTGTAAACATTCTGGCTCAACTATTTAATTATATTCACTCTACTACCCAATGCCAAATGCTAATGACGATTTATTATTTCCTTTGCAGGATATAAGTCTCTGAACTGTCAGAACTTTGGCCATCCTTTCATGGGAAAAGTTACTCGAGTTCCTTAAAACAAAACCCTTCAGGATTTAATCATCCCAGATGCAAAAATTGAAGTTTTCTTGGTGTGAAACTGTAATGTACCCACTTTGCAGATCGATCTTTATTTAGCAAGGAAACAATGATTGTAATAATGTACAATATAGATTTCAACAGCTACATAGTTCAAACATACCCTAAATCTGGGCTCTTGATTTTATTGTATTTAATTATTCAAGGTTCAGGACTCTTCTTTGTTTATGTTGCATGATGAAAGTGGAAAAAAATACCGAATGATTAATTTTCTGACTTTCAAAGCTTAGGAATGTATTTCGATATCAATGTAACTTATTGAAAGCAAACAATTTCATTGTAACCAAGTAGATTCTATTGTTTCTTTTTTTATTTCATTACTTATCAGAATATTACAGATACAAAGGCGATATCTGTTGTTGTTTATCACATTACGAATTTGTACCTGAGCATATGTAAACCTTAACGGTTCCAGAATGACTTAAATTTCATATGGGGCCTTCGCACCCTTCTTACTAAATTCCAAAATTTCCTGTATAAAACTATGTTATTTCCAATTTGTTTCAGTACTATAACCTATAGATAACTAGACCTAATTGACTTACAAATTCTTATGAATACCTATGGAAATATTTATAATCTGTGTACTGTAGAATTTCCTGTAGAGAATTTTGCAATTCGTTTGATTATATTCCATACATAATTGTATCCTAGGTGTTTGCGTACCCATATATTCCCTATTAAAACATAAATATTTAATATGTATAAGAAAGGAATCTCATTTACTTATTATACTTCTGTATGTATCATAACCTACAGGAAACAAACATACATCTATATATATGTATATTTCCGTTATTCAATTTCCATTTACACCGCACACTTAAATAGTTCAATTATGTAAGTACCATTTGGTTGTGAGGGTACGCCTACCGCTTTCACTCTATTACAAAAATAAACTAACCCATAGAAAAATTATTCTTTCAGGACTTAACCAGGCATATTCTGACAATTAGTAGATTGATGGCAAATAGTATTTACACATTAATAGGACACAACAATGATAATAACATTCGATTCGATATTTCATCCATAATATTATTCAATTCATAGTTAACAGATGAATTGCACTAGCCATTTAACGATTTAAACAGAGGAGGGTTGTGATAACATATCTGAATCAATTCGTTGGAAAACAAAAGGAACAACCACGTTCCTCCCAACTGTAGAATGGGGTAGCCAAAATCACTTGCCCGATTCACCCCCTAACCTGACCATGAATCCATGAGGGAGAACTTGGAAAAATCCTCCTCAGTAATGTCCTGCAACTCTAATAGATTCCTCTTGCCCCACACTCAATCAGTAGTGTTCATAACAACAAGAAAATCCATAGTCTCTTTTCCCTAACATACTTGGCAACATCTTGCCTCCTCACATATGATATTTATCCATAAAATCTTTTTTCCTAGGTCTTTTTCCCTCCCTTGGGAATTTTCACAGCTTTCTAAATCCCTGATTTTCAGGGGTTGCTAATGGCCAAATCTCTAATTTTCCACTTGTAAAAATCAACCCAGAGGTAGTTCCAACATGTTCCCCACTCATGGAGTCATGGTTAGCTGATTTTAACATGGTTGTTCCATTTATCCTCCTGCAATCAATATAAGATATTATGTTTTCATACAAGTTTCATAGTCAAATAGTTAGTTGGGTCAAATTAGATCTCTGCCCAACAGTCATAATAATTAATTACAATTATCAAATTAGAAATTCGGAATTTCTATAAATGGCAAAAAAAAATTCAAATTCGAATTTACTAAAAATGGAATAATTTTCCAACAAATTTAAATTTCAAAAATACTTTATTTTTTGGGATGTCACAAGCCCCTATCTCTAAATCACCTTACCGAATGAGTATACCAGAATTGAAAAAATTGAAAATACAACTGTAGGAGTTATTGGATAAATAATATATCAGACCGAGTGTTTCACCTTGTGGAGCACCAGTTCTCTTTGTGAAGAAGAAAGACGATACTCTAAGACTGTGTATCAACTATAGATAATTAAACAAAGTGACCAGTTACCCCTTACCTAGGATAAATGATCTGTTCGATCAGGTAGGTGGGGCAAAGATCTTTTCAAAGTTAGACTTACGATTGGGATATCATTAGGTTAGGATAAAAGATGAGGACATAAGAAAGACAACCTTTCAAACAAGATATGGAAATTACGAATATGTGGTCATACCGTTTAGACTCACTAACGCACCAGCCACATTCATGTGCCTGATGAATAGTATCCTTAGTCAATACTTGGACAAATTTGTGTTGTTTTTATTGACAATATACTGGTATATTCAAAAACAGAATAAGAAGGTGAAGAACACTTGTGAATCGTCTTGAAAACCTTGAGGAAGCACCAAATGTATGTTAAATTCGATAAGTGTGACTTTTATCAGAGGAAGATACAGTACGTAGGACATGTAATTTTTGTAGAAGGCATTACAGTCAACTCTGAGAAAGTAAGAGCCATTATGGAATGGCTGGTACCAAAAGACATGGCGGATATCTAGTCATTCATGGGAATCACTGGATATTATCGTAAATTTATAGAGGGGTTTTCCAAAATAACCTACCCTATCACATCGTTACAAAAGAAGGGGACCAAGTTTAACTGGTCACATAAGTGCCAAGACAGTTTTAATAAGTTGATGGAATTATTGACGACTACACCCATTTTAAAAGTAGCAGACCCAGATAAAGACTTTACGGTTTGTGTTGACGTTGGACTAGGTGGTGTCCTAACTCAAGAAGGACACATTATTTTCTACGAGCCTAAGAAGTTAAAGGAACATGAACGCAACTATGTCACTCATGATTTAAAATTGGCAGCGGTAATACATGCTTTAAAAATGTGGCGACACTACATAATGGGAAGAAATCTTTTACTATTGACAGATAATAGCGGGGTGAAGTACTTGTTTAACCAACAATGTCTTAATGCAAGGCAATCAAGATGGCTATCCTTTTTAAGCAAATTTGACTTTGAGGTAAGACATATCAAAGGGAAGGAAAATAAGGTAATAGATTCTTTAAGCAGAAGAGTCCACAAGATATTTGAGATAAACGTCAACAAGGCGGGAAGCGATCTGGAATAGAGAATAAGGACGACAGGTGATAATGATGAAATTTACACTAAGGTAGTGGTAGAATTACAAAACACTACAACAAAATTAGACAAACCAGACCTGAGCATCGATAAAAATGGGTTACTATGATTTAAGAATAGAATTTACATATCTGATTCAATAGAATTAAAGATAACAATCCTTGATGAAATGCATAAGAAACCGTATTTCAGTCAACCGGGATACCAGAAGAAGATAACCACACATAGGAAATTGTTCTATTGGCCTAATATGAAAGGTGAAACAACAGAATACTTGGCTAGGTGCCAGGATATCCAGCAAGTAAAGGCTGAACACTAGAATCAAATTGGCCTACTACAACCATTACCAGTACCAGAATGGAAATGGGAGGCCCCATCGCTAGACTTTATTACAGGTTTTCCCAAAACTCAGAAACATAATGACTCTATCATGGTTGTAATCGATAAACTCAGTAAGTCTGTACATTTTATCCCTGTGAAATCTACTTTTAAAGATATAAATATCACTGGAATATTTATGAAAGAAATTTTTAGACTACATGGGGTACCTAAAATGGTGATCTCAGATAGAGACGTGAAATTTATGTCCACTTTTTGGAAAGAATTGTTTGCAGGGCTAAATACTAATTTGAATTTCAGCACAAGTTACCACCCACAAACTGATGGACAGACTAAATGAACAAATTAGATCATAGAAGATATGCTCTGCATGTATGTAAGGACCAAACCAAGTAAATGGGAAGACTACCTACACTTGGTAGAATTCACATATAACAATGGGTTCCAAACTTCGGCTAAATTAAGTCCCTTCGAGGTACTATATGACAGAAGGTGCACAATGACAATTAGTTGGGACGATCCAGTTAACTGACTGATGGTTGGACCAGAAATGCTCTAAGAAATGGAGAATATGGTAAGAAAGGTACAACAAAAATTAAAAGAGCCACAGGACAGGCATAAGAGTTATGCTGACCAGAAAATAAGACACTTGGAGTTTCAAGTGGAGGATCATGTTTACTTAAAATTCAAAGCCCGCAAAAGTTCACTAAAACTCAGAAACTGTGCCAAGCTAGCACCCAGGTTTTGTGGGCCCTTCGAGATATTAGCTCGAATTGGACCCATAGCTTACCAACTAGCACTCCCAAATGATTTAAGAATTCATAATGTATTTCATGTTTCCTTGTTGAAAAAGTATATACATGACCCTACTCATATGATCGATTGGAACTTGGTGCAGGTGGAACCAAAATGTGAGTTTTAGGTGGAACCCCTATGCATTCTGGACCAGAGATAAATAGCACTTCAGAACATAACCGCCGCTCAAGTAAAACTGCAATGGAAGCACTTTAGTCCTGAGGAGGCCACTTGGGAGTTGGAAAGAGATTTGCGGAAATCTCATCCAATCATGTTCCAAGAAAGGAACGAACATTGAGGACAATGTTTTATTGAAAGGGGAAAGGATGCGACATCCCCAAAAATAAAGTTATTTTGAAATTCAAAATCTGTTAGAAAAACCATTCCGTTTTTAGTAAATTCAAATTTGTGAAATTGTTACCATTTATGGCAATTCTGAATTTCGAATTTGATAAATTGTAATTTAATTATTATGAATGTTAGGAAGAGACCTGATTTGACCTAACTGACTCTTTAACTATGAAACTTGTATGTCAACATAATATTATTTTATTTACTACAGGGGGATAAATGGAACAACCATGTTGAATTTAGCTGACCATGACTCTGTGAGTGGGGAAAATGTTGGAACTAGCTTTGGGATGATTTTTACAAGTGGAAAATCAATGATTTGGCCATTGGCAGCCCCTCAAAATGAGGGATTTAGAAAGATGGGAAAATTCCCAACGGAGGGGGAAGACCTAGGAAAAAAGAATTTGATTGATAAATAGCATATGTGAGGAGGCAGGAAGCTGCCAAATATGCTGGGGGAAAACAAGAACTACTGGACACTTGTTGTTATGAACACTGAACTTTGAGTGTGAGGCAAAGAGAGGATTACACATAGAGGAAACATTGTTGAAGAGGATATTTCAAGTTCTCCCTCATGTATTCATGGTCGGGCTAGAGGGTGAATTGGGAAAGTAGATTGGTTTCCCTATTCTACAGTTGAGAGGAACTTGGTTGTTCCCTTTGGCTCCCTACACATCGATTCAGATATGCTACTCTACCTTTCTCTAGTTAAATGTTATGTTTTGTAATTTGTTTACTTCTATGAATGAACTTTTGGTCGAATGTTGTTGTCATGAAAGATCTACCAAATACTTACTAATCATTAAATAGGAATGGATTTGTTCTATCGGTACGTGGTGTTGAGTAAATCCTAAGGCCATTGGATGTATTAACTAGAAAGACTAGTTCTGTAGAGGTTACTACTCTTGTAATAGAATGAACTACAGGCTACATCTCATTTTTAATTAATTTTGTTGAGTAAATTAATTGTTTGCATGATGTGATTGAAGTTAAGCATACCAATATCTATGAAGAATTATGTTCATGTAGGTAATTATAGTATACAAACGAGTCTCCACTAATGAACATGCAAGTTCAGATTCAAACTAAATACACCTTGTATGAATGAAATTATTCTTGATATGCATATAGAACATGTACAGGTGTATTAAGAACATAGATACATTATATGATAGGAGATTATGTACAATCAATACAGTAAAGCTGAAGTGAAATGGTTACAACAA
>ML790814.1:16944-28311 GCA_009831015.1 Picea engelmannii | reverse complement strand
AAAAAAAAAAAAAAAAAAATTATTTTACATTATAGTATATTATATATAATTATACTATATAGGCATTTAATTTATATTATATTTTATGATGATTTTTATTATTTCTATATATTAAAAATATAAATCAAACCTTGATTTATATTATGGTGTTTTTAGGTGATGCACTTATTTTGATATCGCAATATGACAAACATTTCCAAACATAGGAATGTGTCAAACATATCAACTTTGCAATCTACCAAACATAGTAACATGGCAATGTGATGAACATATACGAACGTCACATTGTGATGAACATAAAGAGACATTACATTTTGATGAAAATAGCCATGTCATCATAATCTCACGAACATAACCCTCTCATCACAAACATAGTAATGTTGTAATGTAACAAACATATACAGATGTCACAAGGTGATGGACATAGCTTTTAGGTCACAATGTGATGAACACAAATGGATGGCGTAAAGTGATTAAAATAGTAATTTTGAAATGTGAAAAACATATATGGACGTCATAATCTGATGATTACAACCTTGTTGTCGCAACGTGATGAACATATCCCTATCATCACAGTGTGACGAACGTAACCCTCCCATCACAAACATAGTAATCTCATAATGTGATAAACATATACAGATGTTGCAATGTGATGGACATATCACTTTCGTCGCAATGTGACAAAAACAAGATGTTGTAATGTGACGCACATAGTAATGTCAAAACGTGATGAAAATATCTTGACGTTGCAATGTGATGAACATAGCCTTGTTGTCATAATTTTATGAACATATCCTTTTCATTGCATTGTGACGAACAAAAATGGATGTCGTAATGTGACAAACATAGTAACGTCATAATGTGGAAAACATATACAAATGTTGTAATGTGACAAACATAGTAACGTCATAATGTGGCAAACATATACAGACATTGTAATGTGAACAACATAGCCTTGTCGTTGCAATATGATGAACCTAGCCCTGACATTTTGCAATGTGCCAAACCTTTTCAAACATCGCAATGTGACAAATATAACGCCTTGTCACAATGTAATGTGTAGAACCAATTGTCGTAGTCTGACAAACATAAGCCTACATTGCAATGAAATGAAAATTTTCTAACGTCGCAATGTGATGAACATAACCCACTTTGATATGTGATGTTCATGCTCATACCTCATTATGTTACAAAACTTTTTCCTTTGTCACAATGAGAGGAACTTTTTGACATCGCAATGATATGAACATAGAGTCCTCATCACTATATGATGAACCATAGCACCACAGCGTGATATACATGGATATCTTGATGTCACAATTTGACAAACATTTCCAAACGTCGCAATGTGACGAACATAAATGTCACAATGTGACAGACATAGCTCAATATTGCAATGATAAACATAGCCCAATATTACCTTCATACAATAAGTTATACATTAATGTTTTAATACTTTAATTTATAAATTACATTATTTTTTCAATTATTTAATACATTTAATACTTGTATTTATTATATTATACATTATTTTATATATCATTAATGTATTCTTTAATTAATACATTAATGTGTAAATAATTTAATTTATACATTACATTAATTAAATCATGTACTTTACATTATTATTAATCAATTAATATATTAAGTTCATACAATAAAATATACATTAATGTCTTAATACTTTAATTTATAAATTACATTAATTTTTTAATACTTCTATTTACTATATTGTACATTAGTTTATATATCATTAATATATTATTTAATTAATACAATAATACTTTAATTCATTAATATATTATACCATGAATATATCAATACATTATTAATATTTTATTAATTTATTTATGTTTTAATACTTTATTAATATATGAACAATGTTTTATTGTATTAATACCTTAATATAATAATATAATACATTAATATATTTAATTAATATATAAATAATGTTTTATTGTATCAATACCTTCATATAATAATTTAATAAATTAATATATTATAAATATATTTTTACTTTATTGAAATTTTATTAATACTTTATTACTTTAATATATTATTTTATTTTTAATGTATTTTTACTTTATTATTTTTTTTTAAATTTTTATTAATACTTTATTACTTTAATATATTATTTTATTTTTAATATATTTTTACTTTATTAATTTATGGTTAAATTACCATTTTATGAATGTATGTATATTTTAATAATGTATTAATTAATTAATACAATACATTATTAAGATAATTATTAATTAACTTATTACATTAATATATTAATATAATTAATTAATATATTTAATTAATTATTATGTTACATTATTATTTATTATTGTTACTTTAATAATGTTTTTATTTTATTATATTACATGTATTACTTTATTATATTTTTAGTGTATTATTTTATTTTTCATTAATATATTATTTTATTATTTATTTTATACTTTATACTATACATTAATGTAATGTATTAATACTTACGAGTATACATTAGTAATGTAAAGAATAATTATTGTATTAATTATGTAAGAATATATTAATAGTTTTTTTTTCAACATGAAATTGAGATTGAGAGGGAAATTCATCCGCTATTTCCCCACATAGTAAATGATATGAGGTGCTAAACAATATCTCATGATTTTTCATAGAGGGAAGAGTATATACAGGTCTTACCCTTAGGGACTAAAAAATATAGATATACATGTCTCTTAAAAATGTGTTAACTAGCAACAACCACTTTATAAAAGTGGTTGATATACATTGATCACCTTTTAAAATTAATAAAACAACTTTTATAAAGTAATTGTTGATAATAAATAAATAAGTGAGAATATAAATAAAGCAACTTTTCTTTCCTTCCATAAATTATGGAGTTTTCATTAAAGAATTCCAACAGACCATAAAAAAATTTGCATAAATTGTATTAGGTTAATTTTATTCTGAGTTTTCATTAAAGAATTGCAATGGAACATAATAAATTTCCGACCAGTTTTCATTAAAGAATTCCAACAGACCATAAAAAAATTTGCATAAATTGTATTAGGTTAATTTTATCTGAGTTTTCATTAAAGAATTGCAATGGAACATAATAAATTTCCGACCAGCAGCAATGGAGCAACACATTTTGAATCACAGCAAGGGACAGAGTAGTGCAGCAGACTTCTCCTCTGCTGCAAATACAATGATTTTGCAGTAATTTTTCAGACCGCATGCTGCAAATACATGTCCTCCCAGATGGGTTGAACGACGACATGTTAGATTTGAACATTTCATGAGACATTTCCCATGCAGACCCTAAAAGTCCAAGTAGCCATGCTGGCTCTTGCACGTCCATGGATTGCTCGAATATTTCAGTAAGAGTCGAAAGTGTACATGTTAACTCAGCAATATTGGCAAAAAAGAGTCCATTTTTTTACAAAGTAAGAAGAGAGCATTTAACATACAATGCTTGTCATGTTTACATTTACCCTTTTACTTATGTTTACATTTACCCTTTTATTTTTTTGGTAATCTCTTTGTATGGTGCATGAAGCTTTTCTCAAATGGCATGAGGGAATCGAAGGAACGGAATCTCACTCTTCGAATAAGTTGTTCAGGTAAACACTTATCATACTTAATTTAAGTATTGTATAATGTTTTTCTTTTAGTCCTAACTTTATCCTTGAATTCTGTATATGAAAAATGAAGATATTTTGAGGTGTGGTATTTCATTGCAGAGGAAATGGCGTTCAATGATTTATTGCAGTATATGTACAGTGGAACACTTCCTGAACGTTTACCAAATGAGCTTTTGGATATGCTAATGGTTACAGACAAGTTCGAGGTGCTTTGCCAATGTCAATGATGACTGCATTGCTTTGTATAGACCTACCCCAGCCTTTGTTTACCAATGATTCGGTGCAGTCATTTGTAGATAGGGCAAAGGTGTTTCTGTTGCAACAATGGGGTAATATTGAAAAGTAAGCTTATAACTTTTTGTATGCTATATGGGGTAATATAATTGGCATAGTTGCGGCTTTTCCATTGCCAAGTACATTTCCTTGTTGATATACAATAATCCTGACATGAGTCAACATGACTAGGAATAAATGTTTCATGTTTAATTGCTAAGAAATACATGTGTTAGAAATAATTATTACAATAACAAGAATGGGTGAATTTTAGGGCTAACAATTTATTGCTTATGGATCCTGTTATGAACGAGGCACGTATATGCAGTATTTATTTTTGGGTTAAATAGGATTGAGAAATATATGTTGTAAATCTTCACATAATTAACAAACTGATTAACGAGTTACCTAGTGAAATTGAAATTGATTTTCAGGTTTGTAAAAGATCTTATCAACCTTCCTTTGTCAGGCGATAACTTGAGAGTTGAATCACAAGACGCACTATTTGATTTTGTTATAAAATGGGTCAGAAACCATTATACCAATGTTGAAGAGAGGAGAGAAGTTTTGAGCAATAGTCTATTTCAATTAGTAAGTTTTCCAAATATGAGCCATGAAAAACTCAATGATGTTATTTTTTGCAATGATTTGGACAGTTTATGTGCGTGTAAGGTATCATTAGATAGGTATTACACGCATTTCCCAGTTACTGTCGTGGAGTCTGATACCCCAATTCGGGATTGCACGGTGTTTTGGAACATAACGAGAACTTAAATGCCGCTGTATAGTCAACATTTCCGATTCGGTGGCACAAAATTTCAATTTCGGTGCGATCCTGTTGAACCTGTCGATGAATTTGAGCCAACGATTGGCGTTATTGATTATGACGACGACAAAAGACTCGATAGTGATGTTCTAGAAGCCGCATTGTCTATCCAAAAGTTCCGCAATGATGATGATAGTGGCGACGAAGTAAGACCCAACAGCGACGACGAGGAAAGACTCGAGAGTGATGTTACAGAAGCCGAACTGTCTATCTTCCGCAGCTTTATTCATTATGACGACGAGGAAAGACTCGATAGTGATGTTCCAGAAGCCGCATTGTCTATCCAAAAGTTCCGCAATGATGATGATAGTGGCAACGAGATAAGACCCGACAGCGACGACGAGGAAAGACCTGACAGTGACAGTGATCATGATAGTGACGATGACGAAAGACCCGACAGTGACATTCGAAGTAATAACTGGCCACCCCGTCATCTTACCGGAGAACGAGTCTTATTGCGTGTAGCTTTTGACATTGAGGAAAGTTTTCGGTTGAGAGAAAAATGAACAATTCTATTAGCTTTTCCAGTAATATATATATATATATATATATATATATATATATATATATATATATAATTACACATGATCTCTAATGTGAGATGGATTGCGGGTCAATTTGATATATAAATACATATATAGCTTAAAATGGATATATTCATTAAAATAAAATCCAGCCAGATAATGAAATTCTAATTGAGAGGTAGTTAATTAAACTTTGAAGAATTTCAAAAGTTAATCATTTAAAAGTGGCAATCATATGATGTTACAGTAATTTCTTAATATGATTAGGTAAACGTTAAAATGTAAAGATGCATTTATAAATGCAAAGAAGTTATTGATTTTGAAGGACGACTAAGAATATACCATCATCTTCAATGCATAACCATCAAATTAGAATTTAAGATTAAAAGATCATTAATTGTGCCCATCTCCAATAAGTATACACTTTCCAACATAATAATTTAATGTTTTTTTAAATTATATTAAAAAAAATTTGTTTTTCTATACATTTCATAAACACTTAATTTTATCATGAAATTGACTTACAGAGTTCTATGTCTTTAAGTATATTGTTAACCATAATTCACTTTTAACTATGATTTAATGTTTTTTTCTAAAATTCTATTATTATTTTTTATTTTTTTACACATTTCATGAACATTGAATTCTATAATGAACTTGTGTTACATGGTTTCATATTTTTAAGCATATTGTCAATCATAATTCACTCTTAACAATTATTGAATATAACTTGTGTCGAAACTCTTCACACATGTTCATGTTCATTTCAAGTTGATAGCACACCAATACTTTCACAATGCCCATATAAAGATAAACTTATGGAATCACTCTCAATGATTAATCACAAATGGGAGAGGTCCTTTACTTGTATTAAATACAAATAACAGAGGTTACCTTGAAATTAACTATTACATATCAAGAGGAAGTTATATGGGATTAGATTATATCAAGAATCATATGATGTAACTACAAAGACTAATTACAGAGACAACAATCGCATTTAAAGGACTTAGATCTATCAATGATTCCTCACAGAATAAACAGATCCCTTAACATAGTGTAATCAAGAAGAAAATGAAGTAATTAGAAAGACAAGAATAGCATTAAAAAAAATAGGTTAAAACTATCAACATTTCCACAAAGAACACACAGGTCCCTTAACATAGGGCGAGTACTCAAAATTGCAAGTTTATCGCGTATTTATAAATACAACATGGCCGAGGGTATTCAAGATAAAAACAAGAGAACCAAAGATAACATTATGCGACAAGCAACTCGGAAATTCATTATCAAACTAGTTTGGGTATTGACCCTTCACGAGAGTTAAGATGAGATGGATTATGCAGAGTTATCAAGAGTAAATTAAACGTTGATAAGGTGGATTTCCTAAATTATTTTAGGAGACTCCTTCCAATACACAAAACCTCCTTTCTGTAGATTACATACGCCCCTACTCGAGCTTAAGCCCAGAACGATATATGGTAAGATATGTAGTTCTGTACAAGCAAATTGGAAGAACAACTATAAATCCTTTGAGAAAACAAAACTAAAAGCAGGAATGTAACTGCCTACGGTGAGTCGTGCAATAAAAAAGAAACTCTTCAAGAAATAGAAATGTATCAGATGATCTCTTTGTTATGTCTGGAGTGCAGGAATGAGAAAACAGGTCCCTAAAAGCTACTGATACAACACTTTAAGACTTAACTTTAACACTTGGACCAGTGACTTGTACAGCTTACGGTCTTTCCCACTTTCCTGGGGTGAATTCGAAGCACTATTGCTACACATATTTAAATATCAGTCATTGGTTCGTCGGACCATGTAAAAATAAGTTCAGAAAAAAAATGTAGATTGTATAATCCTAACAGAGAAGACAGAATTTTTCAACCCAAAAATTTATTCCAACAAATAAGTATTAACCCTCATAAGTTTACGTGTTTATTCGAATCACGGCTACTCATATAGTCAACTTTGATCGTTGTTTGATTCCTTGGTTCTAGAGAGATTCTTGGTTACAAGGAATAACATTTGAGGAAGAAAGCTTAGCGAAAGAGTGTAAGGAGAACTAATTCAATGAGAATTATGGTGCCTCGAGCCCATCGTTCATAGTGGAAGAATGGCATACTACGCTTTCCTAGTTACCATGTGAAATCAATGATTTGGAGTGATCTGGATTATTTTTAGCACGAAATGAGATCGGAGATATAATAAAGAAATGCACACAGATATCACAGATATTCAATAATATAACATAAATGTATGAGAGATGCAACCATAAACATAGTAATACACAATTTATATTAATCAAAGAAATGTACGACTGTAAAAATAGAGAGTGAAAGACTCCCTAGAATGGTGGCATCTTATCTCTAAGAAGAGATGTGATGGCTACTTGCATTTGCAAGAAGATGATTACAATGAGGCTCTGAAGACCTTTTTACAATAATCAGGAATGCTAAAAACCCTAGACATTCAAAAACCTAAGCCTAGGAGATGAAGCACCAAAAGTCATGTGGGCGCCGTTTGGGTAAGTGAGTACGTCAACTTCCTGGGATCGTAACTTTTGCATACAATCTCTGTTTTAGGCATGTGATAACTTGTTAGAAAGGTATCATCGAGGAGATTCATTTTGGGGGATCAATCATGCCTTCAGCTATGATTGAGAACCTCGATATAAAAAAACCTTCATTTGGGCCCTCAAAATGGCCCCGAAAGTTAAAACCTGCTAAAAATAGTAAATTGTCAAAATTGTGAGAAAATTGTTTTGAGCCATTTGGAAAAGGTGGGTGGCCACCGATATCCACCTAGATCATGGAGGGTCAAGAGTGATTAGGCACATGAAGCATCATAACTCCCGGGTACATGGTAAGTAGATTGTGTGTGATGTGCATATGTTACACCTTTAATGCGATTAAAGAATAGCGTCAACTACATTGACTCCTAGTATAGGTTCTAGTTGTCATCCACCTTGCATATTAAGAGTCACCATACCTCGTCAACTAGAAACATCCACATTTATGTAAAAAGTGGTTGATATACGCCAATCGACACCATTAATTGTAAAAGGTAGAAAATCTGAACGATCGACATATATCAACAATTTTTTACATAAATGTGGTTGTTGCTAGTGATAGGTATTACACTCATTTCCTTGCTATTTTCATGGAGTCTAATACCCCAATTCGGGATTTCGTGGTGTTTTGGAACATAACAAGAACTGATATCTCATTGTATAGTCAACATTTTCGATTTGGTGGCACAAAATTTAAATTTCGGTGTGATCTTGTTGAACATGTAGATGGATTTGAGCTAACTATTGTCGTTATTGATTGTGACGACGAGGAAAGACTCGATAGTTATGTTATAGAAGTCGCATTGTCTATCTAAAAGCTCTGCAGTGATGATGATAGTAGCGACGAGTAAAGGTCTCGCAACGACGACAAGGAAAAACCCGACAGTGACATTTGAAGTAAGAACTAACCACTTTGTCATCTTACCCGCAAATGGGTCTTCTTGCGTGTAGTTTGTCATAGGTTTTAGTCATTCCCCTTAATGAAAAATATTCTTATGAATTTATGGTTACGACTAACATTAAGGAAAGCTTATGGTTCAGAGAAGAAGCAACCATTATATTAGCTTTTGCGGCTGACGTAGAGGAAAGTTTTCAGTCTTTCCTGAGGGCATCGTGGATATCTCGAACTAGGTAATCATTAACCTATAGTTCGAGCCATGGTAGGAGTTCTAGCAGGCTGTGGGAAGGTTGGTGCCACACCTCTCCCTCAATATCCCTATTTTTCATGCATGACCCATTTCTGAAAATGTGAGTCTGATTAGCAAGCAACATGGATGATTTTAAGGATGGAAATTTATTTTTAAATGTAGAAACCTTGGCGAATCTTATTAATACTTCATATGTAAACTATAAATATTTCGCGACATTTTTGTAAAAGTATTCAAATTTATAAGTATTTTATATTATTTTTATAAAATTTTGAAGATTCTTAGGGTAAATTAATTTTATCCTATAGAATTTGGGTGAATCATTTTTAAAATAAATAATCTCGATGTTGGAAAAACCATGGAAAATTATCCCACGAGCGAATTTAGCCCCTAAAATCATCCTTAGCAAACAATCGTCACCCTGCATCCATCAATGAATCATGTCAATGATCCATAACCAACATCATAATATACCTAGTCATATGTCCAATGTGCAATAACAGAAATACTAAAGAAATATACAATCCACTCTCTGACTCGATCCAGAGTTCAAGTAGGTCCATCATTTCCATCGACATCCTCAATCTATCAAGATTCCTCCACACTAAGGAGAAACCAGTCAATCATTGTTGGATTACTGAGATGGGGGGTGAATCAATAATAATGTAATTATAATCATTTTTCTTCAAATGTTATATCAATGTAGAATTATTATCCAATAATGAGTAGTAATAAATAAACAATCACACACATACATAGTACACCAGTGTTTTATGTGGAAACCCAAATTGGGAGAAAACCAC
Source organism: Picea engelmannii (assembly GCA_009831015.1). Taxonomy (NCBI): domain Eukaryota; kingdom Viridiplantae; phylum Streptophyta; class Pinopsida; order Pinales; family Pinaceae; genus Picea; species Picea engelmannii. The sequence goes on along the minus strand of ML790814.1, from coordinate 18,548 downwards.
GAAATGTTTTTTCATATATGTCTTGAATAATTACATTCATTAGAAGCACCAACTTCCTTTGTTTTCGAGATGCAACTGGAAGGAGGCTCCAACCCCCTAGTTTCTCAGCTACAACCTGAGGGAATCTCCAACTCTCCAAATCTCTGGATACAACCAGAAGGAGGCTACAACCCCCAATGTTCTCTGGCTACAACCCAAAAGTGGCTACAACCACCTGTCCTTGCCCTGTCCTGCCACCCTAAAGTAGAAGTAGGATGATGGAACCATTGTCACACTATCACTCTGAGATATACCATTGTAAACCTATACCAATAAATATGAACCATGCATCAACCTGTACCTCAACCTGTAATCAACCTATAGCACAAACAAGTGCATCAACCATGCATCAACCTGTAATCAACATGTACCATAAACAAGTGCATCAACCATGCACCAACATGTAATAAACCTATACCATAAACAAATGCAACAACCATGTACCAAGTATGTACCAATCATGTGTCAACTACTCATCAACTATGACTCATCAATATGTACGAACATCATCAACTATACACCTCATGTATGTGCACCAACTCATCAACTACTTGTCTGAACCATGTACTCAACATATACCTCAACCAAAATCCCTCATCAATTTCATCATCCAAATCTGATTTGTAGCTTTGTAATAGACCTAGTTTATATGATCACATTCCTTCAAAACTTCATTAACTTTAAGAACAAGAGACTAGCATTTTCATCAAACTTTTATTTAGTCTCACATGCCTAGTTTTGAATTAGACAACAACCCCAACTTGAAGTAATCATAACTTTGAACCTGTAATGTATAAAGATCTGAAATTGATACACAATGTTATTCAGTGTCTTTTATGCAATTTCTTCAAGTGCCACTACTTGGAACCTCTCAAAAAAGGAGTTATAGCAAAAATGGCATACTTTCCTGAATTTTATTTTATTCTAGAGAGAGACCTTGTAGAGCATGCCCTAGACAAAATATTTGATGAAATGATCTAAAACTGTTACACATAATACTAAAGACTGTACCCTAACCAACACATTTGGTCTCACTAAATTTGGATCTGTTGTGAAGAAGTTGCGACGTTTTTACCCGAAACACCTGATTTTGACTAGTTTGAGGACTCGCCATAAACTCTATTTTCCACAGAGTGTAACTCCCAAAATAAAACGACCCACAAGTTGAATTTTTATCCACAGATACTTGAATATGTTTTCTCATTGGCATGGAAATTTCAGGATTTGATTCGTTACAGAAAAAATGTTATAGCAAAAATGGTGAAATGACCTGAAAATAATATACCTTAGAAAGCACCATCAAAATAATTTATCCTTCCTTGCATTTCGGTCTTCTTTTCTTCACATTCCTTAGAATTTTGGCTTATATATCATTTGCATACCTTATGCACCTATATATATTCAATATTCTCAAGTTTTTTCCAAATGAGAGAGCCTTGCTTCTTATTTATACTCTCCAAGTAGCTTCCTTAAAAACATCTTCTAGGTCACTTGGCCCCACTTTCCTTATTTTAGGGTTGGGCCCACTTCTAATTTCTCCATTAAAATTATTATTGAAATAATTT
>ML790813.1:563506-575609 GCA_009831015.1 Picea engelmannii | reverse complement strand
ACAAGCACAAATTTGTCCAAGAACTTGTTGAGTACATTGTTCATCAAGCACATAAAAGTGGCAAGGGCATTGGTCAACCCAAATGGCACTACCACAAACTCATAGTGGCCATATCGACGCACCCCCCAATTGATCGAACAGGTTATCGATCCTGGGCAAGGGGTACTTGTTCTTTATGGTTACCTTATTGAGTTGCCTATAATCTATACACAGTCTAAGGGTACCGTCCTTCCTTTTCACAAACAGGACTGGTGCTCCCCATGGAGACACGCTGGGTCGAATATAGCCTTTATCCATCATTTCTTTTAATTGCATATTGAGTTCAACTAACTTGGGCATGCTCATTCGGTAGGGTGTCCTAGACACTGGCACCGCTCCTGGTGCAAGTTCTATCGAGAATTCTATGTCCCTTCTCGGAGGTAAACCTGATACCTCTTCCGGAAACACATCTCTGTATTCTCTCAAGATAGGGTGATTGTCAAGGCTTGATTTGTCACCTTCGATTGTTTTCAACATCTGTATTGCATATAGGGGACATCCCTTTCGGAAATACTTTCTCATTTGCAGAGCTGATATTTGTCTCACTGAGACAGGTTTTCGGATCCCTTGAAGGGTTATCTTTTTCCCTTCTTTACTTACACATTCTAAGGTTTTATGGTAACAGTCCAATCTGGCTTTATGAGCGGCTAGCCAATCCATACCAATCAGCAGATCATACGATCCCAGGGGTAATAAGTTAAGGGTTGTTTGGGTGGGAAATCTACCCAACATCAATTGGCAGGCTGGTATAACCTTTGCTACCCTTCTTCTGGTGCCAGTGGCTAACTGTACCAACCATGGCTTGGCATGTTTTTGTGGCTGTAGTTTACACTTATCAACAACTTTAGGGGCTATATAACTCAAATTTGAACCAGGGTCAATTAAAACAGACACTAGATGGTTGGAAATCATACCTTCTATTTCCACTACTGAAGCTTGGTGGTCGGCTTGGTTATTATCCAAGGCTGCATAAATTTGTGGCACACTCCTGGCCACATCATTGATGATAGTAGCTTCTTGGATGTTATAAATCCTCCGACTATTCTGTTGTCAGTGTGGACAGTCTCTCAATAGATGTTCTTCCCTGCAACCCCAACATTTCAAAGGCTCTTTCTTCGGGTTATCAGTCTTCACTGATATGGGTCCAGAAGTTTTATTTCCGCTCAAGGAGGGAAAATTTTGTTGGTGCATACTCCGGGCTGGGAGGCTCATTCTTGGGTTCTTCTTATAGTTCTTAAATCCTGGGGATTTAATTCCCCTTTTCTGAAATCTTGAACTATTCTTATGTTTCCATCCTTCCCGAGGTTCTGCTCGATGCCCAAACTGTTCATGACAATAGGTCACCTTTCGAATAGTGCCTTCTAGAGTCTTTGGCTCATCAAATTAAATTATGTTCCGATAGTCCTTAGGTAGTCCACTGATGAAGCATTGCACCTTTTCCTTTTCTGCTTTTAAATAGGGTACAGACCTCAACAAATCGAGGAATTTGTTGACATATTCTTCTATAGTGAGTTGTCCCAGTTTGAGTTCATAAAACTCTTTAGTCTTTTCGTCGAAATATTTTTCCGACGGATACTTCTTTCGGAAGTATTTCTCAAATCGTTCCCAAGACAGGTCCTCCTCGTGAACCCCTTTCACATTCTTACGGTATTCCCACCAAATGGAAGCCTTTTCGTTCAAGTTGAAGGTGGCCACTCTAGCCTTCATATTTTCTGAAAAGTCATGGACTCTGAAATACTTCTTTAGTCCAAGCAGCTAGGTCTTTGCTTCCTCTCCCTTCTTTATTTCACCGTCGAAGGAGGGTGGTTTGGACTTTCTTAATTCTTCGAATTTTTGACCTTTGGAAGGATTTTTCTTCTTCTGTTTCTTTCGGGAATAGGAACTGGTTCTGCTGCTAGAAGAGCCTTTGGAATCACCAGCTTCCTCCTTAGAGGAATCACTCGGCACTGGTCCTTTACCTCTGGGGAGGACCTTTTTCAAGGTGATCCTCTTAGTGTGGCCACTGATATGAACATGTTTCTGAGTTTCAAGTTCACGCTGCATTTGTCTTTGTAGATCGGGTAAACTCTGCAGTAAGACTGCATTAATTTTTGTTTGTTTTTCTTGTTCTTTCATCATCCTTTCATTGTCAGCCTTGCAACTTTGTAATTCGACCATGAGACTCCTCATAGTCTCGGCTAGATCTGGAGGGGTCCCTGCTGCCCTCCTTTCGTCAAACTCTTCATCTCTATTGTGGGTGCCTTCTCCCACTTCATGGTGAGTCACCATACTATGCGTTGATAATTTCCCACGGTTGACCTTCCGCTTGTGTGCAAAAAGGAAAAAACATTGGTTGTTAGTCAATATTTATATTTATTTATAACCAATACAAAATTCATATTTTCACATGTACACACACACAATAGGGGTTTTTCATTCTTAACTTCGTCTTTTGATTAGGAAGGTTAAGACAGGGGGTTACTCTTTTTAAGAGTGTTCCGAACGGAGATTCTACGCAACTCGTTCATGAGCCCAAGCAGGCCGAGTGTTGTAACCATGCTCTAATACCAATTTGTAACACACCCACTACGACATAATAAAATTTTCACTTTTTCCTCAAGGGACAGAAACCCCGAAGTCCTACGGGGGCCTAGCACATGCTAGTTCTTCCCTGTTCACCTCCCTGTGATCATGGGTTAGGACCACAGGCCAAACAAACCAGGCGCCTTTTCGTGTTTCCTGACTCAACGATACCAGTGAGTCCAATCTTAAAGGTAGAATGGCGAGGGGGCTCCGGAATGAAACCCTGGCCGTAGATCTGGGCACGCAGATTCTGGCCGTCTAGATCTACCCTCCACTTAACGACAAAGCACTAGCTCCCTTTCTTTACTACTTATCTCGATAGGACCACATACGCACCTAAAAGCAAGCGCCTTTCACAACTCGTGACCTCACGAGTCGTGAGTCGAAGACCCTCGAATTTTCTTTACCAATCGTTGATACCCGAGATTCCAATATGGTATGGCCCCTCCTTATTAGCGCTCTCCACGCGTGACCACCGGCTAGGGCTAAGCACTAGCTCCTCTCGCTATTCGTCACTTCGTGAGTTCAACGATTGAACTCTCATTCCTTCCTGATGCGATCCTTCGAGACTTGAAAGTCAGCGAAGGTTGACCTTCCTTTCGCACTGCTCGCAACTTGCCACTTCGCGAGTTGTAGTGTCGAATCTTGGCACCTTCCCTTCACAAGCCCCCGAGAAGCGATATTTATTTTCCCTCTCACATTCTCGCTACTCGTGAATTCACAAGTCCAAGGGTTGAGCTCTCATGCTCTTATCCCGCGAATCCCCGAGATGTGAGAAGTCAACATAACGTTGACTCCCTTCTCCAGGCGACGCGTGTCCACCTGTCAATCACGCGGGCCCCACCTTGAAGTTCTGCCATGTGTTCTCCCATGCTCGGCTCTTGACACTTCGCTACTCGTGAAGATGTAAACGACTCCTTTCAACCTCTGAACCCCCAAACGTGCGATAGGCGATGGGGTTCCTGATCCAACAGTCCTCCCGTTCTATGGATCCAATGGTTGTCTCCGCTCCTCGCGACTTCACCACTCGCGACTTGGAGCACCCAACCTTTGGGCTCTTACCTTGCGAACCTCCGAATTCGCAAGATCCCTGGATCTCTGCCACCTGTCCTCCTCGGATGGACGGTCTTGATCCTCTCGCAACTTCGCTACTCGCAACTTGGAGCACCCAACCTTTGGGCTTTTACCTTGCGAACCTCTGAATTCCCGAGATCCCTGGATCTCTACCACCTGTCCTCCTCGGATGGACGGTCCTGATCCTCTCGCGACTTTTCCACTCATGACTTGGAGCACCCAACCTTTAGGATTTTACCTTGCGAACCTCCGAGTTCACCAGATCCTTGGATCTTTGCCACCTATCCTCCTTGGATCGACAGTCCTGATCCTCTCGTGACTTGGAGCACCCAACCTTTGGGCTTTTACCTTGCGAACCTCCGAGTTCGCGAGATCCATGGATCTCTGCCACCTCTCCTCCTTCCAATCTAACGGTCGTGAGTGACCGCAGATCTTCCGACAGGATCTCACCCGTCAAACGATACTTATCCCTACACAACCATCTCAGGATTTCAAGAGGATCGTTCCTCCTCGTGCAGGGTTTCTAAGGCCTTGCGCCTTCACATCCTCTTTCCAGGTTCTTGATGGGCTTTTTAAGGAGGGTATCTCTATGGGGGGGGGTTACCCAGGGTACTATCTGAGGCAGATAAGGGTATTTCTCTCTCGAGAACCAGACGTGAAGTATGAATTAGATCAATATGCATAGAAATAGTGATTTATGAAAACATAAGCCATACGTAGTCTTTCCATTATAAACATGCAACTACCAGTACTGCTCAAAACACCATATAAACATTATTGCACTGAAATCATTCACAATTTCACAGCTTATGAGCATAAATGTCAGAATATATATATATTTCAAGATGCCAGAGACAAAACACTTATCAAAAAAACACCAGAGGTGATGCAACTGCTGAGAGGGGTGCTCGTTTCCACCCAACTGTAGGTTCATCGACTCCCAATGGATTTACCACTAGCCACCCCTGAGATGAGACCGCGATACTGCGAGACTACGTCTCTGTCTGCCAGTGACCGAGAACGAAGGTTACTCTCCTTCTTCTCCGCTATCACTCACTCTGCATATTTTTCTAGAGTTCTTCCTCCCTCGCGTCTACCCGTGATCACACACTCCTCCTGCCTTTTTCCTTTCTAGCGAGGTTGCGTGTGGCATGATCTTCCTCACTGTGGTCAGGTGTCAGGACCCCACGGATGGGCGGTTTTACCCCCATCCCTCATTACGCATGAGGAGCCATCCACCTACCAACCTGTGAGTAATTAATTTTGGGCCAGTAAGCCGCTCTTGGTTCTCCAGGCCAGTGAAGACCAAATACGGTATTGTTTTTCGGTGGAATTTAACGACACCATTCCAGGTGCCTTCCACCACCTTTATCCAGCCATCATGGTCTCTTTTTCAGCACATTCCCCTCTCAGCAGTCCTGCAATATATATTCATAATATTATTCACATTCATCGACCTTTTTCACAAGGTCTATTCACATCACACATCACACATTCACATTTTTGAGTTTTCCATAATACTTGGCCAGTATAGTTATTTTTACAGACTGGGGGGGAAACAGGGTGTTACACATGAGGTCCTCAAACAGGCCTGACAATTTAAATGTTTGCATACCGCGAGGCCCTTAGACAACATGACAACCTTAAATGTTTATCTAAATGGGCTTCTTGGAGTACATTTTTCCTCGAAATTTTCCATACAATGTTGCAGTGAATTTGGACAATATTTTTGTCCACCGCCAGTTGAATAGACATTGTATGTTTCATACTTCTTCTAGGCTTAGAATGCAATTTCTTCATCGTTGAAGCTACATACATTGTTTATTGGTTCGGTGGGTGCTTCTTCTTTGTTGGTTCGTTGGTTGCTACTTGTTGTTGTTTGGTTCACAATTCGACCTGCGCTTCTGCCTTTCATCGTCTTAGAGTAAGTTTCCATGCCATAATTTAATTTTCTATTCCTTCTTTGTTGTTCAGTGTTTGCAGTTTGCAAGTAAGAATGTTTGTTTATTTCTACTAACATGCTCATCATATGTATTTGGTTCCTTCTGTGCTTCGGTTGTAGTTTGGTAATCGTTGGAGATACATATGTTGATTAATGGTTCAGTGGTTGTTGCATGTTCATTGGTTCGTTGGTTCGTGGGTTGTTGGTTGTTGTTGTTTGGCTCAATTTTACGAGTTTGGGGCCCTGGGGCTGCAGTTGGGCTTGTTTGTGATTTCTCGTTAGTTTGGTGCTTGTTGTTTTCTTTTGTTTACTTCAGCTTTGCAGGGTTGGGGTCTTGCGTCGACAGTTGGAGCTTTATTATTATTATTATTATTATTATTATTTAGGTGCTTTACGGTGTTCAGACCCTTCACCCGCGAGTGGACCTGCAGTTGTGTTCTTTGTCGTGTCTGGCGAAGTCGAGATCTGTTCTGCTGTAAAATTTTGTTGATACTTCAGTGTTGACATGATAGAAAATAGTGGCATAAGAAATAATTGGACAACTACATGTGCAATAGAAATATCCGTTGTTTTTTTGTTAAAATAAAACATGTGCAAGCTACACTTATTAACCATATATGGTGGAATGTGCCCATATCACAATACATGTTATTTAACCTCTACACGCACTGGTGTGACCACGATACAATTTGTCTTGTACTTGAGATATGATATGTACACCAAAGATACTACAAAATTATATTTCCATGTATGGAAGCATATCTGGATACTTTGCCAGGGAAAACCAAAATCGTTTAGCTATGGCCATGCAATTTCTTAATATTTTGTGGCTTGTAATATATTTTGGGTAGGGAAAAACTTTATATATTTACAACCATGGATGGAGAAATTCAAAGGTTCATGTTTTGCCTATCTTTATTCTATTCGTTGATTCTCATTTACTATATGTACATATTACTTGTTCCCCAATGCATACCAACTTCCATTCATGTTCATTGTATTTTGTGTGTTCCCACATTCAAACAAACAGAATAGTTGGAGAAAATGACGGAGTCTTGACTGCAGCGGTGGAAGAGGAGATACAAAGGTACATGCTTGTACTGTTATTTCATATTCCATTGTTTTGTATTTCATTTATTGTTTGTATATGTGTTCACCTAGTTTATTGTATGTAGATATTGTGTACCTTCCTACATAATCACTTATCTTCATTACATGTCTTCCTACATACTAACTTCCTTCATGTCCATTGTATTTTTCCTGCATTTCTACATTTAAAAAAACAAAATGGTTGGAGAGGACGATGGACTCTTTGGCGTGAATGTAGACGAGGAGTTACAGAGGTGCATACCTGTACTCTTATTTCATATTCCAATGTTGAGTATTTCATTTATTGTCTGTATATTTATTGTGCTTGTTCTACTGCTTTGCACCTTTTTTGTTGTATGTATATACTACGTATCTTTCTGCTTATTCTCATGTGAATCATATTCTGTTTGTTGTTACATTGAAATAAATAGAACTGTATTTCTTTCATTTACATGTCTTTCTTCATACTAACTTGCCTTCATGTCCATTGTATATTCGGCATTGCTACCTTGGAAGAAACATATTGGTTGGACATGAAGATGAATTCTTCGATGCAACAACAGAGGGGTCTGTGGTACAATCTTCGAAAAGGCATACCAACTGTGCTAGTAAATTAAATATACAAAGCGGGTGGGGGCATATAATATTAGACTGGAAAACGATGATTTGGAAATAATGGGACTTTGTGCCCTCCCCATTTCTACTTTTTCCATTTTCTATTATCCCTTTTACTTTCTAATTGCTCTACTTAGTCGTCTTTCCGAAAATGCCTTGGTGCGTGGGTTAGCGGACTCACAGGTTCACATTTATGGTCATGCTTCTACCTTATTCCATACTTACCCACTTTGTTGATTACAGGTGTCGGGTTGGCAGTTCAAGATTGTGCCCTTGGCTTCCGAGGTTCCGCGATATACAGATTGGTCGTTGTGCCCCGCCATCACGCCCTATTTACTGTTACACATTTTTTCAGTCAAAAAATCCAAGGCATACAATTTGACCCTCGGGTCCTCATGTTTCCTGAGTATCCCTTGACACCCTATTTCGTATTCCATCTCCTTCCACCCTGCATGTGACATTAAGAACTATTATGGACAATATACAATGCATATGCTTGTTTAGTCCTTCTGATGTTCATCTGCACATGCCTGCATCAGAAAAAAGTTGGACTAGTGACATGGCCATGAGCAGTCAGTGATCCCAGACATCAGCAAACCGACAAGACCAAAGGTAAAGATGCATACATTTTGTTCCTAGTATGTTTACCAAACAAATATCCTCAACTATGTATTCATCTATGGCATGGTGAATATGCTGATGTCATCTGCAATACATACTTTGCAGTTCACAAGAAGTATCAACAAGTACAAGGGAGACGTCGAACATAGAACAGGTTCCGCAGACTAAGAGGTCTGGTTGCAAAACTTTGGCTCCATAGTTCATCCAAACTATGCGTCTACTTGTAAATTTATGCCAGGAAAAAAAGAAAACAAAAAAATAATGCACACTACCATTCACTTTACTTTTCCTGTTCAAAAATTGTCACCAGGTCTAAACTTGTAACACCCAAAATACTATCAATAGAGGGCTTGAACAACCGTCGAACTGGACAAGTGTTCATCGGGGACATAATGGTCTTCTATAGCACCTACTTGGACAAGGAAAACAAAACTAGATTCATTATGTGTACTGACATGACAGACAAGGAGGCCATGATGACAGTCACACTAACTATTCCTACACAACTTGTCTAGAAACATGTAGAAAATATATTCCCAGATAATGGGATATCCATTACAAATTTTAATATATTGCCCACAACAGTATATGACCATGGTGATTGTGATAAGATTATTTCGCTCAACGAAACAATTATTGTGGAAAAAATTCCCGCTATTTGTTCAGAATATCGTTTCATCCTGGACGCAACTATCAACCAACTTGCACAAAGCAATGACATTTACCCAATCAGAACCATTGGCGCAGCTGTCACATTAGCGATAAAACTTGGCTCGCAACACATTCTCCATATAAAATATGGAGACTCAGACAACGACAAGGCAATGGTACCGTTCTCCATATCCAGTTTTGTCCTTTAATTTCGCATGTCCATGTATCTCGGTTAAGTTACACAAATATTGCATTATTCCATGTTGTAGCTGCAATTGTTTGATACCTATTCAAATTTGTTTTCGTCAATGTAATAACAATTGCATAAAGGGCAATTTCCACTTATGCTCTTCAAAAATATAACAAAGAAAATGGATGTTAGAGAAAGGATCTTTTGCACAACCCAAACAACATTTGTAACAGAGTTGCGAGTAGACATAGTACAGGATCTGAAAAAACTAACTAGCTCTACAACTGTTGTGCGTATACATCTACAGATTCATCCTCACTTTTCTCATACAAACACCCTTCACCAAATTTCTGCATTTTTTTTTATTTTTTTATTTTTTTGGGGGTGCAGTTGTATATTATATTGTTCAATGTATTAATTCTTATGCTCATGTTTCCAGGTTCAAGGTGTTTTGTTTGCAACGAATGCGTACTCAACCCCCTTTGAGCCTGTATGTGCGAAATGCAACTCTCCTACTTTTGCTTCAACTGTGATAAATGATTATATGATTGATTGTATGCAATGCAGTAAAAAATGTCCATACATATACGGACATTGCCCCAATGCTACCATCTGAACCGTGGGCAACACAACCGTGCATTGTACAATTAAACAACCCCTGTTACAAGATGTGCTTCTTGGGTTAACAGAATTGTCATATGAAGCATACCTACATAAAAAGGCAAGCAATGTCTACATGCTGCGCGACTTTCAGATACATAGCAAATTTACCTTAAATGAGGACAATGCAATATTGCTTATTGGTTGGAAAAATAATAATAATAATAAATAAAATCATATCAAGCTTTGGTAGGAAACGAAAATATCTCATGTGTTTTTGTAATATTTCTTCAACACCTAGATGAATGTTCGTCAGACTCGATTACTTGAGAATCTAATTACAAATGCAATCGATGTTGTTATTTTGATGTTTTCTTGCATCTCCCAGTGAGAATTTTGCATATTTGTTTCGGTGTGCAAATAAAAAAAAACATGGTAGCTGGTTGTGGCTTTGATGGAGGAGCCTGCACGTTTTTTGGGTGCCTAAGTTGGACAATTGTTTTTCAACTATATAGCCATGACTTGATTTCTGCAAAAAAAAATTGGGTGCTTGAATAAAATAAAAATTTGTCTCCAACTATACATTTATGGTATGGTATCTGCATTTTCTCGATGCCCTAATTGAAAAAAAAAGGACTCAGCATGGATTGAAACATCAACTTAAGATTTCTAGATCTCGCTATAGAGATTGCACGTGCATAAGATTGTCCGGCCGATAAATGGGAAGCGTGAAAACAAAACCCATAAAAAGTATCGAACTGTAAATAACCCGGGCCCGTCCTTTGAACTGTCAAAATAGCTTGCTCATCTGGGCAAAATCATCAGGAATTTCCAATAATATTGGAAATTTGGCATTGTTAAAACTGGTAGTGATAGACCATGGCGTTATTAGAAGAAAATTTTCATGGTGATCTTCCTTAATGGTAAAATAGTAATCGACAACTTTCTTGTTCCCCATTTTGAGATCTATTTATAGCTAGCGTGCAGTGGCGAAGCTCCGTTGGTTTTGTGTTGTCTTCTGTTTGACAGACTTTTGTTCATATCCCATGGCCCCTGTTATTTTCTTGTGGGAACATATACCAGATGTAAGAGAAAAGCAATGCCACAATGTGTTTTTTATATATATCAAATTGTTTGATGCAAAGGTCGATGCATGCCGCTCTATGGAACCTTGTGGAATCTTGCTTGCGACATGTTTGGTGTTTACTTGGTTCTTGGTTGTATGCTTCATTCTGGAAAATTAATAATACATTTAGGATCTTCGCAGTTTTTCTATGATCTTAAAGACTATAGAGGACATGATTTCCCCTTTAATATAAGCTCTATGATGCAAATGTAGTATGTGGCTCATTTTAACACTTTTCCTTGATCGGTGAACTTAGTAAAATTAATCTCCTGAAATAACTTGAAATAAAAAAATATATACTGTGCGAAGTCCAATGGAGCTATCATATCAACAAGAGGCCATTAAAATTAAAATTCGTCATTGTTATACTTGTGGTGAAGCTGGCAGTACAATCACTTTACTTAGAGATCCCAAAATTGATTTTCTTGTAGCTTTTTGAAGCTTCTCTTATACAAGTAGATCCTGGAAACTATAAGCATGGCTCGCTACATCTATTCCTTGATTGAAGAAACTGTTCACATGTTTAATGCACTTCAGAGTTGTTGTTAAAACCATCAATGGGGCTTTCTTAAACAAATTCCCGCTTCTGAAAATTGTCATCCCCTTTCTTTTTTCCATGTGCTCTCTGTTTCTGGTTACTTACTCATTTGCGAAAGTTGGCAGATTCATGTCTTTGGATTTCCACTTACTTTTATATCACCATCCCGACCAACCACTTCCCAGTTTCATATTGAACAAACTATTTGGATCACGGGTTCCCAGATAGGTGGGTTCAATATTGTGTTTCCATTGTTTTTCCACCTGCAAACAACACTCGAACTTCCACGATCTACAAATTAGCAAACAAATTCCCCTTTATCTCATTTTTAGCACTTTTCCTTGATTGATGAACCTAGCAAAATCAATATCCTGTAATAATTTGAAATAAAAGAATATATACTATGCGAAGTCCAATGGAACTATCATATCAATGAGAGGACAATAAAATTCAAATTTGTCATTGTTAATACTTGCGGTGAAGCTGACAATACAATAACTTTACTTACACCCCAAAATTGATTTCCTTGTAGCTTTTCAACGCTTCTCTTATACAAACAAATCCTCGAAACTATAAGTATGGCTCATTGTATCTATTCCTTGATTGAAGAACCTGTTCACATGTCTAATGCACTTCATAGTTACTATTAAGACCATCAATGGGGATTTCTTACACCAAATCCTGCTTCCCAAAATTGCCATCCCCTTTTTTTTTCCCTATTGGGTATGTGTTATATTCTTTGCACGAGTAGTAGTGTCTGAGCGCTTGCGTCGGGCGTGCAGGGGGGTTAGAGGGGTGGCCTCTAGGCCCCCCCTCGAGGGGTGTAGGGGTTCGGGGGCAGCGCCCTCGAATTTTTTTTTTCGGGCCGACATATTTCCGGGACGACATATTACAGGGACCACATGATATTAGATGGTTTTCGGCACATGGTTTTTTGCCGATGGTTTTCTAGTTTCGGTTAAGGAATTAGGGTTTTGGACTAATCCAGGTCATTGGGTTAGGGTTTTGGATGCCGCTGGCTCCTATATGTATATTGTATTGTAAACAATGTAAAAC
>ML790813.1:548281-559183 GCA_009831015.1 Picea engelmannii | reverse complement strand
CGGGACCACATGATATTAGGTGGTTTTCGGCACATGGTTTTTTGCCGATGGTTTTCTAGTTCCGGTTAAGGAATTAGGGTTTTGAACTAATCCAGGTCATTGGGTTAGGGTTTTGGATGCCGCTGGTTCCTATATGTATATTGTATTGTAAACAATGTAAAACAATGTATGAATATAATATATGYTGGTTTTCCCGGTTTGGGTTTCCAGGTGAAAAATCTCTGTGTAATGTTTGTATTTGCCATTGTATCTTTTCTGTTCTTTTCTAAATATCAGTTTGTAATAGATATTGTACAAGGTTAGAATTTACATTCCCATCTGCTTTCCATTTTTGGTTACTTACTCATTTTTTTTTGGAAAATTCAAATTCGTCATTGTTAATAATTGCGGTGAAGCTGACAGTACAATAGCTTTACTTACACATCCCAAAAATGATTTCCTTGTAGCTTTTCGATACTTCTCTTATACAAAAAGATCCTGGAAACTATTAGTATGGCTCACTGTATCTATTCCTTGATTGAAGAACCTTTTCACATGTTTAATGCACTTCATAGTTACTGTTAAGACCATCAATGGGGATTTCTTACACCAATTCCCGCTTCCAAAAATTTCCATCCCCTTTCTTTTTTTCCATCTGCTTTCCATTTTTGGTTACTTGCTCATTTTTTTGGAAAATGTCTAGGTGCGGGAGTTGGCAGATTCACGTCTTCAGATTTCCACTTACTTTTATATCACCAGCCCGATCGATTGCTTCCCCATTTCATATTGTACAAACTTTTTGGATCGCAGGTTCCCGAATAGGCGGGCTACTCGATAGGCAGGTTCAACATTGCATTTCCATTTTTCTACCCCTTGCAAACAACACCCAGACTTCCGCGATCTACAAATTAGCAAACAAATTCCCCTTTATCTCATTTTTTAACACTTTTCCTTGACCGATGAACTTAGAAAAATTAATTCCCTAGAATAATTTGAAATAAAAGAATATATACTATGAGAAGTCTAATGGAACAATCATATAAACGAAAGGACATCAAAATTCAAATTCGTCGTTGTTATACTTGTGGTGAAGCTAACAATACAAAAACTTTACTGAAACATCCCAAAATTGATTTTCTTGTAAATTTTCGATGCTTCTCTTATACAAACAGATCCTGGAAACTATAAACATCGCTTGCTGTATCTATTCCTTGATTGAAGAACCTGTTAACATGTTTGATGCACTTCATATTTACTGTTAAGACCATCAATGGGGCTTTCTTACACCAATTCCCGCTTCCGAAAATTGTCATCCGCTTTCTTTTTGCCCTCTGCTTCCCTTTTTGGTTACTTACTCATTTTTCGGAAAATGTCTAGGTGCGGGAGTTGGTGGATTCACATCTTCGTATTTCCATTATTACTTTTATATCACTAGCCCGATCAACCGCTTCTTAGTTTCATATTGAACAAACTTTTTGAATCGCGGGTTCAACATTGTGTTTCCATTATTCCGCCACAACACCCAGACTTCCACGATTTACAAATTAGCAAACAAATTCCCCTTCATCTCATTTTCTTTCGCTTTCTATTTACTTGGTCCTTTTTCCGAATGTCTCACGCTTTTATATACAACACCCGAAGTTCCACAATATACAAACTGCTTGCTCAACATTGCGCTTCCACTGTTCCCCTACGTACAAACAACACCCATAATTTCACGATATACAAATTGATGGCCAAAATTTGTCATTGTGACATACAATTTGAACATCGACCCCTCACGTCTCCTGGGTATATCTTGTGACCCTTTTTTTTGTAACCCGCCTTACCGCTTTCCATACTTGGGCATTTCTTGGAATCTGTTTCGTGGGTTGGCAGGTGGATGAAATGTACAATGCTTGGTCTCTCTTCGCCATCCCCGCTACCTTCGTACTTCTTTCTAGATATGCAATTATTAAGCTTTAATGCTAGTAGTTCATCGTGCAAGAACCGTTAAGATTGTCATTAATGTCTAGAAGGCTGGAGAAGATTTGTCATTAATACGAATTAAACCAAGATTTGCAGAGAAGAGTGTTATCCTTTCCAAGTATTCATTTCAAACATGATGCAATCTCTTTCGTGTGTCAGTTGGTTGGCGCCTTTAATAAATCTCTAATTCTTAATCGCTCTTCGTCGTCACCGCCACCTTCACACTTTTTTCTAAATATGCAATCAGTACGCTTTAATGGTAACAAATCATTACGCACAAACCCTAGAGATTGTCATTGATCAGTGAAAGGCTCGAGGAGATCTTCCATTGATACACATTAAACCAATATTTGCGGAGGGTTATATTATCCCTCCCCAATTTTCATTTCAAACATCATATAGAGAAAACAAAAACTCTCGTTAACTTATGGCAACAGTTATGTCCAAATACAGTAAACACCTTTGGGAATGATGGCTAGAGGTTCCAATATTCCAGGGCATATTCTTACTACTCATCTCCCTCCGCCCAGGAGCAAAAAAGGAGATGGTCCCTTGGTACACCGAGAGATATATTTCAAGCCAAAGAATTCCAAGGCAACCCTACCTTCACAAACAACCTGCCCAGTTTCATTGATGGTTGGCGTAGAGGTGGATGCGATGGATTTYGAGTCGGAAGAAGATGATATGATGGATGATTATACGACAATGGATKATGGAAATGCAGAGACTATTCCCACTCCYGTGCCCAAATTGAAATCAACCATAACGGGTGGTACTTCCCGACTCAACGATGGYGATCCTMACAACACCAAAAGAAGGAGTTTCAGAAAAGAAACCGACGCTGAAAACAATAGCCGCTTTGCAGCTTGAAAGTAGGAATTCTAGAGGTCCAAATTAGTTTGTTCTAGGCGAAAATCTTTCACTGTAAGGAAATGATTTGKTGATTCTCCCAGAGATATATTTCAAGCCAAAAAACTATTCAATTGTAGGACCACTATCATGTTCTCTGGATATACAATAAACATATTAGGGAATGASGACCAGAACTCCCACCGGTGCAAGGCATATTCCTACTAGTCATCTCCTTCCACCCAKAATGGACTAATTTGGGCCTTTAAAATTGTACKTGCAACWTGTGTCCCTGRAATTTTTGACTSYGGAGAGGCGGTTTCTTGGTGTGTCCTAAATTTCAGTTAAGGGCCATTCCATTTTCCCTGAAACATTTTTCGTCTTCTTCCTCACGGGAAGCTTCTGAGAACTATCAATTTTACCATAGGATGATCCATCGAGGAGAAGACTACAAGTATTTCCTTAAAAAAAAACATGGTAATCAATTTTGTATGCATGTTGAAGAGCATCTCGATGGCTCATGCATGTTGTAGATCTTGTGCCTATGTTTATGGAAGATATGTTCAATGTTTTGGCTGAAAGTACTCAGTCCAATTTCTAAGGATAGATATACAGTGCTCAGTGTTCTTTTTTTTTTAAAATGGATTTACTATTAAAAATTTTGCCTTGGAGTCTTGGTTGTTGCTTCTTTTCTGGATTTAACACCTCTTCTCATTGGCATGGTTAGGTAGTCTCGTAGTTCTTCAATATTGTATTTTCTTAGGTAATTTGTTCTAAAATGGAGCATCTAACAATTATATGACAATGCACTGTGTCGATCCATCAGGATTTTATGGAAACAAAAAATGAATTTCAGACAGTTTCAAACCAACGTTCAATTCTATTCGTAATGCAAGTAGAACATAACAATACCAAATCACAATGTTGCAGCAAGATCGTCATTCTTGTTTCTAGACATGCAATTATTAAGCTTTAATGCTAACAACCCATAATGTAAGAAGTTTAATACTTAAGTTAATATGTTACAGTCGTGGAAGAATGTATCAAGAACACACTTACTCCCACAAGTTGCAATAAAATCTAATCTTCAACAAAGCATTTGTTGACAATTACTAGAAAATGATGGTTTTGCAACAATGGGGCTTGTTTGAAACCAATTCACGCTTATGAAAATTGCCCTTCACCTTTCTATTTTCCCACTCTTTTATCCCCTGTAGTTTCTCTTTCTAGTTACTTATTTGTTTTTTTCTGAAAATGTCTTGATGTGCGGGTTGGCGGATTCACGTGTTTCGACCGAGCGCCTCCCCTTTGTCTAAATTGCACTTTCCATTGTCCCGTGACCTACAAACAACACTCTGGCTTCTGTGATACGCAGATTTACTTCTGGACTCCCACATCATCCCCTCTTCTGTGTTACACATTTTTCACCGAAATGTTCCGATATATACAATTTGACAATCGGGGCCTTACGACTCCTCGGGAACCCGTCACCCTATTTTGAAGCTTGTCTGACCACTTTCCAAACTTGACCATTTCTTGACATCTCTTTGGTGGATCGTCGAGTTTGCGAGTTCAAGAAATTTCAAATTTCTAGTTGTTGTTTCATGTGCCCGCTACCTTCAAATTTCTTTCCAAGTACATGCAATATGTATACAACTTCTCCAGCAACATACAAAAAAGATCTTGCCAGGAAATGGAATATCTATTGCAGATTTGAATATATTGGACCTTCTTTTCCCTCTTCTATACTTGACCAAATTGTCGTTTCTTTTTCCCCTCTACTCTCTCTTTCTCATTACTTAGTTGTTTTTATGAAAATGCGACTCCGACCAACCACTAGCCATTTGATGCCTAGACACTTTTCAGATCGCGAATTCTCGTGTAGGCGGGCTCTATATTGCACTTCCATTGTTCTATGGCCTACAAACATCACCCAGACCTCCACGATATACAAATTTGTTGTCGCACTCCCACATCATACCCTCTTCCGTGATACACAGTTTTCACACGAAAGTTCTGAGACCTGTAATTTGACCTTCGAGTCCTCATGTCTCTTGGGGAGCTATTGTCACCCCGTTTTGAAGCCCCTGCGTCCGATTTCCATATTTCACCATTTCTTGGAATCTCTTTCGTGCCTCCAATTCCATACTTACCCGACTTTTTTTGCTTACGGATTCTCGGACATGCGGACTGCACTTCCAGTGTTCCTTGACCTGCAAACAGTCCCCCCCGCTTCCAAGATATACAAATTGACTTCCAGACTCCTACATCAACCCTCTTCCATGTTACACAGTATGCACTCAAAAGTTTCAATCAATACAATTTGATTGTCAGGCCCTCATGTCTCCTCCGGGACCCTTATCAGCCTATTTTGATGCTCGTTCGACCGCTTTCTACGACCATTTCTTGCAATCTCTTTCGCAGATCGTCGGGTTGGCAGGTTCAAACAATTTCCAATTCCTAGTCGTTGTTTTCTGTGCCCGCCACCTTCGCACTTCTTTTCAAGTATATGCAATAAGTATATAGCTTATCCAGAAACATGCAGAAAAGATCTTGCCAGGAAATAGAATATCTATTACAGATGTGAATATATCATCCCTTCTTTTGTGTTTTCTATACTTAACCAAATTCTCGTTTCTCTTTTCCCTGTACTTTATCTTTCTCGTCACTTAGTCGTTTTTCCAAAAATGTCTAGCTGCGCAGGTTAGCGGACTTGCGAGTTCATGACTCCTACATCAACCCCTCTTCTGTGTTACATAGTATGCACTCAAAAGTTTCGATCAATACAATTTAACTATTGGACCCTCATGTCTCCTCAGGAACCCTTGCCATCCTATCTTGGAGCCTGTCTTCCAAATTCCTACATCAACCCCTCTTTCGTGTTACATAGTATGCACTCAAAAGTTTTGATCAATAAAATTTTATCGTCGGGGCCTCATGTTTCCTCGGGAACCCTTGTTAGCCTATTTTGAAACCCGTTCGACCGCTTTCCATGACCATTTATTGCAATCTCTTTTGCGGATCGTAGACAATTTGCAATTCCTAGTCGTTGTTTTATGTGCCTGCCACCTTCGCACTTCTTTCTAAGTATATGCAATAAGTATATAACTTCTCTAGAAACATGCAAAAAAGATCTTGCCAGGAAATGGGATATCTATTATAGATGTGAATGTATTAGCCCTTCTTTTCTGTATTCTATACTTAACCAAATATCTATTTCTCTTTTCCTTGAACTTTATCTTTCTCGTCACTTATTCGTTTTTCCGAAAATGTCTAGCTGTGTGGGTAAGCAGATTTGCGGGTTCACGTTTGCACTCGTGCTTTTATATCGCGACATCGATAGATCACTTCCCCATTCCATACCCAACCACTTCTCCGACCACGGATTTCCGGTAGGCAGGCTCTAGATTGCACTTCTATTATTCCATGACCTGCAAACAATACCCTGAATTCCATGATATACAAATTTAAAACCAGACTCACATCATACCATCTTCCGTATTACAATCTACCTATCATGCCCTCTTCCGTGGTACACATTTTTCACTGAAAAATTCCGAGACATACAATTTGACTGTCGAGTCCTCACGTCTCCTGTGGAACGGTTGTCACCCCATTTTGAAGCACGTCTGTCCGCTTTCCATACTTCACCATTTCATCGAATTTATTTCGCGGATCGTCGGGTTGGCGGGTATAAGAAATATCCAATTCCTAATTGTTGTTTCCTGTTCCCGCGCCCTTTTGCAATTAGCAATTAGCAATTATATATAAGATCTTATTTCTAAGTATGCAATTAACAAGTGTTAATGCTAAACCATGATTTGAGGAGATCTCCCATTAATACGCATAAAACCAAAATTTCTGGATGGTTATATTATCCCTTCCGAGTGTTAATTTCAAACATCATGGAATGTCATTTGCGCGTCATCGGGTTGGTCCGTTCACGAAATTTTCAATCCTCGATTCCGAAAACGAGTCCAACCAACCGTTTCCCTATTCCATACTTAGCCACTTCCCCAAAATTCCATAAATATACAAACCGACCACTGAATTGCCCCATCATGCTCTCTTTCATTTTACACGTTTTGCAATAAAAAATTCTGATACATAAAATTTGACCGTCAGACACTCACCTCTCCTGAGTATCCCCCGTAATCCTATTTTGAATCCCGTCCGACCGCTTTTCAGGCCTTGCCATTCCTTCCTTGCTCTTCCCCGTCCCCATGACCTTCGCACTTGTCTATAATAAAAAAATTGTTTATATATATATCTTGTTTCTAAATATGCAATTAGTGACATTTAATTCTAACAGCTCATCATCCAGGAACCGTATAGATTGTCATTGATGGGTGAAAGGCTCGAGGAGATCTCTTATTAATACACATTAAACCAAGATTTGTGGAGGATTATATTATCCCTTTCGAGTGTTGATTTCAAAATCATGAAATGTCGTTCACACATCATCGGCTTGGCACGTTCATGAAACCTCTAATCCTTAATTGCTCTTCGTCGTACCCGCCACCTTCGCACTTCTAAATATACAATTTGTAAGCTTTAATGCTAACAGTTCATCATGCAACACCAATACAGATTGTCATTAATCAACGAAAGACTTGAGGAGCTTTCCCATTCATAAGCATTTAACCAACATTTGTAGAGAGTTATATTATCGCCTCCAACTGTTCATTTCAACCATCATCTGGAGCAAACGAACATTCTCATAAACCTATGGCATCAGCTCAACAACATTTCTGTGGAGATACAGTGAACATATTCGGGCGTGAGGACCAGAACTTCCAGTGGTCTAGGGCATATTTTTATTACTCATCCCATGCTGCCCATAACGAAGTAATTTGGGTCTCTAGGATTGCTCATGTAGGCTGTGTCCCCAAAGTTTTTGACTTTAAGGAGATGGTCTCTTGGTGCGCTGATAAATTTATTTCAGACAAAATAATTATTCCATTGCGAGACCGCTCTTCTGTTTCTTTTTCGCCTCAGGTCTTCCGCCAGATGTTAAGATTGTCGGAGCCAACATTAACGTTCAAAGGAGAAGATTCCAAGCAGTTCCTAACAAATCATAATAACGGGTTGGACCTCTTGCCCGATTTATTGGAAGACCCAATGGTAGTTCCTGAAGATATCACAAGCTTGCAGGTTAGTTCATTTAGAAATCCATTCCGCGAAATTGCCTAGTTGTTTACAAGAATAACGAGACAAGAGTTCACAACAACTATTTCCTGGATGGCTCTTTATATCTTGTATTTCACAGTGAAGGAACAAGCCATTTTTGATTGGGGCAAGCTAATTTCCCATGAAATCTGTTCCCAATTGTCAAGCTTCAAAAAGGAGAAGAAGTTTTATATGTCATCCTACTTAGTTTTTGCGATAGCACATTGCTGTCAGTTTCCAAAACTGTCTCTGTCCAAGAATGTCAACTGGGAATTCGACCCAGTAAAGTTCTGGTACCATGCCTTGTGGAAGCACAAGGCCTCTCACTATTTTTATGAGGTTTTTAATGGCTTCGTGTCTGTTTTCAAAGTTTTGTTGTTAGGAGAAGATGCTCCTCGCATATCTGAACAGACAACCAGTTTTTTGGACAGGAAGGGGACACTTGAACATTTGGATAATTACACTGTGATAAGGATTTTTGGCTCCAGGGAAAAACATGATCTCCTTCCATGTCACATTACAGACATAATGTTTGTTAAAGAAGTAGCAAGGTAATACAACTACTGGTTGCATCTATTCCAAGAGAAGAGAAAAAAACAGTTCATTCCTCTGCCTTGGAAAGTCGGGGACTTTGTCTTGAGGAACGCCAACAAAATTGACGAATTTGTAGCCCATAATAGCAACTTGAACCTAAGATATGCTGAAATCCTAAGAGGGTTTGACCCCAATAATTTTTTTTTACAACATTTACAAACACTTGGCTTCGACAATTGTTTTTTCAAAAAACACCTGACCGAAAACAGAGACACTGGCGACAACGCTCTTGCTTCTGATGCCGACGACTTAGACACACTATAAAGCACCACTAAATTGTACAAGCAACAGGGAAAATGCCCCGGTGAGAAGAGTGTTCAATCAACGAATAACACTCCCAAAAGTATGACATCCTAGAGAATCGCTCCAACGGCCCACCACAGAAACAAAGCAACTCAAAGTTCTTCAAATGGAGGAGGAGATAACGACCCTCCTCACCCTAAAATTGACATTTCTCACAAGCTTCCGGTAGACAAGAAGAGAAAAAAAATTGTGGGACAGGCGGAAGAGCCCGAAATTTAGAGTGAGAACATGGAACTTGAGCCTGATCTGGATATCGTATTCCGCTACCTTGATCAATCCGGAGATGCTATCCAACATAGTTGTCCAATGGACATATCTGATACCGAAAATTTTGACGAAGATGAATCCTTCGTGTTCCAGAGCGTTGTTTTTGACAACTAGTCCAAAAAATTGATTATTGAAAAAAAAGATGTAAAAAATAAGAAAGAAAAATCTCATTCAGAGGTTAACCTTGCGAACATGTTGCCGTCCCAAATTTGTTGACTTCACATACCGATCGCATATGCACTTGATGATTCCATTGGAGACATCAAGGCCGAGAATGCCAGACTGAAGGACCAGGTCAAGGAATTGGAAGAGGCTTTGATTCCTATGCCATTGCTTGCCAATCCTTTGGCAATAGCCATGCCTGCCACCCTGTAGCCAAGTTAAAAGGATCCTCTAGCCTCCTCGCATCATGTAGAGGATATGTGGAGAATAATATCAAGAAAAGAATTGAACTGGTTACTGAGGTGTGGGAAACATCACAAACCAAGACTTCCCTTGGAAGGAGGGCACATAATTTGTTCGAACATTTGCAGGTGGAGTTAAAAGATGAAGAGCATTTCTATTTAAACACGGTCCTTCCTTTTGGCACCATTGTCAACAACATGATAGAAACAAGAATAAAACAACAATATTTCCCATCCAAAAACCAGATCGGTCAATTAAATGCACGATGGAAAGAAAAAGTGAAGAACCTGCATCTCATTGTTTAGTCATGTGAACAAGCCATATCAAAGAAAGAAAAATTATTCACAAAGCTGTCCAGAATAAACTTAGCTGGAAGGACCAACGACTTCCAAGACCCGAACTTAATTGTCAATTCCTTGCCCTTAACTAGGCAAGACTTCGATAAACAGGTTGATATTTTTAACGTGTTGTCTTTGGAAAAGTTTTACAACATCCTTGAATATGGTCAAGATGACGTCGACGACTGGCTAGTCGATTATTTAGTACAGAATGAGGAAATTGATCAGGCTCTATGTAATCTTTCTATTGACTTAAGGGAATTAGAAAATGAACTTTTCAACATAAAAATCCGGAATGAGATCAACGTTGCCTGAATGAGAAGCTACATTGAAGAATGGCTTGAAAGGGAATTGAAGCAGGTTGCTGACAAAAGGCAACAGGCAGTTGCCACGATTCCAACAGTCGTTGACGACATCAATGAAAAGGCATCATTAAACAAATAGCAAAAGGGGTCATATGTACCATCACTGTAAGTCTACTGATCACATCCTACTTTGTTTATCAACTCAGTGATTCCACTTTTTTAAATAGAAATGTCTAGCCAAAGACTGATACCTTTCAATTTATTCTTTTAAGGTATTACACTCTATTGTCATCCACTTCTTCTTTCTACAGTCCTATTTCTCTTATGGTTCGCGAGAGCCTCAATCCCAGTGTATATGACAAACACATTGAAATTTCTAGGAATATGTAACAAACTATTATTTTTTGATATATGTCAAATAAAACTGTTTTTTTATCTCCTTTTATATTTATGTCTTCATACATTTTTATCTTCCACCAATCTGTTAGTGTCGGAAGTCACCCCTGGATTGCACTAGGAGCAGAGCCCGACGCCCATCAGTTTTATGTCACAGTGGTTTTTAATGGGTGATCAAATGGACATAGACTCAGGGAGATGCCACTCTAACTCAGAAACTGGGTCCGGCATGTAAGAAACAAAGGAGGTCTTGATCTAACTTCCATCAGTGGGTTGATTAAAGGGTGAACAGGTGGAAGACTTGATAAGAAGAGTGAACAAACTACTTC
>ML790813.1:464205-495083 GCA_009831015.1 Picea engelmannii | reverse complement strand
TTTTTTTTTAATTTTTGGCCATATAAGCATCATGGACAGGACAAATGTTGGAGTTAAGATTGATCTACCGTTGGTTTACATATATGTGTGTGTGTGTGGATTATTTATTATTGTTATTATTGTTTTCGTTTCTTTTTTATTAAACTTAAACAGACGTGAAAATACTTCTTTCAAATTTCTTTTTGGCCACATAAGCGTTATGAATGGGATAGATGTTACAGTGTCTTCCATACTGTTTTGTAGACATTATTATTTTCTTTTCTTTTTTATTAAACTTAGATGGATGTGAAAATACTTGTTTCTTTTTAATTTTTTTCTTTGCCCACGTAAGTGTTTCAAACAAGTCAGATGCTACAATCTCTTCCATACTGGGTTGTAGAAAGTGCGTCTTGGTGCAATAAGAGTTAGGTCATCACATACTCCACCCCTTCAAAAAAGTTTTTCCCTCAATTCTTTGTAGTTGAGGATGTTGTTGCAAGAAGTGCTCATCTTTCCATGTGACTTCTTTTGGAGGCACCTTCTTCCACTTGATGAATTACACTATGATGGTTTTGTTCTTGAGATGGCATGTGGGGTTGTCTAGTGTTGTTTCAAGTTCTAGAATCAACTTGTCCTCCTTGTCCAATTTTAGAAGTTTAGTTTGCATTGGAACATTCTATTAAGTTACCTTCTTTAAGGCAAGAGAGATGAAAAACCTTGTGAATGCATGAAGAGAAAGGCAGTTCTAACTCATAAGCCACTTCTCCAATCCCGTGAAGGAACTTGTAGGGCCCATAAAATTTTGTGGCCAATTTTTTATTCTTCTTCTGTTTGAGGGTGGATTATTTGTAAGGTTGAAGTTGTATATAGACTCAGTGCCAACAAATTGCCTCTGACTGCAACGTTGAGCCGCCTTTGCTTCGTAGTGTTCTAAGAGAATTAAAGGTTTTCCTTAAGTACTTGTAGTGTCTCCTGAGTCTGTTGAAGATGAGAATCAGTTACTTGGATCTTGGAATAACCCATGCGAGTACGATGTAATGTTGGGAAGGCTACTACTTGGTATAGGATTAATGGCATGCTTTTGATCTTGTGCCAAGGTAAGTGCCTTGGAAATCTTTTGGAATACTTTGTCATGCTTATCCAAGATATGTTGTAGGTCCGAGGGAATGCCTCTTGCATCTTGTTGAGGTTCCATAGAATAAATCATGGCAATAACTCCATTAATACCTTTCTTGAGAAGCTTCTGCATTCTATGCCAGTTGATCACTTGAGTGGGTGGAGACTTGATGCGTTGGAGCCAATAATCCCTTCCCTCCATGGAGAACCTCTTAAACAACTCCGCTATGTTCATGGCAAATGTACCTAGAATATTTAGCCATTGCACGCCCAGAGACACATCTACCCCTCCAATATGAATGAAGTGCATGGGGGTTGATAAGTTCTCATCTCCCAAAGTTTGAAGTTGTGGATTTTTCCTTCACAAGTTATAGTTCCTCCTTTTGCAATCATAATTTGGAAAATCTATATTTGGATAGGCAAAGCAATTGAGTTGGTCTACCAACTTTTTGTTAATGAAGTTGTGGGTACTACCCGAGTTGATGAGGACTATGGCCTTTTTATTGTTGATCTATCCTTCAATCTCAAGGGTTTGAGGGGTGTTGATACCCACCAAGGCATACATCGATACATTGTTGGACTTCTCCCCCAGGCTCTAATGGAGGCCCAAACTTTTCTTTAGGTTCTTGTTCAGGTTCCTTTTCATCCTCCACATTGTTTTCCAATGTGAATAACATTGTTTTGGGAAACTTATATCCCTTGCACCATTTGTTTTTACGCCCAAAGCATATTCCTTTTCACATTTCTTCCATCTCCTTTGGGCGTGATTCTAGTGGGTTGGAGTGGTGTTGCACTATTGGGAACAAATCCATCCTTACATGTAGCTATATTCTTAGCTCTAATGTGCCAGTCTAACTTGATGGGTTCAGTCATTTTAGCTGGTCCTTGTATCATAAGCTCCAAAATCTTGTCATTGTTGATTGCTTCAACCCTCTACTCTAGTGGCCATTTTTTCATGCTATTGTTAGTGACCTTGATTGTCTCAGTTTGGACAATCGATAGATTAGTCTCACTCTGATACATTACCATACTAAGCATCAAGTTCACCTACAAAGTTAGTCCTAGTGTAAACTAATCTCGAGGGCTTTCTCTTTGTTACCCATTGGTACCATTGGAATGGTTGTCTCCATGTAAAGTGATGCTTAGGCTACTCAAGTCAAGACATCATTGTCATCAAATTTTTTTTTCCACTTTCGGGAAGTGATTCCCTTTATTCAAGTAGTGTGATGCACCACTTGGTGAGGAGGATCTTGACAAAGTGGTGGGTGGCTTCTGTTGGTTCAGTAGGAGCTGTAAAATGACATTTGATAAGCCACAGCTATATTCACAATACCCATGTTTGGAGATTCAACCTATCCATTTGTCTTTTGAATTCTTGAAAGGGCTTTTCTTCAAGGGAATCCATCTGTTGTTGGAGGATGTTGCTTACATTTTCAAAGTATGTATTAGAGTTACTTTTTTTTGAGGTGATTCTCCTTCAGCTTGGCGCGCTTCAGCAAATTCAGTCCAACAAAGCAGTCTTGATCTATGTGCAGACCTATTTACATTGATGGAGGTGCACTAGGAGGTTCTAAGAGGATGCATCAACAGTTAAGTAGGGTGTGAGTGCATGCATATAGTCTACATACATGCTCCATCTTTAGCATGGTTTATTTAGAGTAGCTTTTCCAGTTTGGGAAGGCACCACTTACCCTTATTTGCTCCTTAGTTCTCAAGTTCGGCACTTTTCTATCTTTAATTAACTGCTGTTCTAAACTTGGAAAAAAAAACGCATGACAGAAGTAAATTTCAAGATTTAGGTTAGGGCGCAAATTTCAAGGAGAAAAACACTCTATCCTAGGCAATCTCTGCATGCAGGTTGGGTGCTCTATTCTAGGTAGAAATGTTGCTTTCCTATCTAAGCTTGGTGCACCAGAGGGATGGTTGTAAACCCTAGCCTTTCTTAGTCTATAAAAGAAGGCTGGGTGTTCACCAAGACAGCGAGAAAGTTGCTGTTTTAAGTTTATTGCATTTTAATTTCTTCCTTCAGTTAATAGAAGACAAATGTGATTGAGAGCTGCAGACTCTAGTAGTTGCTGTCATAGTTTTCAGAGTTCTGTATTTTCTGATATAGCACCTTTATCTTCTGTTTTGATAGGTTAACAGTGTTTGTTTCCTAGATTAGGATTTCAGAATTTAGAAGTACAAATCCGCTTACCATGTTTTCAAAATTTAACATGGTATCAGATCACGTTAACTTAAATCTTCCAGGATCTGTGTATGGAGAGGGCTGCTGTCAGAAGATTTCAGTGGGCGTGATGCCCTAACTTCAGCGATTGAAGCTAATTTGTACCTAAGATAGTTGCTTGGACCTGTGAGGGGTTTGTGTGTGAGATGCCAGTGAGACTTCAGTGATTGGAGTGTTGTTTGTGCTTGAGAGAGGCAATCTGCACCTATGATAGGTTGCTGATCTAATTTGTTTCATGGCTGATCTGTTTGTTTGAGGTGTGTTTCAGGAGTTGCAAGAATGACTAGTCTGAGTCTTAGAGAATGTGACTGGTTAGAGGGCGCTTCCAACTTTACATCTTGGAAGTGCAGACTGCAAATGTTGTTGGAGGAGGTTAACCTTTGGTGTTTTGTGGAAACTAAGGTTCCTGCTCCTATTGATCTCGTGTAGTTGGTTTAATACAACAAGAAGGCGACCAAAGTGAAGAGAATCATCCTTGATTCTATGAACGACTATTTGATCCCTCACACTGCAGAGAAGAAGTTGGTTAAGGATATGTATGATGCCTTGATTACTCTATATCAGAGTGAATATTTCTTGCAAGATGCTTCTGAAGAACAAGGTTACCAAAATGCACATGAATGACATAGACATGGTGTCTAGCTGCTTGATGAGGATCAGTGAGTTGAGAGATCAACTTCTTGTTATCGGGATGAAGATCATGGATGAGGAGTTGGTAACCATAGCACTAAATGGGTTCTCTTCAGCTTGGGGAAATTTTGTGCAGGGTGTTTGTGCTTGTGAGAAGACAACCCACCTTTGAGAAGCTTTGGGATGATTTCATCCAAGAGGATAAAAGGCTAGTGACTATTTCTGTTGGTAACCATAGCACTAAATGGGTTCTCTTCAGCTTGGGGAAATTTTGTGCAGAGTGTTTGCGCTCATGAGAAGACGCCCACCTTTGAGAAGCTTTGGTATGATTTCATCCAGGAGGATAAAAGGCTAGTGACTAATTCAGCCCAGTTGGATGAGATCCAAAACCTAGACCTCATCAAGAAGCGAGGAGAGTAGGTAAGAAAGGAGGAACTGGGAAGGGTTAGAAGAAGGAAGATTCAGTTTCTTTGAACTAGGGGAAGAAAGATTTGAGTCACAGGAAGTGTTCCAAGTGCAACAAGATGGGCCACTATAGATCTTGTTGTCTTGAGAAGAAGATGGATAAGAACAAGCAGTGGTAGCAAAAGTAATTTGCAGGGCATGCAGAAGCTTCTATTAGAGTGGATGAGTTATAATCTAGGCTCGATACAACTTTATTTGCTAGCTTTTGGGTTGCTCCAAAAGTGTTTGCACCATGCTAGGGGTGCACTTAATGTGATGTGGGGTGTATGGTGAAACCCTAGCCCCTTGGAGAACTTACTATAGGTGGATGCTTGTTCTCGAAATATGTGCTAGAAGAGGTGCACTTCTTATGGAGGTAGTTATCTTATGTGGCATTGTCATCTTCTACATGGTGCACACATTGAGGAGGATGGACCTTGGCATAGGATGTGGAGTTGTCTTGTGGAGGAGCACTAGGCACTAGGAGGAAGGGCATTGGGCCCTAGGAGCATTGGGACCATGTGGCACACTCTACGAGGTTGAGCACTTGGCTTGAGGGAGTCTTGCTTGGAGGTGCATCGCTTGGAATTTGTCGTGGATCCAGTACACAAATATGGAGGAGGAGCTTGAGAGCTTAGCTTGGTGAGTGTGCAGCTTTGTGATGAGGAGTGCTTGACATGTGGAGCCTTAGATTGGAGAGTGCACCACTTGGGAGGTGGAATCCAAATACCTTGTGACATGTGTACACCTTGGAGAGGAGTGCTCCTCATGTGGACCTACTCTAGTGGCTTAGATTAGGTTGCTTGTGGACTTAGTTTGGTTTCTATTGTTGGTCTCCCTCACCTATCTTATAAGGGGAGGAGAGTGTCTTTGTATTTAGTATTTACAACTTATTCACAAGATCATTTGTATCTTCTTGATGTACTTGTCTTGTAATCCTTGTGCTTGTGTGATGCAAGAGTTGAAAGACTTAGGTAAGATTTAGTGCGTTAGGGTTTGTGTGGGATAAAATCTAGTGAAGACTTGGAGTGCTAGAGTTAAAGTCTTGGTGTAAGCTTGTGTATTTCCTTGAAGACTTGTGTGATACAAGTAGGACTTTGGGAGATCCAAGAGTGGACTTGTTGGTGTGATGCTAGCTTGTTGTGGAGCCTTTGGTGCAGCTAGGAGAGTTTAGTGAGATGCTTTGCTAGGTCGTGGTATTGCTGGCTTGGGTTTGTTGTTGATGGTGAATGCCCTAACTAGGGTTTGGTAGCAATTGGAGTGTCCTTGCTTGGATGAACTGAAAGGACATGTACTAGCTTGGGATGCACTGAGGTATTGTATCGTATCTTCATGTCTGCTGTAATATGAAGTGTACTATTGCTGCCCAAATTTGTATGTTGCAGAGCTGAAAATCTGACTTGCGTTCTCATTGTTTATGAGTGGTTTCTTGGTTGTTTCTATATGCTGAATTATTGGAACAACTTCGCTGATATGTTATGTGATTTAGCATGCTAAGAAGGAACTAGAAATCAAACTTACTGCTGTAATAAATCTGTTTTAATGAAAGTAATTGTCAGATTCGATTGATGAAGGAGATTGTTCCCTAAGGGCTGTGAATCTTGTATTCTTCAAATACATATTTTTGGTGTCTATTTTCTTGAGTTTGCCTAGTGATTTGGTTGTACAGAAGTGAAGTATATTGTTGCTATAATTTATATTTAGATTCAACCATAAGACTAAGAGTTCTATGAGATAGATCCAAGGAACCTCAAGTAAATGAGGTGAAATAAATTGCAGATTTTGAAATTTCTACATTTTTCATGGTTTTGTGCCTTTCCGCTAACACCATCTCTATTGTAAGGTGGTATGTGGACAATGGAGTATTCAAACACGTGACCTTTAACAAGAAGGCCTTTGATAGACTTCAAGAACATGACGCTAGCATAAACATGGAGTTGGGTGATGATGCCACTTATCTAGTTAATGGAATGGACTCTGTTTCTTGTCGCATGCCAAAGGTGATGGTCTTGAGCTAGATGACGTTTTGTATGTTCTTGGTTTAACAAGCAATCTTCTTTAGTTTTCAACCATGATAGATCTTAGGTGTGTGGCTGAGTTTGATGATCATCAAGCTATTACTAGAGATTGCAGTTTGGACCCTGGTTGAGTTTTGGCCAAAGGTATGCGAGAAGGTGGCTTCTAGGTTGCTTGTTTATCCAATCAAACATGGAGCTTTAGTGCATGACAATGATAAATTGTGAGAGTTTTAGCACAAGAGATTTGGTCCTCTGCACTATGGAGCATTACCTTTCTTCAAGAACATGGTACGTGGATTTCCAAACTTCAAGCTCGAGAAGACGAGAGTGTGCAAATGTTGTGCACTTAGCAAGCATGTCAAGACTGCTTTTCCAAGCAGTGAGCATAGATGAAGAGAGATGCTTGATATGATCCATTAAAATGTATTTAGAGCAATGACTTCAACGTCACTAATAGGTAACATTTACTATGTTTCTTTCGTTGATGATTCCTCTAGAAAAAAATTGATGTACTTTATGAAGACGAAGGATGAAGTCTTCAATAAGTTGCAAGAGTTTAAAGCTTGTGTGGAGAATCAAACAAGTAAGAAGATTAAGATGGTAAGGTTTGGCGATGGAGGAGAGTACACCCCCAAGGACTTTGATGTCTTTTGCACATAAGTAAGGATCAAGAAGGCACTGACAGTTCTTAGCGGATTGGGGTTGAATAGAGGAAGAACAAGGCCATCATAAAGACAACCAAGACTATGATTCATGATCTAGATTTTCCCACATGTCTTTGGGCAGAAGCATGTAGTACCATTGTCTACATTTTGAACAGGTGTCCTCATAGGATATCAAAGAACATGTCATTAGAAGAAGCTTTTATTGGTGAGAAACATTAGTTATCACACTTTCTTGTATTTGGTTGTCCTATGTATATTCATATTCTTGATGACAAGAGATCTAAACTTGAACCTTCTAGCATGAAAGATATATTTTTTAGTTATAGTAAGTCCTACATGTCTTATTGGATCTATCTTCCATCACAATGAAAGACAATGGTGAGCGAAGATGTGAAATTTGATTAGGATTCATGGCCCTCTAAGTCTCAAGAGCCTCTTATGGAGGTTGAGGGAGAAAAACTTCTTGTCCCAAACACTGATTTAAAAGAGAAGGAAAAATCAAATCCAGACAAGCAGGGCTCCAGTGAAGGAACAAAGACCACTTTACCTTCTACTTCAACCAAGAAGTCAAGATGGCTTACTCAGACTTTGCAAGAGTCACAAGAGCAAGTAGGAGCATCAAAAACTTTTTTTTCGGGTGATTCATCCCCAAAAGAAATTTTCTAAATATGTTGCATTGCTGTCTTTTATCATTGATTCAAATCCTTATAGTTAGGAGGCAACTGTAGAGAAAGTATGGTAGGATGCCATGACAGAGGCAAGTATAACTCCATTATGAAGTATGATGTCTAGGATATTGTTCCAAGACATGAGGGGAAATATATGATAGATTCCAAGTGGCTCTACAAGGTAACACACACTGTTGATGGCAACATAGAGAAGTACAATGTCAGATTCGTAGCAAGAGGATTCTCCTAGAGAGAGGGAGTTGACTATGAGGAGAATTTTGCTCTAGTTGCTAGGTATACTTCCATTAGTACCATTATGTCTCTTGCATAAGTCTTTATACCATATGCTTTTCTAAATGGTTTGATTTAAGAGGAAGTATACATTAATCAACTAAGGGGCTTTGTAGTGCATGGGTGAGATACCCATGTGTGTAGATTGAAGAAGGCCATTTATGGTTTGAAGCAGGCACCATGTGCTTGGTACTTTAGAATTGATAAGTACCTTCTAGACTTGGGCTTCTCCAAGACTTTTGTAGATCCTAATCTTTACTTCTTGAAAGATAGATTTTATATGTTTGTCTTGGTTCTCTACATAGATGCCTTGATTTTGATAGGTAGTTTGGAGACTCATTGCATGTTGCAAGCAGAGGTTGGCCAACGAACCTGACATGAAGGACATTAGACTTATGCATTATATTTTGGTTCTAGAAGTTTGTTAGAGTACAAGTGAGGTCTTCCTTGGATAGAGATTTTAGATGCAGGATTGCAAATCCTTGGTCTCTTCTTTGGTTGCAAATCTAAAGTTACATGTTGATTTAGATTCAGATTTGGTAGATCTTGCTTTATATATGCATTTGATTGGATCCCTTATTTGCAATGAATACTTTGAGCTAGTTCATGGTTGAACCCGGGAAGATTCTTGGAAGGTTGTGTTGTTGTCCTTATACACACCTACAAGCGTGGAAAAGTCTCCAATCCACTTGGTGTGTCCTTGGAGGCACAATGCCTAAGTCCAAACCCACTGTCACCTCGATTTGGACTTCTTCCGTCTAGGCTTACTCCTAGGGAAGCCAAGGGGGGTAGACCCTACTTACTATATAAGTTGATTAATGTGATCTAGGATTAATTTTAGTTTATTAAGTTAGGGGGAGACTAACCTATATGACAAGCAACAATGCAAATGCAAAGCTTCAATGGCAAGAAGACCTTTTTACCCACAAACTCAATTAAGATTAGTGCCTAAAGAAGGGTAAATGGAGTCAATAAGAGTATACAACAAAATACAATTAGATGAACTAATCACAATGAACTAAAGGATATAATCTACACTTTAAACAATTATGAAATGAAATATACAAATGAAATATGTTAAGAACAAATATACAATGGAACTAACAAATTAGATAATTGCACAACTATACAAAAGAACTAAAGAATAATTAGATCCAATATACAATGAAGCATAAAATTATCCACAAAGAAAGAAAGTAACTTAAAATAACTTGGAAGCAATTGAGAGATGCGCAACTTGGAAGTACAATATCCAAATAGAGAGCTAATGCGCAACTTTGGAAGTAAGAGAACTTGAAAGTAAATCACCCAAGAGAGATAAGTAACTTGACTTGCAAGATAAATGATTGCTCGTAAAGAAAGTGCGTGAAAGTAAAATACACAACTTGTATTGAGATGATTAAAACTAAAAAATTAAAGGTTATGTAGATAGATTTTAGAAGAGTTTTAAACTTTAACCTAATTAGGTGAGGATGCAAGCCTAGACTATGTGTCTACCCCTAAACTCTTACCGCTTTGACCAAAATGATTGTTGGGTGTTCAAGAAGAAGGGCAAGCGAGGCCCTTCCCTAGCTCCACAGGTCAACCCAGAATGCTTGGGCGCTCAAGCAGGGGGGACACCTAGTGCCGTGAAGTCGTCCCCGATTTAGCACCCCTTGTAGCCTCCACAAGTCACCCTTTTGGATGGTGAAAGTTGTACAAGTTATGGGTGCCTAGTTAAACTAGATATGATTACTTTCTCAAATTAAAAGTTACTCAAGTTGTTAGCAAATTATACAAATTATACAAGATATACAAGCTATACAAATTATACAAGCCTTATGATATTGCATGGATTGGCTAAGCCAAATCACTTTGCAAGGTGTAAGCAAAATAAATCAAAGCAAAAATAAAATGACTTGAAAGTAAAGAGATTGCACCTAGCCACACAACCTTGCCTTAAGGACAAGTAGGGCAAAAGAATGAAAGCAAAAACAAAAAATTAATCTATCTAGCCTTATGATATTGCATGGGTTGGCTAAGCCAAACCACTTTGCAAGGTGTAGGCAATTAAATTATTAACAAAAACAGAAAATTACTTTTACAGAAGAAGGCAAGCCCAAGAGACTAAAAAAGACCAACACCACATAGATATTAAGAAGGATGTGGCTCAAGCAAGGGGAGGCAACAAGACAAAGTCAAAGGGGTCTTCTTCAATGACAAGATGTCCACATAAGTCTCATGATAAATCATAAGCTTTATCTTCCCAACATAAAAGGAAGGTCACTGATGTGATCATGTCCTTCTTCTTACCTGCTCCTAGGTCTCATGGACCATCCTGAGAGAAGAGGATCACACATCATCTTGTCTTGGTATGTAACCAAGAACTGCCTAGTCCCAGACCAGGATACCCTAGAACACATTTGGGGGCCCTAGATCACCACTAGGGTCTTATCCACCAAGGTACACAACCAAGGATCAATCCAAGCACCGAGCAAGGATTCCTTGGAACACATCCAGGGGCACTAGAACACATCTAGGGACTTACATCATCAAACTGCTTGATCCTTGACCAAGAACCCCAACAATACACTAGGGGCCCTCACTAGGGTCTTTTGCCATGGCTTTAACTGCTTGGTCCTAGACCAAGAACCCCATGAGTGTACTGGGGGCCCTAGATCTCAACTAGGGTTTTATGCCATCCTCCCGGAGAATGGCTCTTGTAGCTGCTTAATTTTAACACTCCCTCTCAACAAGAGAGGCATTCTCAGCAACACCAAGCTTGTCTCAAAAGTACACAAACTTTGTCAATGACAACGACTTGGTCAAAATATCTGTAGTTTGTTCTGCCGTCGAAACATACTGAATACTAAGAATTTTCTTCTGCACCATGTCTCGAACATAGTGATATCTCATCTCAATGTGTTTTGATTTGTCATGAAACACGTGATTCTCGGAGAACTTAATACAACTCTAGTTATCATAGTGAATTACTCTGGGTTCCAGCTCAGCACTGAACAAATTTGAGAGTAGCTTTCTGAGCCACACTGCTTCTCTATTGGTAGCACTTGCAACAATGTATTCTGCCTCTGCAGTGCTTTGGGCTATGGAGCCCTGCTTCATGTTGGACCAGGAGATAATAGTTGAACCCAAACTGAAACAATATCCGGAAGTACTCTTCCGGTCCACTGTACTGCTCATCCAATCTGAATCTGTATAGCCATGAAGCATTACACCTCCATTGGAAGTGTATATGAGCCCATAGGCTATAGTCCCTCGGACATATATGAGAATATGCTTAACAACAACCATATGAATATGTTTCGGTTCACACATGAACTAGCTAAGGGCATTCACTGCGTAACAAATGTTTGGTCTGGTATGTACTAGATACATCAAGGACCCAATAATTTGACAATATACGATAGGGTCTTCTGGATTTGAAATTGTAGCTTGATCATGTAACTTTTTCAGGTTAAAAATCATAGGTGTGGTCATGGACTTACAATTTAGCATCCCAAATTTGTGAAGCACGTCAACTGCATACCTGCTTTCAGAGAGAAAGATCTCACCAGGTTTTTGCCACACCTCTAAGCCAAAAAAGTAATGCATAAAACCCAAGTCCTTCATTTCAAATTCTGTTGATAACTCCCTTTTAGTCTAAGCTATTAGATGTTTCTCTCCAATAAGGAACAAATCATCCACATATAAAACCAAGATAACACGATGATTTTTCACAATCCTTATATAAAGATAAAGATCTGCTATGCTCTTGGAGAACCCAAGACTCTGAAGAAAACTGTCAATTCTTCCATACCGAGCTTTCGGAGCTTGTTTCAATCCATACAAGGCTTTTTTGAGTTTGCAGACATGGGATTCTTTCCCATGGATCATGAAACCCTCAGGCTGCTCAATATAAACCTTTTGCTCAACTTCACCATTAAGAAAGGTAGTCTTAACATCCATTTGGTGAAGTTTCCAATAAAAAACTGAAGCAAGAGAGATGATGATTCTGATAGGGGCATACCTGGAAACAGGAGCAAAGACCTCATCATAATCAATTCCTTCTTTCTAAGAGGAGCCACGAGCCAAAAATCTAGCTTTGAATTTTTCAACACTTCCATCTGCTGCATGCTTTATTTTTTAAATCCATTTAGAGGTTACTACTGATTTTCCTTGAGGCCTTGGGAC
This sequence comes from Picea engelmannii, assembly GCA_009831015.1. NCBI lineage: Eukaryota > Viridiplantae > Streptophyta > Pinopsida > Pinales > Pinaceae > Picea > Picea engelmannii. Next base: position 482,875 of record ML790813.1, on the reverse strand, counting down.
CACTTACCATACACCATTCTTCAGTATTGACTCGTACTCTTCTATCATGGCATCCTTCCACACTTTATGTTTGACAACCTCATCAAAGGTGGAAGGTTCAAAGTCAATCACAAGATTCAACTGAGCTACCAGACCTAAGTATTTATCTGGTTTATTGCTTTCTCTGAAGGTACCTTTAGGTGCTGCATCTTTTTATGCTTCCTTAAAATTTCACGGCACTATGCTAGCTTCCTTTTGACAAGAGGTTTCTCTAAGGGAAACTCAACAGAATCCCTTATGGGATCCACTGAAGGCTCTCTGGCCTCCTCCCTCTACTCATCTGAAAGTGGTGAATCTAAAGGTTCTAGAGATGGAGCTTCTTGCTCCTTTGTATCACATGGAAGTTCTCTGGAACGACGAAAAGTTGTTTCCTCATGGAAGGTCACATCTCTACTGACGTCTATGAACTTTTTCCCTGGTACATAGATTCGATATGCTTTTGAGGTCTCACTGTATCCCCCAAACGTGCCTTTCTTTCTAGAGGGCTCTAACTTAGTCCTCTTTTCTTTCGATACATGAATGTAGACAGGACTACCAAAGATTCTCAAATGGTCAACTGAAGGCTTCTTACCGGTGAAGACTTCTTCTGGAGTTTTCTCTTCTAGGGCTTTATGAGGACACCTGATCTTAATATAGACTGCAGTGCTTGCAGCTTTGGCCCAAAAAGACAACGAAAGATTTTGATCATACATCATGGCTCTTGCTGCTTCACAAATTGTCTTGTTCTTCCTTTCTGCAACCCCCTTCTGCTGAGGATTATAAGGCATAGTCAACTCCCTCTTAATCCCAGAAGTCTGGCAAAGATCATCATACTTGTGGGAGACAATTTTTTTTCCATTGTCTATTCTGAAAACACAGATGTGTCTACCTGTCTGATTCTCAACAAGATTCTCAAAATCCTGAAATTTAATGAAAGATCCATCTTTAGTTTTCAAAAAATAAATCCAAGTTTTACGAGAACAATCATCAATAAAAATGATATAATAAAGACAACCATTCATGGACGGAGCAGTCATAGGTCCACAAAGATCAGAATGAATAAGATCCAATATACCATTAGATTTTCTATTACTATGAGGGTAAGCTTTCTTTGTATTTTAACAAACAACACAACCTCTACAAATACTATCATGCTCAAAAGAAAAAACTGGCATACCTGTTACCATCTTTTGCAAACCTGGGAGAGCATTATAGTTGAGATGTCCAAACCTTCTGTGCCATAGTTCGCAAGGGTTGATCATCTCATGAGCTAATGCTTGAATAACTTGACCAGTGACCTTGTAAAGTCCACCTTCTTGAGCTCCAATTGTTATGTCTGAGCTCATATTTTCATTTGAGGGCCACATAAGAGCTTTTCCTTTGGAGAAGGTTGTTGAGATGTCCAAACCTTTTGTGCCATAGTTCGCAGGGGTTAATCATCTCATGAGCTAATGCTTGAATAACTTGACCAATGACTTTGTAAAGTCCACCTTCTTGAGCTCCGATTGTCATGGTTGAGCTCATACTTTCATTTGAGGGCCACATAAGAGTTTTTCCTTTGAAGAAGGCTACTGAGTACCCTTTGCTTTCTAGAATTGCAACTCGGATAAGATTTTTCTTTAATCCAGGAACATAAAGAATTTCTTCAATATGAAATACATTACCTGACTGAAGCTGAAAAGATGTTGATCCAAATCYTTTGATGGCATAGGTGCCATCATCACCCAATTCTACCTTCACATTGAACTTCTTATTTYGATAGTTCACAAGGTTCTGTTTRAAGCCTGTCATGTGTTTGGAGGCCTCGTTGTCCACTAACCAAACTTYTTATGACTTGGYGACAGTACCGGAGAGGGCTAAAACAAGATAAATTTCTCTGCGTTGTTCTTGTTCTTTAGTAGCAGCTCTGGTTCTTCTTCTYTGAAGCTCTTCTTCTTCAATTGCAACTGAAGCATGGARCCTGCCTCTATGTTTCTGTTGTGAAGGAGGGTTCCTGCAATCTTTTGCATAATGACCTAGCCTTTTATAGTTAAAGTATCTTACTTTAAATAAATGAGAGTGAAAGTGAGAGTGCTTGCCTTGGGGTTTCTTACCTTTGCCTTTGTGCTAAGGAAACTTCTTCCATCTCTTGGCTTTGACTAAAAGAGCATGGTTTTTCACCGTTGAAGGTTCATTCCTGCTTTTGAGTCTACCCTCTTCTTCCAGGCAATCATGCCATAATCTCTCGAAGTTGGGTTGAACTTCTCTTCCAATGACTGATGAGAGAAATGTATCCCATGCATCAGGAAGATCATCTATTGTTGTTTGTACAAGGTCATCATCATCCACTGCAACTCCAATTGCTGCAAGCTGATCTCTTGTTTGGGAAATTTTGGAAAAGAAAGCAGAGATAGATTCATCCTTTCCCATCTTTAATGTACGTAGTTATTTCTTCAATATCCTCTACTGAGTTGGGGCCTTCTTTTCATATAGATTTGCTAGGGCATCAAAGCATTCCTTAGTTGTCCTTAGATGAGCAATAAGAGGCATCATGTTGTCTTTTACTGAGTCAAAGATGACCCTCTTGGCTTTGGCCTGCCTCTTCTTATATGTTGCTCTTCCTGTATTTGAAGTAGGTTCTTCTATCACCCTGGTAACAAGCTCATCCAAGTCACCTTCTTCTAGGATATTAAAAACCCTAGCCTTCCAAACATTGAAGTTTGAAGCCCCTTCAAGCCTATCTTCTACTTTGACTAAAGATGAAGCCATACTGAAAACAAGATCTGATATAAAACAAGCTCACTGCTGATATGAAAAACAAACCCTTAGATGTGGATTTATGCAGGCTCAAAAGTCTGCCACAATTGAGCTCTTTTCACGCCCTAAGCTCTGATACCATGTTAGAAATTCAAGGGAAAACAAGAACAAAAATATTCTTTTAAATTTATTTAATGCCGTATATATAGATCAGCAATCAAGTCAAGAATTCTGAAGTAAACCAATCACATAAATAATGGATTTGAATATTACTAAAGAAAACAATTCTTAACTATATCTGAACATGAACATATTTGATCAATTAGCGAAAACAAGAAACAATTCTGAACATTAACTTGAACAAAGAACATATCGGATCATTAACAAAAACAAAATCTGAACATTACCTTAGCCAAAAACAAAGAACATATATACCTGATGTGCAATTGTCCTCTTTTTTGTATGCTCAGAAAAAACTATAATGGTCATGGATCAAACCCTCAAGGGTAGATCTCATCATGATCTTGTGGACAGTTTTTCCAAAAAGAACTAGGTAGATCTCAAAAGACTAATCAACATACTAAACATCAAGTATAGGGCTGATACAAAAACCCTAATGACCAAACTAGAGGCTGAAAGAAACCCCTAACAGCCTAAACAAAAACTATACAAAATGTATAGGACTACTACAACAAATAGACAGACTAAGATAGCAGTATTAGGGTTGTCTTATCAAGCCCAAAAGGTTGTAAATAACCAAGTGACAACAACAACACATAAAAGACACCAACGACAGCCTAAGGAGGAACCAACGACAGCCTAAGGAAGATGCGACAGGTTGGAGAAGAGAGAGGAGGGGGTTGTGACACATGTAACAACAAGAGGAGAGGGCCGCACCACTTTATACAACAAGAGGAGACTAGAACCAGGGCAGTCGTACCCTACACCAGCACAAGAAAACTCCAAACTAGCAAGAGAGTGAAAACCCAAGGAGGTCGAACCCTCAATCAGCAAGAGAAAAATATTCCAAGTAGGTCGCACCCAAAAACGGAATTGAACAAGAGTAGCCGCAGCAAAAATCAGACCAAGAGAAGGAGAGGGAGGAAGGACATGAGTGAGAGAGTGAGGGGTGAGGTTTCCTTATATAGTTTTGGTAGGGTTTAGGGTTAATTAAATTAATCCTATTTTTTAGGTTTAATTAAAACCCAAAAACAAATAAAATACTAATTAATATTTTAATTATAAAAATATTAATTAGAATGTCAACAAGTCAAAGAGACTAGAAAATACCAACACCACATAAACATTAAGAAGGACGTGGCTCAAGCAAGGGGAGGCAACAAGACAAAGTCAAAGGGGTCTTCTTCAATGACAAGATGTCCACATAAGTCTCATGATAACTCATAAGCTTTTATCATCCCAACATAAGAGGAAGGTCACTGATGTGATCATGTCCTTCTTCTTACCTGCTCCTAGGTCTCATGGACCATCCCGAGAGAGAAGAGGATCACATGTCATCTCGTCTTGGTACTTAACCAAGAATTGCCTAGTCCCAGACCAGGATACCCCAGAACACATTTAGGGGCCCTAGATCACCACTAGGGTCTTATCCACCAATGTACACAACCAAGGATCAATCCAAGCACCAAGCAAGGATTCCTTGGAACACATCCAGGGGCCCTAGAACACATCTAGGGACTTACATAATCAAATTGCTTGGTCCTTGACGAAGAACCCCAACAATACACTGGGGGCCCTCACTAGGGTCTTTTTCCATGGCTCTAACTGCTTGGTCCCAGACCAAGAACCCCAAGAGTGTACTAGGGGCCCTAGATCTCAACTAGGGTCTTATGCCATCCTCCCGGAGAATGGCTCTTGCAACTGCTTAATTTTAACATGTTTTTTTTCTAGCGGGCAACTTGACTAGATCCCAAACCTCATTTTTATCCAAGGCATCCATTTCTTCAACCATGGCCTTCTTCTAGAGTTTACTATCCTCTAAATCCATTGCCCCCCTAATAGTTCCAAGATAATAATCAGTAATAGATAGAATAAAACCAAAATGAAAATCAAACGAGATATACCTTTTTGGTTACCTTCTTTCTCGAACTAATCTCCTAAAGGTTGGAGTATGACACTCTTCCTCTTCTGATTCATCTTCTTCTATTGAGTCAAATTATTCACCCTCCAACTCAAATTCTATTGTCTCTGGTTCTTTTTCCCTTAGTTGAGATTCCTATTTGGTAATTGTTTTAAGCTCTCTAAATACTACATCTCGACTATAAAAAGTGTTCTTTGTTATTGGGTTCTAAAGTTTATAACCTTTTATACCATCTATATATCCAATAAAAATATATTTTTCAATGTTATTGTCCAGCTTACTCTTATTATCCCTCGAAACATGCATATAAGCATCACAAACAAAAACTCTATGATGTTTAAAATAGGGTTTTTTTACTAATCCATGCCTCGTGTGGAGTTTTGTCAACCAACGTTGATGTAAATGATCGATTTACTAGGTAACATGCAGTATCCATAGCTTCTACCCAAAATTCCCATGCTAACCCTGCACCACTAAGTATACTCCTTGCCTTTTCCATCAATGTTCCATTCATTCTTTTTGCAACTTCATTATGTTGACGTGTATATGGAGTAGTGTTTTGCCTTGCTATTATGCACTTCTTACATAATTCCTCAAACTCATTCATGTAGAACTATATGCTAATATCTATTCTCAACACCTTATTTTATTTTTTGTCTAGTTCTCTATAAGGACCTTAAACTCTTTAAATTTACCGAAAATCTTAGATTTATTTCAAAGGAAATAGAACCATATGTTTCTTGAGAAATCATCTATGAATAAAACATAGTACACAAATTTCCCTAGTGATGGAACATGCACATGTCCAAACACATCATTGCGTATCACATCCAAGATTCATTTTTCTCTTGTAGAACAAGATGGAAATCTTACTTGATTTTGTTTACCATATATACAATGTTCATAGAAATAAAAATCGAATGAGCAACTAGACATACCTTCAACCATACCTTTACTGTGTAATGCTCAAAGGCTTTTCTCTCTAGTATGTTTCGGTCCTTGATGCTATAGCATTTTCTTCTCTGCAGGGACAATAGGGGTCATGTCTTCTTCATTGCTACCATGAGGAACAACATAACTATTACACCCATCAATAATAGTGCTTCCCAACAACTTGTAAAGAGTTTCAATTTGAACTCTCTTCAACAATACCATTGTTCCTCAAACCATCTTGTAGGTTTCTTTTTCAAATATAGTCCGCACACTTGCATCATTCATCTTACTTATGTATAGTAAGTTTATGGCCAGCTTTGGAATGAGCAAAACCCTAGGAAGAGTTCTAATCCTTCCATCATTGAGTAGTAGCTTGACTCTTCTACATCATATGATTTTGGTCACCAAGTATCTAAGGAGGTCATTCCTTTTGTGGAAGAACATCATCAAATCCCTTTCCTTATCAACATTTTTAGATCTACAATTCTTTTTATCATGCCTAACATTAATGCATTTCCCTAAAGAATGTCTCGGAGATGTAGATCTACCTTTAGATTTAAATCTACCTACCAAAAAGTTGATTTTATCTCTACCTTGGGGATGACCTCTTACAGATAAGGCATCCTTGCTCTAACTATCTATGGCTTTCCACCTCATTTCTTTTGATCGTAGGGATGTAACCACATCAGTGTACTTTGATGTGGTTGCATTACTCCCAATAGCCACAACCATACTATCCCATGAATTTGACAAAGAACACAACAAATTAATGCACTTATCTTCATCAGAAATTTTAATATCAACAAACAACCACTAACTTACCACAGTGTTAAAGGCATAGAGATGCTCTGTCACAAAGACTATCATTCATCCTTAGGAGGTGCAACATATTTCAAAGGAAAATTTTGTTTACCAGGGACTTAGTCTTCTACAAAGTCCCTAACTTATTTCATAACACCTTTGATGTGGCTTCTCTTGAGACATTCAATAACACTGAATCTGAAAGATATCATAGGATCACACTCTTTCCCTTCCTATCCAACCTCATCCAATCTGCCATTGACATACCTGTGGGTGCAGTTCATGGTCCACAATGACCCATTGTTTTTTGTCTACAAAAAGATCTTTTGTCTTGAGCATCCAATACTCAAAGTTCTAACCATTAAATTTTTCAATCTCAATTTTGAAATTGTTTGCATTCTCTTTCACACAAAAATCACTATCATAGAGCTCCCACTGAAACTAGGCTTATCATAGACCCAAAATAAACTTGCTCTATCAAAACTAACTAAACCCTAGCAACAAAGGTCCCACTAAAGCCAACAACCTCACTTCGATACCAAATGTAAGTTTTAAACCTTCGCAAGGGAAGCAATGCATATATATTCTTAAGAAAAATAAAAACAATGACAATGACACATACAAAGTACACAAAGATTTATCCTAGAAACCCTTAACCAAGAAAACCAGCCTAACTTAGAACCACACCTCTCTCTTTTTCATTTTATTAACTTCAACATTCATAATAACTTTTGCAGCCATTTGGACAGAGAAGTTAAATAATGGATTACCATAATGAGTGCAAAAGTAGGTAGACCATGATGTGTGAGTACCAAAGCACAATATAATCATACAATTATTTCATGGTTTAGGTTCTAGAGAAATCTTCTTAAGGAATCATTGCACATGCCAAAGCTTTTGTGCTGCATTTCCAAGGTGGATGAAAGAGGTAGCAAGAAAGGAGGATTTCTAGAGACATGTAAAACATTACTCATAGTGGGGAAGGTGATGTACCTCATCGCAAATCAATTGGTCATAGTTGACCACCTCATGATTCATCCCTCATCTATAGAAACTTGGAAGATCACAAGGAAATTGTCATCAACTATACATAATTAACTTGAGGGCCGTCATATATGAGTGATTTCAGTTGGAGACTGTAGAAAATGCATGCTGTTGGCAATATTCAAAGAGAAAAAGACCAATGCCTAAAGCTGCTTCACAAGTGACTTACATTTAAATTTTATTAACTACATACCTGCATCACATGTGAGATCTTAGGGACAAAAGACAAGGAAGAACGTGGCATTTGGATGCAAAAAAGAAGGTGAGAAGATGGAGTGAAAGGACACCTAACGAGAAGAAGGCAATGAACTCCAAAACCGTACCTCCAGGAGATGCAAAACCATGACCTGTAACACTGTTTGAACATTTGTGTTAGTAATCGGCCTTGATTTGTCAAAGGAACGGGAACTCTCTTTGTCCTGTCAGATTTTTAGGAAGTACAAAATCAAAACCCTCTATTTTTGTTTAGATGAGATTAATAAGTCTTTTGAATCTTAATTTCTGCAAAACAGGTCCATTTAAATTTATGAATATTCTGTGGTACAATTTTTCATTTATGAAGGCTGCTCCAAACACTGTAACTACACTGAGAGGTGGGTAGTTTGCTGTAGCAAAACAGAACTTTGTAGTTTTCCAAAACTTTTAGTTATTCTCCATTATAATAGAATATTTCAAATTTATCTTTGAAATCTCAAGTCTTGACAGTTCGAAGTTTTTACAGTGTCGGGTGTTTGCAGGGACAACAGTATAACCTGAAAATAAGCAAGTTGATGCTTAAAAGGTGGATAGTTGAAAGGACATCAGACTAAGAAGTAGATATTATTCTCGAGTTGAGTTGTGATTAATTCTCAAGGTGTAGATTTTATACGAGATTCTCACATTTCAACATCAAATTTCTTCTTCCTCTTGTGAATGTATGCTACTTTAAAGTGCTTGAAATATATTTGCTCAAATTGACAATCTGGACTTGTTAACCTGAGAGGTTGTTCTGCCACAATCCACCTTACTCATAATTTCCAATAATTTAATGTTTATGATGTAGGCACATTCATATCTCTTCATTTTTATTTTTTATTCTTTATTTTTTTCACATGCAATACATATCTCAGGGAAACCCACCAGGCACTTCCCCTCATTCCAAGGATGGTCTGAGGGTAAACCGGATTCTACAGGGCTCAAGGCTGATAAAATAATAGTCATTAGGAACTCAACATGTCACTTGCAGTGAATTGATCCTGGGTAGGGAGGATAACACTCATTTTCAACCAACTGGGCTAGACCCAATTGACATGTATCTTTTCTATACTCATGATAAGCAGTCTTGTATCAGAAAGTGCAGTACTGTACCACAACTCCAGATAAGGCAGACAAATCCAGATTCCAAAGTCAAAAGAGTCTAGAAAGCTGCCAGAGGGTAGAATGTAAAATCCACAGCACAATTAGCCAATCTGCCAATAATAAGCAAAATCTCCAAGAGAAGCCAATAAGCCAAAGATTTCCTGGATGCACAATGCACTGGCATCAACACTAACTGGAGTGATATTCACCAATAATTTATCAAGTTATTCATTATTGATTTGAGGTTTCTGTGGTGAGGGTTATTAATAGAATCACTCGGATGTTCCACAGTCGTCATCTTGATTGTCAACGTTTCGGATCACTAGCTGGATCCAACGTTTTGTCCTGACGATGGATCAAGTTATTCATTCTCATCACCAAAAAATGTAGCAGGATGCCACTGAAAATGTGATCATAACAAAGAGTCCCTCTTCACGACAAAACATATTTTCCCGGTCTTGGTTGAGCTAGACAAGGCAGATGAAATTATCTTCTTCAAAATTCATGCAGCTACCAAGAAAAATGGATTGTAGATCCCCTTACTGCATGCCATTTATTACCTTCCTATCCTGACTGTTGAAATATTTCATATTAGAATTATTCCAAATTGTTTTCCTCATGTTAAATAATCCTCATTTTGCAGAGAGGATTGAGCTGTACAAAATTCTTTAACCTGTTTACAACATCCTGCACAACCTGAAACATGCTTAGTCCCCTTATGCTGTGCATGAGTTCACCAACTCAAAATGAATTCCAAACTCAATAAGTAAATTGTATCTCATCTTCAGTATATCCCGGAACAGTGAACTGTGTAGCAAAATGGTATCCATGCCTCGCTATGCCTTGTGACGCCTTGTGACGTTACCTTAAATAAATCAAGACAGGCCTTTGATGCTATCAATGATCAATTTGTTTAAAAAGTGACAACGAAAGTTAACCTGGGCATAACTATGCCAAATTATTCTGGACCCAGGGATAGCTACCCATAATGCATGTAGTTCACTCTTCTATCACACAACCCATGTCTTCCTGGATTTTGGAACTATGACTTGTTTTGATAAAACCCTGTCCATATCCATTCAAACTACACATATTCCCAAGGAGCATGCTCATTGTGTTTGATACCAGACTTCAGAGAACTAACCTATGCCTGAAAGGTTAATCTGGAGCCATGCTTTTAACAGTTACCCTGCATGAAACATGCCAAATTATTCTGAACCTGAAGATAGCCACCTATAATGAAAATGGTTTTATCATAGGTTCGACACAGCCCATGTTTCCGTGGATTTAGAACTGCAACATGTCTTTGTAAACCCCAACTCCATACGCAATTCCATATGCATTCATACTGTAGCACTTGCCCAAGGCATGTACTTACTGTGTTTGATAGCAAATAACTAACCTCTGCCTGGCAGAGCATGGCCACTAATGCAAAACACTTGTGCTGGCTTCATCTGTAAGAATTACCAATAATCCCCACACGAACATGTACCATCCTTAAAATGATGGAAGCGGTTTGCATCCCTCACAATGATTTCCCTTTCATCAAGCCTGGAAATGAACTTTATGGCAGTGTGGCAATCGCCACATACACGGAGATTCTTGATAATGCGGAGAGGTGTGCCAGGAGATGCGCTTAGAAGCCCAAATGCTATGGCCAACTTCTCACTATGATGGCAAAGGGACTGCTCCTTTTGCTCCTGATCTAAATCATGGAGTGCAAATTCTGTGTCGGGCACATAGCCTGCATCCTTCATCTGTCCAGTCAACTCCTCCAACTTTGCATAGATCTCTTTGGATTGAGGGTGTGATCTATCTTCTACTAGAAACACATAAACCCTATTCTTTACTTCAATCCAGCTATATCCTGGTTCCTTTTTAACCCCACGGTCCTTCATTATTTTTCTTGCATTTGCCACATCATCCCATTGACCAGCTGCAGCATAAATGTTAGACAACAGGACATACATTGCATCATCTTGTGGTTCCAATTCACTGAGCTGTTTTGCTGCCAGTTTACCTACCTTCATGTTGCCATGCGCTCTGCAGGCACCAAGCAATGTTCGCCACACCAGAGCACTAGGTTCAAATGGCATTTTGCTGATAAAGTTCTCTGCTTCATCCAAGCATCCAGCACGCCCTAGAATGTCAACCATGCAAGCATAGTGCTCCATTCTTGGAGTAATGCCGAAATCTTGACTCATAGAATAAAAATAATTATGACTTGCCTCAACTAGACCTGCATGGCTACATGCAGAAAGAGCTCCAATAAATGTGACATGGTCTGGCTCCATGCCTGTATATTGCATTTGATCAAAAAGTGTCAGGGCTTTCTTGGCATGTCCATGCTGAGCACAACCTGTAATTATTGCATTCCATGAAACCACATTCCGTGCAGGCATTTCATCAAATATCTTGCAAGCATCCACTATGCTCCCACATTTAGCATACATGTCAATGAGGGCACTCCCCACGAACAGATCTGACATGAAGCCACCACTGATTGTGTTAGCATGTATTTGCCTCCCTGGTTCCAGAACTGCAAGGGAGGCACAGGCCTTAAGAAGGATTGCAAAGATAAAATTGTCAGGCTGAATGCCAGATAGCTGCATTTGGCAGTATAGTTTTAAAGCTTCCTCATTACACTCACACTGCAAATGTCCTGAAATCATAGCAGTCCATGAGACCTCATCATGTTTAGGCATTTTCTCAAACACACCATGTGCATCACCCATATCCCCACATTTTCCATAGAAATCAACAAGGCCACTTCCCACACAAACATCAGAATCAAATCCTATTTTTATTATGTAGGAATGCATCTGCTTCCCTGGATCTAAAGCTCCTTGGAAGGCACACACATTGAGAATGCTAATCAATGTGGATTGGCTTGGTTTCATGCCTGTGTATTGCATCCAACAAAATAGGTTCACTGCCTTGTGAAGATCCTGGTTCTGGGCATACCCTGCGATCATGGCATTGCATGAAACTAAATCCCATTTTGGCATCTTATCAAAGACATTGCATGCCTCTTCTACATTGCCGTGTTTGGCATACATGTCAACCAGAGCACTTTCAATGAATATGTCTGCCTCGGGCTCAGCTTTGATCACGTGAGCATGGACCTGCTTTCCCAAATCTACAGATTCTATAATACAGGAGACTCTGAGAATACTCACAAGCGTGAACTGATTTGGTTTCATAACTGCTAGCTGCATTTGACGAAATAGGTTCAGTGCTGGCTCACCATATCCACTCTGGGCATACCTTGAAATCATTGCATTCCATGAAAGCAAGTCTCTTACAGCCATTTTGTCAAACACTAAGCGTTCATACTGTACACCTAGACATTTGCCATACATGGCAAGAAGTGCATTCCCTACTGAAACATTAGATTCAAATCCCAGCTTGATGAGCAGAGAATGGACCTGCTTGCCATGATTTGAGTCCTCCGGTGAGGTGAAAGCGCCGAGAATAGCAGCAAAGGTGATTGAATCCAATTCCATTCCTCCCTGCTGCGCTCGAATAAACAATCCCAAGGCAACCTCACCGTACCCCTCCTGAGCATATCCTGCAATCATTGTATTCCATGACACAATATTTGAGTTCTCTATGTTGTCAAACACATGGCGTGCATATTCTATGTGTTCACATTTAACATATGCATCAACAAGCACGCTCGCCACAAAGACATCTGATTCAAATCCAACTTGGATGATGTGCGTGTGTACCTGCTTGACTTGTTCGGCATTTGCACCACTGGCATACGCCCTGAGAACACTCAAGAACGTGAATCTATCTGGCTTCTGTTCCATCTGTTCAAAAAGCTTTAATACCTCTGCAACATACCCGACCTGGGCATAACCTGCGATCATCACATTCCATAAAACCACATCTCGTTCAGGCATTTCGTCAAACATTCGGCGCGCTTCCTCAATGCTTCCACATTTGGCATATATGTCAACAAGATTACTTCTCACAAAGACATCAGATTCAAGCCCAGATTTTGCAGCATAAGCGTGTACCTGTTCAGCTCCCTGATAAAATCCCAAGCTTGCGCATACCTTTAAGATGCTTGCGAAAGTAGATCTGTTGGGTTTCATGCCTGCCCATTGCATTTTCCAGAAAAAAACCAGAGTCTCCTTGCACTGCTCACTCTGTGCATAACCTGCAAGCATTGCATTCCAAGAAACCACATCTCGTTCAGGCATTTCGTCAAACATTTGCCGTGCATATGTCAAAATACCACATTTTGCATACATATTCATAAGATTATTCCCCACAAACACGTCTGACTGAAACCCAGTTTTAATTATGTAAGAATGGAGCTGGACGCCCTCTTCTATGGCTTTTGAGCCAATGCATTCCTGCAAGAGACGCGCATAGTAACTGCACTGTGCCCAAATGTCTGTGAGTTCTATATGCGTCAAACTGGATAGCATTTCTTTCAGTCCGATATTGCAGTAGGCCATGCCATTGTTTCTTCTGTTCTTCTCTTTGGAGTTTAGCCCCGGCCCTTGTTGAACAGAAGTTGAGATGCCAAATTCCAGAATGAAGTTTATTTGATTCCTTGGATGTGGTGTGGCAACATTCAATACAGACCTCAAGCGAGCAGTTAAGAACGGTGTGCGAGTTAATGAGTGTAGTTTCATGATCTTGAATTTCCATCTATGCTTCTAATCTTTAAACATATTTGCCAATCCCATGGGCTAAAACCATCCTTCGTAGCTCAACTCCATGAGCGCATGACATTGGATAAAATAGAATTACCTCTATAAAGGTCGTCAAAATAAAATCTAATTCTCTCTCTTTAATGAAGGGAGAACCACTGAAGTCCGAAGACACTCTGAGATAGAGGAACGGTTTTCTCATTGTTGTTATTTTTATTTTTTAACCCTGATCTGAGCTCGGCTTAGGCTTAGGGTTTTACTTTTGGGGTCATCTATCTTTTTAGTCTTATCATAACAAATCAAATATTTTGTCAAGGATTGAATTCGGATTGGAAGAGTGCAAAACCTACTTAATGACAATTCAAATTATTACCCTTATATTGATTGTTAATTTTTTACAAGTATATACATTATATGAAGAAGAGAGGGGAAGGTTTATCAAGCAAGCAAGCATAATCATTTGATAACCAAGTAATCATTATATTATTAAAAGTACACTACCTTCGTTTACATAGTCTTTAGTATACAGATCAAGGTATATTGAGATTTATATATTACCACACACCAATGCTTACCACCGTTTGTGTTTCCATTATCCATTATTGACCATGAGGTGTAAGGTTACAATAAGCATTGTATATTATTAGTAGAAGGGCATTACCTTTGTGTACATTCTCGTTGGTATAAGGATCATGATATATTCAGACTTATATGTGGTTGTGGACGAATGCTCACTACCAATTCATGTATCTGTTATTGACCACAAGGTGGAGGGTTACAATAAGCATTATGTATCAAGTATACAAATTATTTGTTTCTAAGATGTAAATCACTTATAAAAAATTTGTATATTTTATCATGCACGTAAAGCAAACTTTTTAAGTCATTACCTAAGGCAGGGTACCAAATTTGGTACATGAGCCCCCTTGTTAGAACACACCTATCTTACACTTTTGGGTTTTGACCTTGTAAAATCCCTAGGAAGAAAACCACACTTTGTTAATCCACCTACACCCTCAAGGGCACTACCTTTGTGTACATTCTCATTGGGATAAGGATCATGATATATTCATAGATATATGTTGTTGTGCACAAATGCTCACTACCAATTCGTGTATCCATTATTGACCACAAGGTGGAGGGTTACAATAAACATTATGTATCAAGTATACAAATTATTTGTTTCTAAGATGTTAATCACTCATAAAAAAATTATATATTTTATCATACATGTAAAACACACTTTTTAAGTCATAACCTAAGGCAAGGTACCAAATTTGGTACATGAACCCCTTGTTAGAACACACCTATCTTAGACTTTCGGGTTTTGACCTTATAAAATACCTAGGAAGAAAGCCACACTTTGTTAATCTACCTACACTCTCACGGGAAAACCACACATATCCATTTAATATAAAATGAATAGCTACAAAGTTTAATATATCATTTTGGTAATTTGGACTTTTGCATAACTTGATTTTACATAACGTAACCCAAATAGTAAGGGAAGAGAGATAGCAAAACACATCGGAACTCAAATATGGGTCATGGTTCAAAAGTACATCTATTTTGGTAAAAAAAAATACACTACAATACAAAGGTACATCTATATCACTCTAATTGTGAGAACAATTATAACAAAGCTTAATGCTACAAAAGAGAGCAATGTAAAATGGTGTGTTGTATGATGCAATCTGTACAATTACATTACAATACAATACAATACAARGGTACATCTATATGACTTTAATTCATTTATATAACTTTAATTGTGAGAACAAWTATATCAAAGCTTGTTGCTACAAAAGAGAGCAATATAAAATGGTGTGTTGTATGATGCAATCTGTACGATTACATTACAATGAGTAATGTTACATATTATAGAGAATACATTATTGGCTCCCATTGATGAGATGGTTGAAAAGTCAACCACAAAAATAACAAATAATCAAATATGTTGGAAATATGTAAGTTGTTAGGGGCTTTGGCACTCACATCGTCAACTTTGATAAATGGACTTAGTGGGCATGCATACCTTGTCAATTGGGATACCCTGTTGATGATGCCAATAAATATGGAGTTGGGTTGGTGCAATATTTTGCATGTTGATATGTTGAGGATGTCATGTGGATACCTTGTTGAAGAAGCATCAATGTCACATGTTAGATCAAGAATGGGTCATAGTTTTACAAAACAAAATATCCTATTATGAGTACTTGTTCGATCGTAATAAATGTTGATGAATATCTATTAAAACTAGGTCAATGCATGGATCAAAAAATCCCAAAGCGTTAGTTGTCGTCACATAAAGGATAGGTGGTAAAGATGTCGTCACATAAAGGATAGGTGGTAAAGACATCCTCGATGGATAGATTGCAGGTATGCCTGGGAAACCTAAGAATGAAATAGGTGTACCCAACCTAGATATAAGAGGCAAGAGAACTATGTTATGGCCTATAAGACCAACTAAACTTAGGAGAGGGGAATGGAAGGGGGAAAGGACAACTCGTAGGGTAGTGAGCTAACTCCATACCAAAGAATGCTAGCCTAGTTAAGATGACTAGTTTAATTAGGTGGAGTCACCATTAGGGTTTTGGGAAAATTTGGAAAAGCTAGAAAGGGAAGATGGGAAAGGTTTAGTAAGTTGATTGAGACTTAATTTTATTAGCAAAATAAATAAGCAACATGTAACTAAATTAGAAAGGGTTAAGATTCCATGGCATACTAGAATTATTTATATCCTCTTGTAAAACAATCCAATGTTGTCCAATCTCTACATGTATATGACAAGCAGAAACAAACATTAAAGAAATATACACTAAATGCAAGTATGAGTATAAGATGCATGTATGCTAAAATGGGCAAGAGAGAGCATTGATGCATATGATGACTAAGAGAATGAATAATGTAATAGTATAAGTCAAACAACTACTTAGAAAATTGCTTAATTGTACACTAACGTTGTCCCTTTGATTTTCTATTATATATATTTATAATTGTGTACAAGAGACAAGAGAGTGGTTGAATCTAACCAATTCACTATAAACAACAAAGAATAATATTTTACAATAGAAGCATGGTGTTAGCTCCCAAAATGAATCTGTCACTATGGTTGCATTTTGTGGTTGATAGCATGGCTATTGGTAGTTTTCTCAAATTTGGTTTTGAGTTTTTCTAGCAACAAGACTTAGGTTTTGATTTTTGTCTTAGAAATAAGACAACCCATAAAGGTCTTCTCTTTAAAATTTTCATAAAATGCTTTCAACAGCTAACGCGTGTTTTAAAGATGATGGTTAGCTGGTGAAAGCGGTGATTTTCAACAAGTAAGGAGCATTTCTCACGGGTCGTTAGCTGGTGAAAGCGGCGATTTTCAACAACCGAGGAGCACTTCTCACGGCAACTAGCTGGTGAAAGCGGGAATCACGTGTGTTTTATCCACGTTTTAAAAAAATCAAATGATGACACGCTCAACCCACGTCATGCAATCATTATGATGCGCTGGTGAAAGTGGATAATGATGGAGACTCAGGTTTTCACGTCTAAATCGGATTGCAAAGCGGATCTCGTTCAGTAATGCATGCTTCACAATCATGGCGTCGGAAATGGTGAATTTGAATCCATCATCATAGGTGCAGGAACAATACTACTTGGCTGGTGACATCGAATCGGCCCATCGTTTCACTAACACGCATCACCCACAAATGTATGCTAAGTTTTCAATGTTGAAAGATAGAGCCGAGGGTTTTCACCAGTGCAAGACCTCGGCCCGAACAACAGATTGCAGCGTTTGGTGTGTGAAATCGTTTCAGGTTTTGAATTGCAAATGGCAAGGAGACGCAGTGGTTCTTTGTTGAGAAAAGAATTGGACAGTCTGTCTTTTCTACAGGCGCATCCAAAAGTGCAAAAATACTTCTCAAACGCAGGTTGTATGGAATATGTCGAAAGGCTACAGAATGGCTGTCAACAATCAACAACAGAGGCGTTTTCTAAAACATTCGATGGAAATACAGCCTGTGTTGGGTCGTTAAAAATTATTGTGGATGAAGCTGCCATAGCTACAACAACCAGTTTGCTAAGATCAGGCCAGAGTTGGTTCAAAACGATAGCCACCAAGAACCTAAATTTCAGGGCATATTTAAAGGAAGAGTTCAGAAATAATGCGTGGAAGAAGAGCATGCCAGTTTCCCATTTAGAAGATGAGTGGCAGGATTTGTTTAAGGGCATCCAACTCTACATAACTTCAGAAGGCAGGTACGACAAACTGATGTTATATCATTTCAAGCTCTTAGACCATTTTACAGGGAAAACTCTCCTAAATCTACCTTTCTTCTTGCACAAGAGCTTAACTAAAGTCTGTAAAAAGATTAGAGTTGAACCTCTAAGTATGAAGAACACTCTTTGCCACTTTGGCCTTATTAAATTGATAATCCTGGAGGAGCTAAGACAGAAGGGAAGGACCTGGCAACATTTTCTTTTTTGGGAGGGATTTGAAACTCAAACTCAGCCCATGAATGAACAGAGGAAAGATGGAAAGAGGCAATTGACTCCTCAAAGCAGCTCTAGGAAGAGGAGAACCCTTCCAGGACCTCCAGAAGATAGAATCTCTGGTGTGAAATCTCATAGGTCAAAGAAAAAATTGGATTTTGAAACTACTACAGAGCAACCTACAGAAAGGAGAACAAACATCTTAAACCTGCCATACACAGACTCAGAACCAGAGCAAGAAGATGAGAGCCCTGCCATCAAAAGTTCTGAACATTCCATCGAGTTTTCACAGAATCGTGAGACCTTTACTCACACCGAGGAAGGGGAAACATCAAAGAGCACTAAGTCGAAGAAAACACAGAAAATCAAGCAACTCAAAGAAGTGATCTCTCAGCAGGAGGTCTTAGAGAGAGTAATAAAGGAAAGATACAAGACTCTGTCTGACAACTTCGCAGAAACAAATGCTGCATTTGAAAAGCTGGCTCGTGAAAGTGTCAAGGAAAAGAAGAGGAAAAGGAAAATCACCAAAGGCTATAACAGTCTA
>ML790813.1:425879-439186 GCA_009831015.1 Picea engelmannii | reverse complement strand
CTTACACCCTGGTGCAAGCTCCCACACATAATCGTGGGTATACCCTCCAAGGATCCCGAGTGAGTTTGATCAACGTCAATTCCAGGTACCGTGAAGACTTTCCCCTCCACAGTCACCTTGGGTAAGAACCTAGAGAGATAGGCAACTAAGGTCACCACCAACAACAGTAAAGCCTGGGGGAACAGTCATCAGTCCGATCCACATGCAAGGGCAAGGTATCTAGCCCGAAATCAACTCAAAGGCTTCCACTCATCATTGTGGGTATACCTCGGAGTGATCCTCGTAATACGTGCAATCTCTACACCGAAGTCAACAAAGAAGGGTTAGTAACTCTGCCAACACCAATGCGACCTAGTGCTTGACCCTTGTGTTAGAAGGGCTTCCCAGGACAATATGCTGCAAATGGAATTTTAACACTCCCTAACTCAAGATGCTATTGTGTGTTTTGAGCTTTTGGAGAGTGTATCTCTCTTCCTACTCCAAAGCACTAGCCTAGCTAAATGTTGGTGTAAAAGAGCCCTAGAAAAGAGTTACTAGATAAATTTTAAGATTACGCAATGTTTTTAAAAGTTGTTGTTTACTCAAAGGTAACGGAAGTGAAACTCATGTTGTGTGACTCAGACCCAAATATGCAAGGATGATAATGAAATATGACTTGTTTCATTCCATGAATCCTATTTATGGGAAAGAGAGAGAATTTTCCAAATCAACTCAAAACTACAATGCAATGTTCAATTTCCTTTCAGATGTCAAAGAAAACAATCATTGAACAAAGGACAATCTCTATATGTCTTTTTCAAATACTTGAATAAACTCTAAAATTTGGTTTTTTCAATGTTTTCTAAAAGAAACAAAAACAAAGTTTTTTGAAAGAAAAAATTATTGTACACTTTCCAAAAAGAATTCTCACTATATCAATGAGAAAACATAAAACCAAATCATAAAGAACCAAGCTATAACAACCCAATCAACTCTTTCAATGAAAGTAAAAACAAAAAGCAAACCAATGAGTCTTCTTAATGCGAATGAAAATATTCTTTTGAATCAACAAGCAAAAGAGAAAAATCAAACACCTAACTCTCAACCAATCACTGGTTCTCAGCCAATCAGACAGACTCAACTCCAGATGTCAGAGAGAATGAAATTGCCAATAAGAGCTAAGAATTGAAATTCAAGCTACAAAAGACAAGAAAAGCCTTGAAACCCTAAAATAGTTCAAGCATGAAAACTAAAGTAAGAGCTGTATCGATCAATGATCCAATAAGACTATCAAAGGTGAATCAACTGATCTGAGCAGTCAAAACTCAAAATCAAAATTTTAAAAAATATTGCTCGCAGGCAAGTAGTGGAACATAGTGCGAGAAGATAGTATTCTCGCAGACCACCTTAAATCAAGGTGCGAGGTGTTCGCACTGGACCCTATATGCAGGGTGCGAACTTGACTAGTTCTCGCAGGATGCAGTTGAACGCAGTGCGAGAAGTCCTGAAGATGTCAAAAATTTTGAAAGTAATAGAAAAATTGACAAAGGCTTATAGATCCAGGAGGTCTCTCAGGATATCCTGAGGACTCAGAGACTAACAAGACAAGAGAAAAAAGGAACCATAGCAAATGGCCACAGAAAATACAAAAAACCACCAAAAAATGGGATATGATCCCCAGTGGAGTCGCCGATTTTGTTTCAGGATTAATCCATAAGTGCGGACACAAACTGATCTCCCTAGATCCACCTGGATCTAGAACAAAACGAGACAGAATAATACTCTTTCCCTAGATTTATACTATTGAATGAACTTGGAAGCAAGGATCATATACATACCTTATGAATGCTTCCTTAGGTCTCTGTTGTACCAATTTCGCTCCAATGCTCTTGCATCGTCCAGACCACAATAGTACAAACCAATCGAAGTGAAGACAATTCAATATATTCAACAACTAATCTATACATATGATCAAGGAGTTATGTAATAAAGTGACATTGTCTTTATGGGAAAGAGACATATTACTGTATTAAATTGATAGAAAGTAAGACTTACAACCTGAGCCTTGATGCTGTAGATCTCCTTTCGATGGCTCCTAGCTATGACACACACACTTGCTCATGCATGAAGAAGATCAACCACTTTTGATAACCTTGCTGGTGTCTCTAGCTGCTGTAGCATCAGTCCTTCATACAATCTTGCACTAATTCTCCAAACAATCTCTTGCTAGTTTGCTTCTAACCTTTTCCATGAGCAATCCCTTCAATATATAGGAGAGAATAGATTAGTTAGTTGGATAGGAATGATCCCAAGATATCAGGAAAACTAGTACTTAGATAACCATTCGAAAGCCAACTCATCCTTCTAGAAGATTCCCTTCTAGAAGGCTCGAGAACTTCATCTTTTTCCTTCCTTTAGAAGATGTTCGCACCCTGATAGTTAGGTACAGTGCGAACCCCTCACACCCTAGCTTAATGCAACCTGCGAGAATCAGACATTCTCACAGGAAAATATATAAGTAGCCTGCGAACCTTCCTTAAAAATATGATTTCTGGAAGCAGACAAAGGTAACTTTTCTCAGGAAAGTGTTCTTAGTGAAGAGCTTGATTTTCCATCATCATTACATCATTATGACAACCAAAATTGTGGATAACATGTCTCTTTTCTTCTTAGTCTGTCTGTATGTAGCAATATTATTTTATTATTAACTTGAGTGTGATACACTTTACAAGGATAGGCGCACTGGCCTATTTGCGTCTCGGCTCACCAACCCAATAATCACACAGGCTCTCTGCCCCTAAAATATATACATACATACATATATATACATTACAGTCATTCCCACACACTTTCTTCAGTGTGTGCAACATTGTGGAATATGCACACCCTCCCTTGATGTGTAAAGCACACACACTAGCTCAGATATGCGCAACACTATGGAATGTGCACACCTTCTTCTTTGGTTACAAACCTTGCGCACTACTAATGTGCACGCAAAACCAAAACAACTCACCAGCCTATATGTTCATTACATTTACACTTGTTTCCAATGGCTCACCAACATGTATGGAAAATTACATTGTGCACTACTCAATTGTGTGCAAAACCAAAATGGCTCACTAGCCTATATGTGCAACTACAAATGAGATTTGGATTAGGGACATTACATTCCCCTCCCCCTTATTTATGCACTATCCTCAATGCATTATATACACATGTACATACAAAACTTCAAAAGTTTTCAAAAAGATGAGGATACTCTATCGACATAGCATCCTCGTGCTCCCAAGTTGCATCCTCGAGACCGTACTAGGTCCATTGAACCTTTACCAGTTCCATGGCTCGATTATGAAGTTGTTTGATTTTTCGATCCAATATGAAAACTAGTTGTACTCGAAAATTTCCCTATGGCTCCACCTGAATCATATTCCAATCAATAATATGATTAGCATCATGTATGTACTTCTTAAGCAATGACACATGGTAAACATTATGAATACACAACGATGCAGGAAATGTAAGCATATAAGCGACAGGACCAATCCTCTCTAGGATTTCAAAGGGCCCACAATAACACATTGCTAACTTAGAACAATTCCCCAACTTCAAGGAACTGTGTCTTGCTTTTAATTTCAAGAATACATGATCCCCCGCTTTAAACTCTCGGTGGATTTTTCCTTTATTCGCATAAATTTTCGGTTTGTCGTGGGCAGCCTTTAAATTCTGCCTTATCTTCACCACCTTCTCTTCCATTTCCCGGAGAACATCTGGCCCAAGCACTGCATGGTCAGCTGGGTTATCCCAACTCACTGGTGTGTTGCACTTTCTTCCATAAAGTGCCTCAAATGGGCTCATCTTTAAAGATGCTTGATACCCGTTGTTGTAAGCAAACTCTACCAAGTGAAGGTAGTCTTCCCATTTGGATGGTTTATCCATCACATACATCTTGAGCATATCTTCAATCATCCAAATTACTCTCTCTGTCTGTCCATATGAATCGAGGTGATTTGGGACAAATCATACAAAGCTCAGATTTGTCCTAAATCCTTTGAATAGCCCTTTCCAAAAGTTTGACGTGAACTCTGGATCTATTTCAAACACAATTGTATTAGGAACACCATGCAACCTAACAACTTCATGCATGAAAATATCAACAATGTTGGTTTCCTTGTGCACTGACTTCACTGGAATAAAATGGGAAGCTTTAGTAAGCGTGTCCACCACTACCATAATAGAATCATGTTTCTTAGTCATCCTAGGCAACTTAGTAATGAAATCCATGGTTACAACTTCCCACTTCCACTCCAGAATGGGCAAGGGTTGTAGTAAACCTGTTGGATGTTGGTGCTCATCCTTGACCTTTTGACATTCAAGACATATAGCAATGAAATCAACAACTTGTTTTTTCATGCAAGTTGTCTTTTACTGCTACAATTGTCTTATGGTAACCTGGATGTCCTGCATAAGGAACTTTATACATCTCTAACAATAACAAATTCTTCAACTCCTGAACATTAGGCACATAAACTCTACACCTATACATGAGGATTCCATCCTTCTTTAGCTCATAACGTTTAAGTTTTTGTGACATACCCTGTTGTAATTTTGCCTTTATGTCCACATAGTGTGGATCTGAGTTGGCAGCTTCTAAAATTTTGTCGCTCAAATCTGACTTGTACATGCTAATGGTTGTAGGATGAAATTCATAAACCCTCTTGTTGAGTGCATCAACCACCTTGTTCTCTTTACCCCTGATACACTTTATGTCAAAGTCATACTCACTGAGGAATTATAACCATATGTTCTTCCTAGAATTTAAATTTGGTTTCCCCAACATATATTTCAGACCGCTATGATATGTTCTCAGCTCACATATTTTACCCATGAGATAGTGTCGCCACATCTTCAAGGCATGCACTATAGCCGCCAATTCTAAATCGTGAGTAGCATAGAGCCTTTCATGCTCCTTTAGCTTCCTTGATTCATAACACACCACATGTCCCTTCTGACTAAGGACTCCACCCAACCCTTCCTTACATGCATCTGTGCACACAACAAAGTCTTCATTTGGATCAATAATCCTTAGTATTGGCACATTGGTCAACAAATTCTTCAAGTTTTGAAAACTCCTTTCACAATCCGGAGTCCATTCAAATCGCACACCTTTCTTTTGCAAGGATGTAATTGGGTATGCAATTTGTGAGAATCCTTCAATAAACCTTTTGTAGTAACGTACAAGTCCCATGAAGGATCTCACTTCTGTGACGTTTCTCGGTGTTGGCCATTCTTCAATGGATTTTATCTTTGTTAGGTCCACAACTATCCCTTCCCCTGAGATGATATGACCCAAATAATGAATCTTTTGTTGATAAAATGAACACTTGCTCAACTTTGTGCAAAGTTTATGTTCCCTTAATACTTGTAGCACCATCCTCAAGTGTTGCTCATATTCTTCTTCAGACTTTGAGTAAATAATCATGTCATCCAAAAATACAATGACAAACTTATCTAAGTACTTTCTAAAAACTCCATTCATCCAACACATGAAGACAGTTGGTGCATTTGACAACTCGAATGGCACCACTGTGAACTCATAACGACCATACCTCATTCTGAAGGAAGTCTTGCTAATATCTTATTATTTAATTCTCACTTGATGATATCCAGATATGAGATCAATCTTTGAAAATATATGCGCGGCCCTCAGATGGTCAAAGAGGTCATCTATCATTGACAAATGATACTTGTTCTTTATTGTTACCTTTTTCAATTGTCTGAAGTTGATACACAGTCTCAACGTACCATCCTTCTTCCTCACAAACAACATTGGGGCACCTCAAGGTGACACACTTGGGCGTATATACCCCTTCTTCAGAAGCTCTTCAAGTAGAATTTGTAATTCCTTCAACTTTGGCGTACTCATCCTATAAGGAGTCTTGGATAGAGGAGTTTCTCCCAACATCATATTTATAGAGAAATCAATATCTCTTTTTAGTGGCAACCCAAGTATCTCTTTAAGGACATATTCAAACTCATTTAGTACATAATAGTCTTTAATACTTGACACTTTATCCTTAGGTGCCTCTTCCATGTGCACTGCAAATACTTGACATCCCTTCCTGTAGCTTTTCTTCAATTCCAAGGATGAAATTTCCTTGATAGTTACAACTCTTGGAATACCTTGAATTGTTCTTAAGTTTCCTTCCTCATCCAAGAAAGTAAATGTCTTATTGTAACAATCTAAAACAACATGATGTTGGTCCAACCAATCCATACTAATGAGGCAATCACATGAGCCCAAAGGTATGATATTCAAATCATTTCTTGTGCGCGGTCCATTCATATCCACTGGATATGCCTTAACCATCTTGTTAATCTTCCTTTTTTCCCCTGTAGCTAACTGAACAAACCAAGGCTTTACAAGCTTACTTATAATTGGGAATTTGAATCTTTCTACCATATTAGGATGTATATAACTATGACTAGCTCCCGAATCAATTAAAATAGCATTTGGTTATCCAAGGCTACACAAATCCTAGGTACATTTCTGCCCATTTATTCAACTTCCGTAGCTTGTTGTACATTGTGTGCAGTACTCACTTTTTCTCCTCTTCGAGGACAATATATTTACATATGATATCCTCCACAACCCTAACATTGAATAGGTTGTTGTCTTGATCTTTTCCCCACTGTCCCAGTCATTCTGGGCTCCTTGGAAGTTGGTTTTCCTTGCGTAGTATTTCTGAAAAATGGTGGCTTAGTCCCCTTCTTCCTATGTTCCACCTTGTTTTTCATCTTGTCCTCCCAAGCCTTTTGGAAGGTTGATCTTCCCTTTTTTTGATCATAAAGACATTTAACACACCTTATGGTTTCCTCCAATGTCTTTAGATCATCATACTGTATCTTGTCACTGATAAATGATAGTAGCTCACTCAGGTACCTATGAATTTTAACTTGCTCATCCTTGATGAATGTGACATACTTCAACAACTCTAAGAACCTTCTTTTATACTCATCTATTTTCATAATCCCAAGCTCGAGTTTAAAGAACTTCTTCATTTTCATCTCATAGTATTGCTTGGTTAAGTATTTTCTTTAAAAATATCTCTTAAACTCCCTCCAAGTAACCTTCTTCTCATTAATGTGTTGCACCTGCACAAACTGATCCCACCACATTGATTCTTTTCCTTTTAGCTTATAGATGGAAATTCTCCCTTCTTCATGTGCAGAGTAATTATGCAGCTGGAAGTAATTCCTCATACCCAACATCCAAGTCTCTGCATATTCATCCTTCTTGTGCTCACCATCAAAGGTAGGAGGCTTGATCTTATTCATTTTTCCACGTAGCTTGTCCACCCCAGTCCTTCTATTATGTTTTCTGTTAGGAGATGGACTTGAACTATTGTGCGATTTCCTAAATGAATGTTTTGGCGAGTGGTGATATTTCTTATCATAACTTCTTGTTTCTCTTCTATAAACATGAGACCTGTGACTCCTTGAATTGCTTGACTCTGTCTTCTTATCCATTTTATTTTCTATTATGTCCAAGCTTTGCATCAACCTGATGTTGAAGTCATATTGCTACTCCTTGGCTTTCATAAGCCTTTCATTATCAAATTTGTAGCTTTGGAAACATTTTTGAAATCCCTTTATGGTTTCTACCAAGTTCATGCGCTCCTCCTTGGATTCTATACCATCCACCCCCAAACCAACATACAAATCCCTGAATTCATTATCATGGCTATAAATCCTCTACACATCTTCCATGCCTCTTGGACTTTCTGCGTGATTCTCTCTGGATGCTAATTGTTGTTAATTCTGCAAAATGTGCAAGAAATAAGATTTGTTAGACAAATTCATGTGATAACTTCATGAAAACTCTGCACCATTTTTCCAAAATCCTACTTCTAATTCCTTGGATGATTTTAACATCCATATTTCTAGTGCACACACCCACGCCTCAATACTTAGCGCACGTCATAACTCTACACCACACACCAATATTTTTTTGTGCACAATAAACTCTGCAATGTGTGACACTAACACCAATACAACGTTGAACCAAAGCTTTGCAACTTCTTGTGAATATCTGGCCAATATAGGTCTAGTGTTGAACCAATAGCTATGATACCACAATGTAACATACTTGACCCCCTAGGTCAGGCCACATAACCCAAATCCTTCCAACCTCAGCTCTGATACAAGAATGTGAGGTACCCAACTTACTGTTGGGAAATGATACTTCAAAAAGCCTAGCGCACAATTAACATTAAATTGCACGAAAACATGCAAGCGAAGGTGCACAACCCAAAATCGTTTGTGCCACACCACAGTCCCTCCTATTTATACAGATTATAACATCAAAAGCAACACAAATTATGACTGTGTGCTCAATCATACTGAGTACACCAACATTACAGAGCATAAGATCACTTCGATCATGCAAACACTACTACGTGTATTACCATACAGAGCACCCAAATGCCACAATGTGCATAACTATTCTAAATCCACTTGCAGGTCCTGATTTCATGTATGTGATGACTACGTTCCAATGCACACAATTAATCCAGTCACTTGTGCATGCAAACCAATTTCTACGTGCACGAGACTTGAAGCCTCACTCAGGAAGCTCTTGACCATTTACCAAGACTATCTTAAGAGAAGTTACTTATCAACTAATGTACTCAGGAAGTACAACTACAATAGTAAATAACCGCATTGCACTTACATGAATAAAAAACATTAAACAAAATAACAACCATTGCTCATATGCAACATTATGCAAGAGATAGAACATAACCAATACAAGTAAATGAACACATAGTAAATACACAAGTATATAATAAAACTTATATTTCAGAAAGTCACCAACTGCACGCATGACTCAGATGTTCCTCCCAACCATAGAATATATTGCTCATAAGATTTCAACAATAGGTCACCCTTGAGCTGGGGCTTAAACTTCACCAGGGAAAAATGATTCTAGTGTCAATATATGGTCTAACAATCAATGAAATTGCTCAGTCCAAGATGTCGACTGCTACAACTAGTCTACAGTCCCTCATTCCCCACATGCCTATCCCACCCCAGGAAGTGTGCCCCTTCTCTTCTCAATAGTCCTTCGGCTGCCCCACTTTCCTTCTAGGGCTTCAACAATAGGCCATATCAAGAAGTCTCAGAGCACTGTAACTAATGCCTAGTGCACCAGGGAATAATTCCCAACAAACTCTCACTTGGAGAGAATGCTCACGGGCCTGAAAACCCACTTCTTCGTCAACCTACAGGCCTGGAAACCTTCTTCTTCAACAACATACGGGCCTGAAAACCCGCCTCTTCGACAACACACAACTTTTCCCAAGCACATGGATATACCAAACATTAGGATACAATACGACACAGATTCCTTTGTAGAAGAAAAATTATCGAATGAGTAGAGAATAAAGGATTCCTCCACCCAAAAAATACACTAAGGCCAACAATATATATTACATGCCTTCAACTAGATACTTGTCATATTAAGAGCTAACTTTAGCCACTTGGTGACTCGTTCCCATCCCTCGAGAACTTATTATAAATAATATATTCTTAAGGTTACACTTTTCAAAAATATTATTAAAATATTCCCCCCTTTTTTCATTTTCGGTAGAGTTCAGTCCCTCATCTCTTTTCGTCTGAGTCTGTTTGCACACAACGATGCTATTTTTTTATTAAATTGAGTGTGATACACTTTACAAGGATAAGTGCACTGGCCTATTTGCATCTTGGCTCACCCGCCCAATAATCATAATGGCTCTCCAACCTCAAAATACACACACACACACATTACATTCATTCTCGTGCACTTTCTTGAGTGCTCGCAACACTGTGGAATATGCAGACCCTTCCTTGATGCGCAATTCACACACACTAGCTTAGATACACACAACACTATAGAATGTGTGCACCTTCTTCTTTGGTTACAAACCTCGTGCACTACTCAGGTGGGCGCAAAACTAAAACGACTCACCAGCCTATATGTTCATTACATTTACACTTGTTTCCAACAACTCACCAACCTATATGCACAATTACATCATGGACTACTCAAGTGTGCGCAAAACCAAAACGGTTCACCAGCCTATATGTGCAACTACAAATGAGGTTCATATTAGGAACATTACAATAGATGATCAACAACTTAAAATGTTGAAGGTAACTAAGGTTGATCATGGAAGGCCTTGTACTTAGCTTGGGAATATTACAAGGTAGTATGGACTCTTTGATGCACATCTGTTATCCATTGCAAAAGGTGGAAGCTTGGTATTGCTTTGAAGTCTAATGAGATGAAGGTGTTGGAGGTAAGGCGACTAGATCAATTTTATAAGGAGTGAGAGGTTGGAAGCCTTAGAAAAATTCAAATGGAGAATCACTTATGGAAGAAAGGATGGCTTAATTATAGCTATGTTGGATGATTTGAAGATACATGTCCCAATTTTTGTGGTGGCTAGACTAGCCGTGGAGAGGATAGACTAAGGTATAATTGATGAATTTAGTTTGGTTGTCAGTTTGGAGAAGGTTGTCGAATAGTGAAGCTAGTAGCCGAGTGAATTTTAGAGAGTTTCCCAAAAGTGGTTGAGAAAGAGGAAGTCCTAGTCAAAACCGATGGAGAGAGGGAGGCCAAAAAATGTCCAAACATGTTGGAAAAACAAGGCAACAATTTAGGAAGCACGTTTTGGTGGAAGGGATAAAGATGGCCATCTTGGGAAAGCAACAAACAATGACAACAATGTAGTCGTCTTTGTAGAGTGTGTGAAGAAGGCCACTAATAAAATCCATGAAAATAGACTACCAAGGGTGAGAAGGAAGAGGAAGAGGTTGATAAAGGTCAATTTTGTGATTGGTAGGTTTAGTGTGGCTATGAGAAACACAACAACAAATGAAATTGTCTACAAATTTATGCATGGATGGCCAATAAAATTGGCATTGTAAGTTATGCAAGGTTTTGTGAACTCCAAAATGATTTCCATGGGATGAGGAATGAGCTTCCTTGAGGAGGATCAAGCTATCTAAGGCACGTGAAACAAAAAATTGGTTTAATTTTTAGAGCCATGGATCATAGATATGGTGGTCTAGGAAGGGGGTTTTGCTAACAGTGGTAGGGTTCTTCAAGGCATGAAGCATTGAGTTGAAGAAAAGATCAGAATGGTATAGTGGATTCCAATTTTCATAAGATGCACATTGAATATTTAGAATACACAAGGTTTGATCTAGGGGCTAACTGAGCAATCTATCACTTTATTGGTAATTAATTTCTTGTATTTAATGAGAAAATGAATTTCTTGCACTATAAGGAGAAACACCTTGTAGTGAAGGTTTTTATGGAACCTCCCTGAAAAAATTATCCCTTCTCTGTTTATAGTGGAGGTGGGTGGTTAGGGGTTTTTACGAAGGTTTTTTATTTGTGCGCCTCTAAGGTACAAACACACCAGTGTGCACACAATACAAATGCCTCAGTGATTCAACATTAAGGCACACCATTATGTTCTAAGAACAAAAAAATATAGTGGAGGTGGGTGCTCAAAGGTTTTTTAGCGGTGCGCTTGTAAGGTACAAACACACCAATGCACACACAATACAGACACATCGGTGCTTCAACATCAAGGTGCTTCATTATCCACTAAAAACAAAAAATATATAGTGGAGGCGGGCAGGTAGAGGCTTTTGTGGAGGTTTTTTAGTAGTGCTCTTGTAAGGTACAAACACATCAATGTGCACACAATAAATATTCCCTAGTGCTTCAACATTAAGACACACTGTTATCCGCTATATATATATATATATAGCGAAGGTGGGCATCCAGAGGTTTTAGTAGAAGTTTTTTTTTTAGTTTTTTTTTTTTTTTCGACGCTTTTGTCGTATTATGGCACATCGGTGCTCACAAAAACATAACATCGCAATGCGTACAACTGTAGGAAGCACTAAAGAGAAATAAAATAAAATAAAAATTGTCATACCGATTTTCATTGTTACACCTAATTTTATGCTTCCAACCTCTCCAACAAGCACCGATGCTCACTCTCCTTCCAAGATCATCCTATTTACATTTCTCTACCATCAGTTCGATAGTTGCACCAACGTATTCCACACATTTCCAAACTTTGGAAAAATACTGCAATTTTTTATTTCTTCTCTATAGTGCAACCATGCATCGTTGGGTGGGAAGTCACTAGGTAATTTTTTTACTACCTTGTCATTTTCATTTTCATTGCATTAAAATTTGAAAGTGGATTGAACTTTAGTCTTTTTTAGATTTATTTCCATGCGATGCATTTCAATGATTTGGCTCACCTCAGACGCCAGTGTGTCCTGTGAATTTACAAGAATCCTCGATAATGGTGTGTATACAATGAACAAGTGCACCGATGTTGTTCATAGAATAACACTGTCAAAATGTCAAAAAGCTAACATAGTGCTTTGTTTTCTAGAATGCCCCATAAACAGTGCGTTATAAAATAACAATGCACCGATTAACAAAATGCCCATTCTCTAAGAGAAATGGAGCATCGATGCATTCAATGAAACGATCACACCACCCAGTTTTCAATATCAAACTTTTGTCCCAACAGTGCATCAAATCCACAATAATGTAATTGTGTTGTGTATCGCAAGACACTGGGAAAAATATATAATAATTTATAGTGGTTCATCTTATGGGACACCCCGTTACTGGTGCATTCTAAGATAAGCACACCAGTAAAAATGCACACAAAAAAGAAAAATGGAGCTTCAGTGCATTTAGTTCTACAAAATGCATCGCTTTTATTAACAAAGTGACACCAAGACAAATATTTAAAATTTTATGGTAGCAATGTGTTTTCTAAAATGCCCCCATTACTGGTGGGTCATAAAAGACAACGCAGTCCTAAAACTTCGTCGATGCTTCAAGGAACTTATAGCACATGTGATTTTCATATAACAAATCACATCGCCCAGTTTAGCAGTCAAAAAATTTAACAAAGCATTGTGTTCCATAGAACAAACCACACCGTGCCACACAAAGCATACATGAAATGGCATAGCGTGGTGTCTTATTGGACGTTGTTGGGTATGTGTTATATTCTTTGCATGTGTGTGTGTGTGTGTGTGCGTCATATATGACAACTGCATCTGACGATCCCTCTAGTAGTGCTCTTTGTGTTGTGTGCGCTGGGTGCTTTCATAGGGGCGTCCCAGGGGGGAGCAGGTATGCCCCCCTAGTTACGTGCAGCGTTCGGGGTAGCACCCCAAATTATTTCTTTTTTTGCGGTTTTTGCTATTTTTAGCGGTTTTGTAAATTAATCCCAGAT
>ML790813.1:415436-425779 GCA_009831015.1 Picea engelmannii | reverse complement strand
ATGTGCACGCAAAACCAAAACAACTCACCAGCCTATATGTTCATTACATTTACACTTGTTTCCAATGGCTCACCAACATGTATGGAAAATTACATTGTGCACTACTCAATTGTGTGCAAAACCAAAATGGCTCACTAGCCTATATGTGCAACTACAAATGAGATTTGGATTAGGGACATTACATTCCCCTCCCCCTTATTTATGCACTATCCTCAATGCATTATATACACATGTACATACAAAACTTCAAAAGTTTTCAAAAAGATGAGGATACTCTATCGACATAGCATCCTCGTGCTCCCAAGTTGCATCCTCGAGACCGTACTAGGTCCATTGAACCTTTACCAGTTCCATGGCTCGATTATGAAGTTGTTTGATTTTTCGATCCAATATGAAAACTAGTTGTACTCGAAAATTTCCCTATGGCTCCACCTGAATCATATTCCAATCAATAATATGATTAGCATCATGTATGTACTTCTTAAGCAATGACACATGGTAAACATTATGAATACACAACGATGCAGGAAATGTAAGCATATAAGCGACAGGACCAATCCTCTCTAGGATTTCAAAGGGCCCACAATAACACATTGCTAACTTAGAACAATTCCCCAACTTCAAGGAACTGTGTCTTGCTTTTAATTTCAAGAATACATGATCCCCCGCTTTAAACTCTCGGTGGATTTTTCCTTTATTCGCATAAATTTTCGGTTTGTCGTGGGCAGCCTTTAAATTCTGCCTTATCTTCACCACCTTCTCTTCCATTTCCCGGAGAACATCTGGCCCAAGCACTGCATGGTCAGCTGGGTTATCCCAACTCACTGGTGTGTTGCACTTTCTTCCATAAAGTGCCTCAAATGGGCTCATCTTTAAAGATGCTTGATACCCGTTGTTGTAAGCAAACTCTACCAAGTGAAGGTAGTCTTCCCATTTGGATGGTTTATCCATCACATACATCTTGAGCATATCTTCAATCATCCAAATTACTCTCTCTGTCTGTCCATATGAATCGAGGTGATTTGGGACAAATCATACAAAGCTCAGATTTGTCCTAAATCCTTTGAATAGCCCTTTCCAAAAGTTTGACGTGAACTCTGGATCTATTTCAAACACAATTGTATTAGGAACACCATGCAACCTAACAACTTCATGCATGAAAATATCAACAATGTTGGTTTCCTTGTGCACTGACTTCACTGGAATAAAATGGGAAGCTTTAGTAAGCGTGTCCACCACTACCATAATAGAATCATGTTTCTTAGTCATCCTAGGCAACTTAGTAATGAAATCCATGGTTACAACTTCCCACTTCCACTCCAGAATGGGCAAGGGTTGTAGTAAACCTGTTGGATGTTGGTGCTCATCCTTGACCTTTTGACATTCAAGACATATAGCAATGAAATCAACAACTTGTTTTTTCATGCAAGTTGTCTTTTACTGCTACAATTGTCTTATGGTAACCTGGATGTCCTGCATAAGGAACTTTATACATCTCTAACAATAACAAATTCTTCAACTCCTGAACATTAGGCACATAAACTCTACACCTATACATGAGGATTCCATCCTTCTTTAGCTCATAACGTTTAAGTTTTTGTGACATACCCTGTTGTAATTTTGCCTTTATGTCCACATAGTGTGGATCTGAGTTGGCAGCTTCTAAAATTTTGTCGCTCAAATCTGACTTGTACATGCTAATGGTTGTAGGATGAAATTCATAAACCCTCTTGTTGAGTGCATCAACCACCTTGTTCTCTTTACCCCTGATACACTTTATGTCAAAGTCATACTCACTGAGGAATTATAACCATATGTTCTTCCTAGAATTTAAATTTGGTTTCCCCAACATATATTTCAGACCGCTATGATATGTTCTCAGCTCACATATTTTACCCATGAGATAGTGTCGCCACATCTTCAAGGCATGCACTATAGCCGCCAATTCTAAATCGTGAGTAGCATAGAGCCTTTCATGCTCCTTTAGCTTCCTTGATTCATAACACACCACATGTCCCTTTTGACTAAGGACTCCACCCAACCCTTCCTTACATGCATCTGTGCACACAACAAAGTCTTCATTTGGATCAATAATCCTTAGTATTGGGACATTGGTCAACAAATTCTTCAAGTGTTGAAAACTCCTTTCACAATCCGGAGTCCATTCAAATCGCACACCTTTCTTTTGCAAGGATGTAATTGGGTATGCAATTTGTGAGAATCCTTCAATAAACCTTTTGTAGTAACGTACAAGTCCCATGAAGGATCTCACTTCTGCGATGTTTCTCGGTGTTGGCCATTCTTCAATGGATTTTATCTTTGTTAGGTCCACAACTATCCCTTCCCCTGAGATGATATGACCCAAACAATGAATCTTTTGTTGATAAAATGAACACTTGCTCAACTTTGTGCAAAGTTGATGTTCCCTTAATACTTGTAGCACCATCCTCAAGTGTTGCTCATATTCTTCTTCAGACTTTGAGTAAATAATCATGTCATCCAAAAATACAATGACAAACTTATCTAAGTACTTTCTAAAAACTCCATTCATCCAACACATCAAGACAGTTGGTGCATTTGACAACTCGAATGGCACCACTGTGAACTCATAACGACCATACCTCATTCTGAAGGAAGTCTTGCTAATATCTTATTCTTTAATTCTCACTTGATGATATCCAGATATGAGATCAATATTTGAAAATATATGCGCGGCCCTCAGATGGTCAAAGAGGTCATCTATCATTGGCAAATGATACTTGTTCTTTATTGTTACCTTTTTCAATTGTCTAAAGTTGATACATAGTCTCAACGTACCATCCTTCTTCCTCACAAACAACATTGGGGCACCTCAAGGTGACACACTTGGGCGTATATACCCCTTCTTCAGAAGCTATTCAAGTAGCATTTGTAATTCCTTCAACTTTGGCGTACTCATCCTATAAGGAGTCTTGGATAGAGGAGTTTCTCCCAACATCATATTTATAGAGAAATCAATATCTCTTTTTAGTGGCAACCCAAGTATCTCTTTAAAGACATCTTCAAACTCATTTAGTACATAATAGTCTTTAACACTTGACACTTTATCCTTAGGTGCCTCCTCCATGTGCACTGCAAATACTTGACATCCCTTCCTGTAGCTTTTCTTCAATTCCAAGGATGAAATTTCCTTGATAGTTACAACTCTTGGAATACCTTGAATTGTTCTTAAGTTTCCTTCCTCATCCAAGAAAGTAAATGTCTTATTGTAACAATCTAAAACAACATGATGTTGGTCCAACCAATCCATACTAATGAGGCAATCACATGAGCCCAAAGGTATGATATTCAAATCATTTCTTGTGCGCGGTCCATTCATATCCACTGGATATGCCTTAACCATCTTGTTAATCTTCCTTTTTTCCCCTGTAGCTAACTGAACAAACCAAGGCTTTACAAGCTTACTTATAATTGGGAATTTGAATCTTTCTACCATATTAGGATGTATATAACTATGACTAGCTCCCGAATCAATTAAAATAGCATTTGGTTATCCAAGGCTACACAAATCCTAGGTACATTTCTGCCCATTTATTCAACTTCCGTAGCTTGTTGTACATTGTGTGCAGTACTCACTTTTTCTCCTCTTCGAGGACAATATATTTACATATGATATCCTCCACAACCCTAACATTGAATAGGTTGTTGTCTTGATCTTTTCCCCACTGTCCCAGTCATTCTGGGCTCCTTGGAAGTTGGTTTTCCTTGCGTAGTATTTCTGAAAAATGGTGGCTTAGTCCCCTTCTTCCTATGTTCCACCTTGTTTTTCATCTTGTCCTCCCAAGCCTTTTGGAAGGTTGATCTTCCCTTTTTTTGATCATAAAGACATTTAACACACCTTATGGTTTCCTCCAATGTCTTTAGATCATCATACTGTATCTTGTCACTGATAAATGATAGTAGCTCACTCAGGTACCTATGAATTTTAACTTGCTCATCCTTGATGAATGTGACATACTTCAACAACTCTAAGAACCTTCTTTTATACTCATCTATTTTCATAATCCCAAGCTCGAGTTTAAAGAACTTCTTCATTTTCATCTCATAGTATTGCTTGGTTAAGTATTTTCTTTAAAAATATCTCTTAAACTCCCTCCAAGTAACCTTCTTCTCATTAATGTGTTGCACCTGCACAAACTGATCCCACCACATTGATTCTTTTCCTTTTAGCTTATAGATGGAAATTCTCCCTTCTTCATGTGCAGAGTAATTATGCAGCTGGAAGTAATTCCTCATACCCAACATCCAAGTCTCTGCATATTCATCCTTCTTGTGCTCACCATCAAAGGTAGGAGGCTTGATCTTATTCATTTTTCCACGTAGCTTGTCCACCCCAGTCCTTCTATTATGTTTTCTGTTAGGAGATGGACTTGAACTATTGTGCGATTTCCTAAATGAATGTTTTGGCGAGTGGTGATATTTCTTATCATAACTTCTTGTTTCTCTTCTATAAACATGAGACCTGTGACTCCTTGAATTGCTTGACTCTGTCTTCTTATCCATTTTATTTTCTATTATGTCCAAGCTTTGCATCAACCTGATGTTGAAGTCATATTGCTACTCCTTGGCTTTCATAAGCCTTTCATTATCAAATTTGTAGCTTTGGAAACATTTTTGAAATCCCTTTATGGTTTCTACCAAGTTCATGCGCTCCTCCTTGGATTCTATACCATCCACCCCCAAACCAACATACAAATCCCTGAATTCATTATCATGGCTATAAATCCTCTACACATCTTCCATGCCTCTTGGACTTTCTGCGTGATTCTCTCTGGATGCTAATTGTTGTTAATTCTGCAAAATGTGCAAGAAATAAGATTTGTTAGACAAATTCATGTGATAACTTCATGAAAACTCTGCACCATTTTTCCAAAATCCTACTTCTAATTCCTTGGATGATTTTAACATCCATATTTCTAGTGCACACACCCACGCCTCAATACTTAGCGCACGTCATAACTCTACACCACACACCAATATTTTTTTGTGCACAATAAACTCTGCAATGTGTGACACTAACACCAATACAACGTTGAACCAAAGCTTTGCAACTTCTTGTGAATATCTGGCCAATATAGGTCTAGTGTTGAACCAATAGCTATGATACCACAATGTAACATACTTGACCCCCTAGGTCAGGCCACATAACCCAAATCCTTCCAACCTCAGCTCTGATACAAGAATGTGAGGTACCCAACTTACTGTTGGGAAATGATACTTCAAAAAGCCTAGCGCACAATTAACATTAAATTGCACGAAAACATGCAAG
Source organism: Picea engelmannii (assembly GCA_009831015.1). Classification (NCBI taxonomy): domain Eukaryota; kingdom Viridiplantae; phylum Streptophyta; class Pinopsida; order Pinales; family Pinaceae; genus Picea; species Picea engelmannii. Next base: position 420,471 of record ML790813.1, on the reverse strand, counting down.
CGAAGGTGCACAACCCAAAATCGTTTGTGCCACACCACAGTCCCTCCTATTTATACAGATTATAACATCAAAAGCAACACAAATTATGACTGTGTGCTCAATCATACTGAGTACACCAACATTACAGAGCATAAGATCACTTCGATCATGCAAACACTACTACGTGTATTACCATACAGAGCACCCAAATGCCACAATGTGCATAACTATTCTAAATCCACTTGCAGGTCCTGATTTCATGTATGTGATGACTACGTTCCAATGCACACAATTAATCCAGTCACTTGTGCATGCAAACCAATTTCTACGTGCACGAGACTTGAAGCCTCACTCAGGAAGCTCTTGACCATTTACCAAGACTATCTTAAGAGAAGTTACTTATCAACTAATGTACTCAGGAAGTACAACTACAATAGTAAATAACCGCATTGCACTTACATGAATAAAAAACATTAAACAAAATAACAACCATTGCTCATATGCAACATTATGCAAGAGATAGAACATAACCAATACAAGTAAATGAACACATAGTAAATACACAAGTATATAATAAAACTTATATTTCAGAAAGTCACCAACTGCACGCATGACTCAGATGTTCCTCCCAACCATAGAATATATTGCTCATAAGATTTCAACAATAGGTCACCCTTGAGCTGGGGCTTAAACTTCACCAGGGAAAAATGATTCTAGTGTCAATATATGGTCTAACAATCAATGAAATTGCTCAGTCCAAGATGTCGACTGCTACAACTAGTCTACAGTCCCTCATTCCCCACATGCCTATCCCACCCCAGGAAGTGTGCCCCTTCTCTTCTCAATAGTCCTTCGGCTGCCCCACTTTCCTTCTAGGGCTTCAACAATAGGCCATATCAAGAAGTCTCAGAGCACTGTAACTAATGCCTAGTGCACCAGGGAATAATTCCCAACAAACTCTCACTTGGAGAGAATGCTCACGGGCCTGAAAACCCACTTCTTCGTCAACCTACAGGCCTGGAAACCTTCTTCTTCAACAACATACGGGCCTGAAAACCCGCCTCTTCGACAACACACAACTTTTCCCAAGCACATGGATATACCAAACATTAGGATACAATACGACACAGATTCCTTTGTAGAAGAAAAATTATCGAATGAGTAGAGAATAAAGGATTCCTCCACCCAAAAAATACACTAAGGCCAACAATATATATTACATGCCTTCAACTAGATACTTGTCATATTAAGAGCTAACTTTAGCCACTTGGTGACTCGTTCCCATCCCTCGAGAACTTATTATAAATAATATATTCTTAAGGTTACACTTTTCAAAAATATTATTAAAATATTCCCCCCTTTTTTCATTTTCGGTAGAGTTCAGTCCCTCATCTCTTTTCGTCTGAGTCTGTTTGCACACAACGATGCTATTTTTTTATTAAATTGAGTGTGATACACTTTACAAGGATAAGTGCACTGGCCTATTTGCATCTTGGCTCACCCGCCCAATAATCATAATGGCTCTCCAACCTCAAAATACACACACACACACATTACATTCATTCTCGTGCACTTTCTTGAGTGCTCGCAACACTGTGGAATATGCAGACCCTTCCTTGATGCGCAATTCACACACACTAGCTTAGATACACACAACACTATAGAATGTGTGCACCTTCTTCTTTGGTTACAAACCTCGTGCACTACTCAGGTGGGCGCAAAACTAAAACGACTCACCAGCCTATATGTTCATTACATTTACACTTGTTTCCAACAACTCACCAACCTATATGCACAATTACATCATGGACTACTCAAGTGTGCGCAAAACCAAAACGGTTCACCAGCCTATATGTGCAACTACAAATGAGGTTCATATTAGGAACATTACAATAGATGATCAACAACTTAAAATGTTGAAGGTAACTAAGGTTGATCATGGAAGGCCTTGTACTTAGCTTGGGAATATTACAAGGTAGTATGGACTCTTTGATGCACATCTGTTATCCATTGCAAAAGGTGGAAGCTTGGTATTGCTTTGAAGTCTAATGAGATGAAGGTGTTGGAGGTAAGGCGACTAGATCAATTTTATAAGGAGTGAGAGGTTGGAAGCCTTAGAAAAATTCAAATGGAGAATCACTTATGGAAGAAAGGATGGCTTAATTATAGCTATGTTGGATGATTTGAAGATACATGTCCCAATTTTTGTGGTGGCTAGACTAGCCGTGGAGAGGATAGACTAAGGTATAATTGATGAATTTAGTTTGGTTGTCAGTTTGGAGAAGGTTGTCGAATAGTGAAGCTAGTAGCCGAGTGAATTTTAGAGAGTTTCCCAAAAGTGGTTGAGAAAGAGGAAGTCCTAGTCAAAACCGATGGAGAGAGGGAGGCCAAAAAATGTCCAAACATGTTGGAAAAACAAGGCAACAATTTAGGAAGCACGTTTTGGTGGAAGGGATAAAGATGGCCATCTTGGGAAAGCAACAAACAATGACAACAATGTAGTCGTCTTTGTAGAGTGTGTGAAGAAGGCCACTAATAAAATCCATGAAAATAGACTACCAAGGGTGAGAAGGAAGAGGAAGAGGTTGATAAAGGTCAATTTTGTGATTGGTAGGTTTAGTGTGGCTATGAGAAACACAACAACAAATGAAATTGTCTACAAATTTATGCATGGATGGCCAATAAAATTGGCATTGTAAGTTATGCAAGGTTTTGTGAACTCCAAAATGATTTCCATGGGATGAGGAATGAGCTTCCTTGAGGAGGATCAAGCTATCTAAGGCACGTGAAACAAAAAATTGGTTTAATTTTTAGAGCCATGGATCATAGATATGGTGGTCTAGGAAGGGGGTTTTGCTAACAGTGGTAGGGTTCTTCAAGGCATGAAGCATTGAGTTGAAGAAAAGATCAGAATGGTATAGTGGATTCCAATTTTCATAAGATGCACATTGAATATTTAGAATACACAAGGTTTGATCTAGGGGCTAACTGAGCAATCTATCACTTTATTGGTAATTAATTTCTTGTATTTAATGAGAAAATGAATTTCTTGCACTATAAGGAGAAACACCTTGTAGTGAAGGTTTTTATGGAACCTCCCTGAAAAAATTATCCCTTCTCTGTTTATAGTGGAGGTGGGTGGTTAGGGGTTTTTACGAAGGTTTTTTATTTGTGCGCCTCTAAGGTACAAACACACCAGTGTGCACACAATACAAATGCCTCAGTGATTCAACATTAAGGCACACCATTATGTTCTAAGAACAAAAAAATATAGTGGAGGTGGGTGCTCAAAGGTTTTTTAGCGGTGCGCTTGTAAGGTACAAACACACCAATGCACACACAATACAGACACATCGGTGCTTCAACATCAAGGTGCTTCATTATCCACTAAAAACAAAAAATATATAGTGGAGGCGGGCAGGTAGAGGCTTTTGTGGAGGTTTTTTAGTAGTGCTCTTGTAAGGTACAAACACATCAATGTGCACACAATAAATATTCCCTAGTGCTTCAACATTAAGACACACTGTTATCCGCTATATATATATATATATAGCGAAGGTGGGCATCCAGAGGTTTTAGTAGAAGTTTTTTTTTTAGTTTTTTTTTTTTTTTCGACGCTTTTGTCGTATTATGGCACATCGGTGCTCACAAAAACATAACATCGCAATGCGTACAACTGTAGGAAGCACTAAAGAGAAATAAAATAAAATAAAAATTGTCATACCGATTTTCATTGTTACACCTAATTTTATGCTTCCAACCTCTCCAACAAGCACCGATGCTCACTCTCCTTCCAAGATCATCCTATTTACATTTCTCTACCATCAGTTCGATAGTTGCACCAACGTATTCCACACATTTCCAAACTTTGGAAAAATACTGCAATTTTTTATTTCTTCTCTATAGTGCAACCATGCATCGTTGGGTGGGAAGTCACTAGGTAATTTTTTTACTACCTTGTCATTTTCATTTTCATTGCATTAAAATTTGAAAGTGGATTGAACTTTAGTCTTTTTTAGATTTATTTCCATGCGATGCATTTCAATGATTTGGCTCACCTCAGACGCCAGTGTGTCCTGTGAATTTACAAGAATCCTCGATAATGGTGTGTATACAATGAACAAGTGCACCGATGTTGTTCATAGAATAACACTGTCAAAATGTCAAAAAGCTAACATAGTGCTTTGTTTTCTAGAATGCCCCATAAACAGTGCGTTATAAAATAACAATGCACCGATTAACAAAATGCCCATTCTCTAAGAGAAATGGAGCATCGATGCATTCAATGAAACGATCACACCACCCAGTTTTCAATATCAAACTTTTGTCCCAACAGTGCATCAAATCCACAATAATGTAATTGTGTTGTGTATCGCAAGACACTGGGAAAAATATATAATAATTTATAGTGGTTCATCTTATGGGACACCCCGTTACTGGTGCATTCTAAGATAAGCACACCAGTAAAAATGCACACAAAAAAGAAAAATGGAGCTTCAGTGCATTTAGTTCTACAAAATGCATCGCTTTTATTAACAAAGTGACACCAAGACAAATATTTAAAATTTTATGGTAGCAATGTGTTTTCTAAAATGCCCCCATTACTGGTGGGTCATAAAAGACAACGCAGTCCTAAAACTTCGTCGATGCTTCAAGGAACTTATAGCACATGTGATTTTCATATAACAAATCACATCGCCCAGTTTAGCAGTCAAAAAATTTAACAAAGCATTGTGTTCCATAGAACAAACCACACCGTGCCACACAAAGCATACATGAAATGGCATAGCGTGGTGTCTTATTGGACGTTGTTGGGTATGTGTTATATTCTTTGCATGTGTGTGTGTGTGTGTGTGCGTCATATATGACAACTGCATCTGACGATCCCTCTAGTAGTGCTCTTTGTGTTGTGTGCGCTGGGTGCTTTCATAGGGGCGTCCCAGGGGGGAGCAGGTATGCCCCCCTAGTTACGTGCAGCGTTCGGGGTAGCACCCCAAATTATTTCTTTTTTTGCGGTTTTTGCTATTTTTAGCGGTTTTGTAAATTAATCCCAGAT